>VXAK01008840.1:107126-138535 GCA_013399435.1 Arenaria interpres | reverse complement strand
CCCCCCCCCCCCCCCCGCCCCTATACCAGTGAGAGGAATGGTAATTATTTCCCCAGAGAACAATAATTTTGCGATAAATTTCAGAAGCAGCATGATTTAACAAATTAAGCCGAGAGCCAAGGATGCTAAATGCAGTTAGCTTCTTTGAAGCTAGCGCTATCAAAAAATTATTTCCGATATCCCTTTAAACGCTTTCACTTTGAAAGGATGAACGCAGAGCTCTCGACAGAACTCCTGCCTTGAGTTTTTAAAAGGAGCAAGAATCTCAAACTGACTCCGGAGAAACATCTTTCCAACTGGGAAATCACATTTCTCTTCCTGGCGCTTTTTAAGAATTCCCTACTTTTATTAATTGATAAGCCTGTAACAGAAACAGTATTAATAGCAGGATCCTGTTCAAAGGGGCAGCATTTTTACTGTTGTTATTCAGACTTGGGGTTTTTTTCCATGTATTAAAATGACTTTTTTTTTTTTACATCTTCCTATTAGCACTGCGGGGTTCTTGCTATTTTATAACTACCTTACAAAAGACACCAAACAGCTGAAAAATGGCTAAAAGTACAGTTTTCCCCAGGAAAATAGCAGCAGTGTCCTGCCAACACACAGCCTGTCAGGACATTACAACTGTTAGAGGATTCCTGTGTAGCCGGGGGTTTCTGCTCAAGTGTAATTTCTTTTTCTCTACAACACAGGGAGAAACACATGAAACTCCTAAAGAGATCCTTCTCGCCATAAATTGTTCCTTCTCCCTTTGCTATGATAAATGCCACCTCAGAGAGGGCGAAACACACGAACTCTGAGGATTTATAGTGCATTTCCAACACTAATATTAAGCATATCCTTTAAACTTTTTTTTGGAAAGCTTTCGATTTCACCTCCCCACCCCCTTCAGAATCATTTAATAGCTGTTAAGTCACCTTCAAAGAATTTGCAAATTCTTTGAAGTACAGTACAAAAAATGGACTTCAACATCTTCTGAACAGTTGCAGGTAATGCGTAATAATTCCTGAAAGCGCAGAGAGAAATAGTCGTCAAATGCCAAGTTACTACCTCCTACCCCAAAAACCTACTCTTGCCGAAGTTGATTTTTCAAACGCACTTCAGTTAAGCTCCTTGACGCTATAGTGGCATTGGGTATGAATGACAAGGAATTATTTATATTTTTTTTTATTCTCTTCTAGAGTAACTTGCGCATGTTTTGTTTTTAGAGAGCAGATTCTTCTGCAATTCCTCTGCAGCAGGGTTTTGGTTCGCAACAACAGTTGTCTTGCTTTCCCCTCTGTGAAGACAAGCGATATTTTTGCTGCCTTCCCTGCAGATCTGATTTGGTGGAGCTGCTGAACGGGAAGGTTTGTCTGTCATAGATTTTTCCATTTTGTGACAACATGACAACGTGGCCACAGATTGTCAATAATAAGCCTTCAGGAACAAAGCGTTCCTGAGCAGAGTATATCACTCCTTTTTAGTCAATTACTAAAAATCTTTAAAAACACCTCTTAAAAGATTTCAAATTTTAACTCGCTCGGAATTCCCTTCACACGCACGATGCTATTGCTCAGTCACCTGTAAACAAAGATTTCCAGTGTATGAAGAAAAAAATTCTCTCTCCTCTAAAAGTTCAGAGTGCAGAAGTTTTGCACAATTAGAACATTTTCTGAATCTTGCTAGTGGCCCAAAGGTTAAATACTTTTCTTTGCTAGTATAGACCACATAATTGAGAGGAAGCAAGTGAGTTTATTCTTTGAGAGGCCATGGAAAAAAAAAAATAAAAAACCCCAGAAGTTTATTTGTGCTCGCAAATCCTTTCAGGTCTAAAGAACCAGCAAGATAATAAATTGTTTTTGCTGAAAACAGGAAGTTTGGCAGAGACGCAAAAACACAGCTAAACTTTGGCTAGACAACCCAAAACACTGTGTTCTACTTTGAAAGTATTTCCAACAAAAAAAACCAACCCCCAAAACAAAACAAAAAAAAGAGCGAAGTGCCTCGAATCCATAGAAAGCTAAAGGAACAGCAAAGGCATCTGGCAGCAGTAATTTGTTGCCAAACTTGTGGTTGTGTTGTGCTGGCTTCTAGGCTGCTTTGCCAGTTCACAGGGACTTGCATCAAGAGCCACCGAAACCCACACTTATAAAGCCTCCAACGGTGTCTAAGCTAGAAAAGCCTCAAGGAATCTTTTCTTTCTTCTTTTCATCTGACCAAGACCAAAGGGATAAATAAATAAGCATCAGTAATAATGGTGTAATAAGGGAGACAACACAATTTTGAGTCTTGGGCTAAGTCCCTGCCAGGTTTGATGGAGCGAAGACCAAACTATGGCCGTGTAGTACCCAATGGGGCGATGTGGCACTTTCTTGCTACTCCCACGCCACCGTCACACCATCAGGACCTTCTGGCAGGAGAAGGCATCATTCAGCACACAAGGCAACTTGAACCTGAGAGCTTGTAGGACACCAATACAGCCATCCTGGCCACCACCGGCAACTAAGACACACTCCAGGGTTTCAGATGGGTTATAGGACAGGACCCGTCGCTGGAGTGAAGCCAGTAATTAGGCTTATGGTGGGCTTCAGTACTGTCCCTTTTTTGTTGACAAAGTGGGACTTTCTGGCACAGTCTCGGCCTGGGTGAATTAGCTCCCTCCTTACCAAGGGCCAAGCAGGGCTCAGGGGTTGCCACAGGGCAGGGGTGGCTCCCAGGAAGCCCTTCAAGCCCTGCTGGCTTCTTTTGGGAACGGAAGGTTTTAGACCACGCGGATACAAGCTGTACCATGACATTTGCCCAAAGGAACGGAGGACAAATCCCTAACCACTTCACTAACACAAGTCTAGCAAATGACACAAAAGGTCCCTTCCAGCGCTGTACTCGTATGAATATAGTTTTTAAGCAAGGAAACATTAAATACATGAACTTTGTTTTCGGGGACAGAACTGGCCATGATTAATGTGAGAGCTTCCCCTCCCAAAATGCTGGGTTTGGCTTTCCCCCCCTCTTTTTTCCCCTCTCATCCCTGCCCATTCATATTTATTATGAAAATACAGATCTTCAAAACATTAATCACAAAGGACCACCAAAACATAAATATTATCAATGCCACAAATATTATCATCTTCTGAAACATGCAGCTCTGAAACACAGCTATCATAGACTGACCTTTTTTATAAGATCCATTACTATTGTTATGCAGAGTCTTAACACCCAACCTGATAACAGAGGTGATTTTGACTATATCTGTTTCTTTTAAATCCTGAAAAAAGGCCTCATCACACAGTTGTGAAGTCAGGTGTGCCAGAAAGCGAGCTCAAGTCTTTCTCTCATTTCACCACCTCACCATAATTACTTGCTGAATTTAACTGAGGGACCACTCATTTACAGCTGCAGGAGCACAGGCAAGCCAAAGGAAACACACTGGTACACTATGAAGATGTAATATGCAGGAAGCTGGTATGCAAAGGTCCTGGGAAGTCTTAACGATTAGCAAGGATACCAATGAGGACAGAAAAAACCCTACCTTTGTTCTGCAGTGTTCACTCTGGGACACTTAAACATCAAGCTTTTAGAAAGGCTTCAGCTAGAACCCAGGAATTCTCAGCACCTCTGAAAACCTAGACCACTTATTTAATATTCAGCGCCCTCAGCATCTGCTTTTTAAGAGTAACAACAGCGACGATGACAACAACACCCCGCACACCTTACGGCACAGCACTTTTCACCTGCCGAAACCAAAACACTTCACAAAGGCCACAAAACTTTATCACTCCCTGTTTAGGTAAACAGCGAAATTCAAGTATGGAGAAATAAAATCACTTACCCGCAGACCATTCAGCTGAAGCAGTAGGAGAGCCAGGAGAAGAAGCCAGAGTCCCCACGCAGATCTCCAACGTAAGCCTTTAACACTCTGCGCCGCACCTTGAACTTCATTAGAGCAAGTAATATTCCACTTGACTCTCACAGACCTGGGTCGAGCCTTAGTTATGATCTGGAAGCACTTCAAAAGCTATGGATTAAAAAAAAAGCACCGTATAAATGCAAAGCGTGGTTATTATTCAACAGATACTGGAAAAATTACTGCAGTTTGTATTTGTTTCTCTGTATTTGTGGGATTTATGTTGTTTCAACACTTGAGCAGCTTTTGATAATGATACCATCTGTTAATTCTCACCCCTCACTAAATTAGAACAAGTGGTGGAATTGTTAGACTGCAGTTTTACAGATCCCAGCTTAGCAAACAAACCCCAACCCAAGGTCAGCAAGAGACATTACCAGCAGCAGGAGGCAGCGACCAGTCAGGCACAACTTCCAGCCCAAGCAGAAGAAGAAAGAGAAGAGGACCATCAGGAAGAGCAGAGCTCCCGGCAAACTCTTCGGAACAGCTCTTTCTTGGGTTGTGCTCCCTCTCCTGACCCTACCAGGTGACCATCGTTAACACAGAGGCTGCTGGGATCAGTGGGGCAGCTGTGGGGTGGGCGTCTGGGCCCTGATTTAAGCTGTCTGCAAGGCATAGGGACACCTGGGTACAAATTAAAGGCTCCTGGATTGCAACAAGCTTCAGGTGGGCAGAGCTCTGTGTGGCTCTGCCTGGAGCAACTGCCCCTCCGGCTAGAGCCTTGTTAAATGAACTATTGCTAGATTAGGGTCCAAACTGGTGTAAATTACTGCAATTTGATACGCAGAACACATGCATTACCTGTAAAAACACCAGCTGAGGAGGACCACAGGCTTGCGCTGGTAATTTTTAAGTAAAATAAAAGTTTATGATCGACCTGTTGCTTCCCCTCCCTGCATTTTCCTCAACTATTGATATATACTTGTACCTGCAAAAGGGTCAGGTTATGTTACGTGCTGATCACACACTGAAAACACACAGCTCCCGGTCTCTAGGCCGCTCTTCGCACGCGTTGCTAAACATCTCTTAGTTTTTCTAAGGACCTTTTAACCCTCTCTTTCTGAATTCGCTTCGGCAATTTCGTTCTTTTCTTGGGTGCCGACCCAAATCCCAACCAGTTGAAACCTTCTGTTTCACAAAAGCTTTTTTATGAAAAGGATGGGCTTTTACTCCAAGTGCAAGCTGTGATAGAGATACAAACATCACTAGACAAGGCAAGAGGGAGTTTCCTCATGTTATTTCTGAATGTACAGGGTATCTATGAAAACCTCAGCCCTCCATATTCCTGATCATGAAGGAGTTGAGCACAATACTGCAGTTACGCTTGTCTAGCAATACCCCTGGGGGAGCTCTTCGTGTTAAGTCTGTTTGGTATTCACCATCACCCTAATGCCTAATTAATTACCTCATTAACGGTAACAGGTCTCCCACCTGCCATTAGCACAATTTCCCGTTGCCTTTAGTGGGCTTCTGAGAAGGTCCACGTAAAGCAGGGAATTAGGTTCCTCTCCCCTTCACAGACAGGGACCTGAACGTATGTTGGTGGCACAGTGGAGGGATATAATGCTCTGAAATATACCTACTTTTGGTAACGGAAAAAAAGCATAGTCATTCTAGAACCATGCTTTGCCTGATCTAACATCTCAGGTTATGTTTACATCAATGGTATCGCGTACTGAGCCACAGAGAGAACGTGCCCATCCTAAAGTCGTGCAAAACATCAGCAGCAGACTTAGGCAAAAGTCAAGATTCTCCAAACTCAACTTCTGTGTCTCAGATGGAAGGAAACCCTTCCCTCCCGAATGTCCTCCAGCCGCAAAAGCACGAGCTCTCCTCTCCATCCTCCAGACTGGACTACCATAGTGAGAATGAGCTTCACGAACAAAATGTGTCGACGTGGTGGACCATAGCAATTTCCCAGGGACTCGTCTTTGAGAGGAGACTGCTTGTACGTGGCGCCAGGAGATACCCAGAAAGAATTAGTTGTGATCCAAGAACAAGGGAGCGACTTCCTCCACTGCCAAAATACTATTTCCTCATTAACCAGCAACATACGAGACCGCACCGGAAAATGTGGTATTTTTTTTCAAAGGAAAATGAACTTTTGGTAGCCCCAGGAAAGGCGGGTAAAGAACTTCAACCCCAAAAGTGCGTGTGTGCTGCCGTGACAGGGTGAGAAAGGTGTCCAACACGCCAAATCTGCCTAAGAAAAACTCCCAGTCCTTACTCCTCAGTCCCATTGACTATTTGAAGCACATCACAGTCAGGTCGCAGGGCACCCCAAGTGACCTAAAGTCACTTGTTGCTGTTATTAAAGGGCAATTATTCCTAAAAAGGAAGAAGAATGAGACATTTACTGGGCACTATAGGCACCTGGTTGACATCACCATGAGCCAATCAGGACCCCTGAATTCAGGCCAGCTTTCTAAAGCTCTTTATGTCACTGTTTTACAAAAGGTGTTTGAGACCATCGCTGCCTTCTCCAATGTGATCTCATCCTTGACCCCGAGTGGGACTTTTAGGAATAACTCCCTCAGGTTTCCTTTTATCAGATCATAAAGTACATCACATTCCCTTGCCTACTGGATGTGCTGAAACTCGTATCATTTCTAACTGGAAATCCTATAAAGCTGCCTGAGAGTTTTCGTCCATGAATAATTGAAGTCAAAGTTGGAATGGCTGAGAACGAAGACTCCACGATTAAAAAAGGGTGTGTTTGGTGGAGACAACTATAATCTGGAGCACTTTTCCTTAAATACAGTAAGGGCTAATTTTTTTTCTTTTAATAACAGCAGGGATGTATCCCTTCTTGGAGTAACGAACACAGGGTCCCTGACTGACTTGTATTACGAATATATATTATATATAATATGTAATATTTCCAGTTTTTCCCAGCTCTGCCCTAGGTGAACTCACTTTAAAACTACCGCTGTTAAACTGTTTACTAAAAAAAAAAAAGACAAAAAAGACAGTGCTTTCAAATGCAGGTAAATTGAGATTATTGTGTGGAAAATACCCCTTACCACTCTTCAAAACAAGTAAAATTTCCCAATACAGGCACTTTAATATCCAACGTAAAGACTTCAAAGCAGGACTACGCTAATTGTAGCACAGCGATCCTCCGCAGGGCAGCCAGGGTGGTGCACGAACACCCCAGCATCCCTCCTCGAAGCATCCTGGCAGGGACTCTTGGAGTTATCCTTTAATTTTGGAGACCCGCCAACTAAGTACGAGGGATTAAATGACTCGCCCAAGGTCTCAGAGCACAGGCTGCCGCACAATCAGATTTTCATGGTGGGAGATAAATAAGCGTGACTCTAAACAAGCAGGCAGGTCGGAGGACGTCATGGAAAAGGGGGCCAGGAAGACTTGAGTCAGGGCTGGCCTGGGTCAACATGGAAGTTGAGGGGGCAGAGAAGAAGCTGAAGCTGAAAATACTCCAGCTCCTTGCAGGGACGGTGCGGCAGGAATGGCTGGGTTGGGTTTGGAGCGCTCCCCCCCCAACCAGCTGGTCAGCCCTGCCTTAAATTAACCTTCAGACCAAAACAGATGATGGGTCCTCAATAAGTTGATTACACCAGCTCGGCCACGAGCAGGGAAGGTTCTAGATGAAGCGCGGCGCTTTACAAATACCTTGCACCTCCACCGCCTTCCCTGCAGTGGCTGTTGACAGTGACCTAAATTCTGAAATCTATCTGAAAGACAGAGCTTTTGGTTAACCTCAGCAACATCACTTTCAGGGGCCTTTGCCTAAGATTGCTGCAGAGACGATGAAAGGAGGCTTTCTGAGACCATTTCTTCACTTGATGTCAACATGTAGCAGTGAATTCACTCAAGATGTTCCTGTGGATCTCTTTCCTGTTGGGGTCATCCATTTCTCTGGGCTCCTTTTATTACAGTCTCTGATCTTTCCAACTGCAAGAAACCACAATACTGCTTTACTGGAGACCCGTTTAAGTCCTGATATAAATTGGTGCTCACATATACTGTTAACAATTCCACTACAATCCAACCCTTTAGTATGACGTTAGTTTAGATAACATTTAACAACCTGCCTCTGTAAAAGTTTGTGTATGTGCAGGGATATAAATATAGTTCAACTGCGAAATTTACATGCTGAGCCTACATTTTCTGTATAATAAAATATTTAAGTGGCTTCAACTCCACCGTGAGACTTTTTTTAAAAAAAATCTGAGATAGAAAAAGACATCAGCACAGGATGGTATCGACTGGACGCAATCGATCACCCAGACCGGCATGAAGATAAGCGTCTTCATTGTGGACTGACAAGGGCCAATGCAGATTTTCCCAGAGAGAAATAACCTCCACAATACCACCTCCTGCCACGGTAAAGGAAGAGCAAGCTTTCATTTTTAAGCTGCATTTCTAATGCCTAGTGCTTAAATATCAGACAAGTCCGATAAAGAACCGCCCGAGGCTGAGCCGAAGCAGAGCACAAGGCAGGGCTGCGGCCTGTCCCCCCAAACGAAGGTGGTGGAGGCTTCGGAGAGCAGTTAATTAGCTCTGTGGAATCTAAGAAGAGCTAAACGCTTTGATCGCCTTTCGGCCTCAGTTTTTTTTCTAGGCTTCTTGAGAAATTTGGCTGTGCTGAAAAGTCACCTTTGAGGCCGGCCCGTCGCAGCCGGGGCTGGATTGGTGGCAGGACTTGCTTGAGCTGAGTCCTGGTAGTTCAAGTAGAAGCTCTCCCACTTGTCATCACAGAATATATGACCTTATTACTCCTCCCTCGGTTCTGGCACTGACTGTTAACGCTGTCTGCAGCCAGGGAAGTTTCCTCAGTGCTCTCTACTGCCGTCTCTCCCAGCTCCTTCTGCTTTTGTTTTTGTTTTCCAATTGCAGCAAAAGAAGACGTGAATCCCATTTTCCACCAGCACCGAGGTGAACAAACTCCAGAAAACAACGTGAAAGACATCAAAGCGGGAAGATTTGTGTTAGGGCTATACTTCTAGCTAAGAATACCTCAAAAGTTACAGGAATTCAGCTGTGTATCGATGAGACAAGGCCACTCGCTACCGTAGGATCTGGACGAATTAGCTAACAAACTGTGGCCCTCAACAGCTCAGATTTATCTCAGATTTTACTGGCGGGGAGAAGGGAGAGTCAGAGAAGCCACAGGACGAAAGTCAGCAGCAAACCTAGGTCCGCTAGCTCGCCGCTTTGGGCGTTTAGCTCTCCGCAAGTTTCCCGTCGGCGAGGGGCATTGCCGAGAGCTGGGGAATCTTTGTAATTTGGGGAATCCTGATTGGGGCAAAGTAGCCCTTTTTCCCACCGGAGGCAGAGCTGGAGAGATGGCAGGGCTGCGGCAGCCTCCCCTCTGGCTGGGAGCAATCCTTCTGTCAGAGCCCGAGCTCCCCTCGCTCTCGCACAGCCCTATCCAAAAAGGCATTGTCTGGAAGCAATTAGAGATATATTATTTTATTTATTTTATTTTTTTCCATCGTTGCCTGACAACTTCAGCAGACGCACATGTAGTCGTCCCCCTCCGTTTCTAAAGAACTTTGCTTACTGTTAACTATTTAAATGTTGAAAGTATTAAAGCTAATTGAACTCACTGCTCAGAGAACTACGACTGAGGTCAGCTGTCGTATACGGTAACGCTGTTTGGGTAAAGAACTTTGGGGTAGTTTAGAAATCTTTAGAAAAGCGTTCATGCCTGTCCACATACTCGTCAGTCCTACTTGTCGTTACTAGTGTGTTGGGTTGTTTTTTTCTTTCTTAGGCTGGACAAACAGATGGAGCTGCTGTGAGGAACTCCTCAAGGAACGGCTGGATGAACTAATTTCTGAAGTTAGTGCTGAAAAGTGGTGACACAAGACACTCCTCAGCTGGCCAAATTTTAAGCACCTTGCTTCAGGTGATTCACCTCATACAGTCTTTATGGTCCAGGGAAGGGTAAGGGGGAAAGGAGATGGGGTGGAGGGATAGCAAAAAAAAGACAGCTTCTTCCACAGAGCAATTCAGATTCATATTTCAACGGTGTAATTGCCTTCAGAGGGATTGACTGTCCCCTTTAAGGGAAACCTCAAGAAATTCTCCCCTAAACGTAGACATTGCAAATATCCTCCCAGCATCACACTGAGAGTCTTGGACGGTAAATGAGAAAAGCTCTCAACTTCAAAAGCATTATTGTTTACTTACATCGTGTTGAGGAGTCAGCCTAGTATTTTTAAAATGCTAATGCTCCTTGGCCTGTGAGTGAATGACTGTATTCTGGCTGCCATACGTTCTGGGAGAAAAAAAAGAATCATAGAATCACAGAAGAAAGAGACATAGTTTGGGTTGGAAGGGACCTTAAAGATCATCCAGTTGCAGCAGGGGATTTGTCCCTAAAGGTATCAAGTCCTTGGCTGCTGTAGATCCACATCAAGTGACACCACATCAGTACCTGACCTGTAGAGCAAAGATGTTCCCAATGCCATGAAAGCATCTCCTACACGTACAGACAGACTACCTTCCGTAGCACCCAACTGGTGACTTTGGTGGTACAAAGTCTTCTGTTGCCAGCTGGAAAAAGGCACCTGCTACTGATTAACAGCAGGTGGTGTCCATTTTATAGAAGGCTGAGTTGTCTTTAAGGTGCGCTGAGGAATGTGAGCATCCCACACATCCAGACACTTTGCAGTTGAAAACTGAAGAGAAAAGAGAGCATGGCATGGAAGGGTCATTCTTTCTCCTTTGCCAGGTCCAAGGCCAGTAGCTAGGCTCTTCTGTTTTGGAGGAGAAAAGGAAGACTGCCGGAAGCATGACTCTGTAAGGGTACAAGGAGATGTGCTGCTGTTACAGAGGTTATCATGGGACCAGAGGCAGCCAAGCTCTAAGGAAGATTGTAGTTATGGTAAGTCCAAGCTGTCTTGCTGTTAAGCATCTGGCCAATCTTCTGGGAGATGACAGGAAACCTCCAGATGGCAAAGTCCATGCCCTAGGCACACTCGTATCCCTTCACATCTGTCACTATGGCCTTGCACAGGCTGTGCAAAGAACACCGCTTGAGCTTCCACCAGCCTTTGAACTACCCCAGCAGTAGAGGGAATGGTCAGGAATTACTCGGTCTTATTTACCGGGTCATCAGCCAAACTTTGTAATCTGTATGAAACGATGAATTACTATCAAAGGGATACGAACAGCCCAAAGCAGCTGCAGGGCTCTTCTGGGGGAAAGCGAGGGTCTCGCATTTGTCTTCCGCTGATATCAGAATGGGACTAACCTGATGACCTAAGAAGCGGAGTCATTTTTAATACCTGCTCCTTTCTCCCAGGACCTGGAGGGATAGAGTCCGGCGTGCCTCGTCTCACTGGTTATCATTATTATGTCATCCAGATCAATCATTTCAAGCTCATTGGGTTGTAAATGGGGCTTTGATCATTCGTTACACTTTGTTAGTATTTATCAGAGCCAGGACTCTGTTAATCTGAAACAGCAGCACTCAAAAAGCAAGGAAACCTGGGCTCCCAGCGCCCTTACTGCAAGTTGGAGGGGTGGTGTTTGGGTTCGTTTTCTAAATTATTTAAGTCTAAAACAATCTCCAAACTGCTGTAGGATACAGCTCTGAAAGGCAAAAGGAAATTTTCACTCTCTCTGTGGACAGAAAAAAATGCCAAGCGCCTGCCGGTTGCTGGAAGCCCTCATCACTGCTCCAGCGGATCGGAAACAGGCAGAGGAGAGGGAATCCTCCGCTGGCAAAAAAAACCCCCTCTTTTATGTCAAAGTAGGTGTAAGGCTCCTGGGGCTGATCCACAGCGCTCTGAAGTCATTGAAACCAATAGGCATAACCCAGAAAGTGCTCCGGAGCAGTTCTTTCACCCCTTTCAACTCCTCGTACGCCCCGGCTGCAGCTTATATTGCATTTAGGACAAAGCAAAAGCGTCGCCTTTTGAATTCTAAGCCCGGAAACCGAAAGGACCGCACTCCAAATGCTCTCCTGAACGACGACAAGCAAAAATTCTTTAGCACCATCTAGCTAACGTCGAAGGTAACCCACATCAACACTTCTTCCTACAAAGCCACGGACTTCAAAAGCCCCGGAGATGGGGTGCCCCACGCTGATGAGGGGAAGGAGAGGACGGGTTTTAGGAAAGCACTCAAGAGCGGAGCGGGCACTTCACCTAGAGCCAGATGGGTCACCCGCTGTTGGCCACGGGAAGTACAGGCACAAATTTCATAAAACAATTTTACACAGTACCTTGTCGAACAACCTGAGAAACAGCAGCTTCCATAAATCTACCCAGTACCCGTTGAACAACAGCAGGACACGGGAAGGGACAAGAATACTTCTATTTTTGGCTGAAATGTCAGAGAGAAGGCAGGTGAGAAAAATGCTGTGGAAGCAAAACTTAATGCAGGAAGATTTGGTAAAGCTGAACAAAATCAATGGGAGGTGCCTAGAAAACCTTTGAGAGAAAAAATTTTGAGAACTTTGAGAGGCAGTCAATCAAAGCCCTTCACTAGTTCATGCAATATTTGCTGAAATGTTCCTGTAAAAAATAATAAAAACACAGTAGGGTGGTGAACAGTTCAAAACACACCAGTTTTTTGGAATTAAAGAGCTGGAATTTCCCTTTTTGAGATCAATTTTTTTCTTAAGATTTTATAATGCTGTATTATTATATAAAATGTAAAACCAAAATCCCTGAAAACCGAATTAGCGATCTACATTGACATTTTTCTAAAAGGAACATTTCAGAGTCCCCTTTATAAACCTATTTTGTGGAAAATTTTTAAGCTGATAGATATTGCAATTCGGAATGTAGCCAAACAGTAAAAACTCAAGAAAAGGATTTTCCCTTCAAAAAGGTTTCATGAAAAATTTTCAAAAACTTCTTTTTTCCTAAAGTTCTGATAAGAAATCCATTAAGCTGAGATTGGGACTGCCTGCAACATAAGGCACAATCCTCTAAAGAACTATTTGACTTGGGAGCCTCCCTTTTCTAAAAATATACAAGTAAAATATGAATTCACCTAAATCATTGTTCCATGTAAGACTGAATCTTTGTCAGAAAACATCAAGACTTGGCCTTTCACGTCTTGGTCGAGGAAAACAAATTTAAAATATGCAAAAATAGGAAGCATTTTGTTTTAGCACTGGCCCAATTATCTGTTTATATTTGGGCCTACATTTGGGAACAACCCAACTGAGTTTTATTTTCGCAACCACCTAAAACAATATTGTAAAATTTGATCTCCATCTTTGGACCATGGCAGGGGGTTGGAACGAGGTGATCTTTAAGGTCCCTTCCAACTCCAACCATTCTGTGAGTCTATGATTCTATGGCCTAGACTATCAAAAAACACTCACTAGGCTTTCTTAAGCCTCCCCTTACAAAGTCTTTTTTTTCAGAGATGACCCCAAACCATCACATACTATGTTTCCACATGTAAGGACCGCGGGCAAAACTGATGCATTTTTATTTAAGCACTTGTACCCTGATTTTTAGACTAGAAAGACTCAATTTTCAAGCCCTAGGCTAACTTGTGGGCCGATATTAAAAGCAGTTGGTGAGTACAGCCCTCCGTACATGCCTGAGGCACCAATATCTCCAGGCTTGGTGACCAGCTTTGCACCCCCAAACCACAACAGGCTGGTCGCAGCTCCTCAGCCTAGATAAAACAGGTATCATCTTGACTACACAGACCATACTCTGCAGAAAGCTCAAAGAAGGTCCACATTTTGAGGACGGGGCTTAGGTGGGGACAGGAAGAGGAGAAGACTTCAGAGGAGCACAGCCCCTTTGCAGCACAGCAAACCTCTGCCGAGCCAAGTTATGCTCAGTGTCACACCGCGTAACGTGGTCAAAAGCTCAAGGAAAAAGGAAATTGCACCGAGTCTGAGGAAACCAACACCTACCAAGCGCTGTGTGGTGATGCTGGGCTGTCCAGTGCCAAAGGAAGGGGAGCCAACGCTCCCACTGGCCCTCCTGGCTACCCAGCACGTGACCACCTCCCCCTGGGCTGCCCTCCGGCTAGTGTGGCAATGCTCTCACGCCTGTGGAAACAGCCTAGGTTGGGCTGGATTTGCTTACTTTAAGGAGAGAATCGAGGGAAGTGTTTTTGTTGGCTTTCTTTTCTTTTTTTTAACTCGCCTTTCTTGGGATGTTTCGTTCTTTTCCCATTCGGCTTCTACGAAATGCTCTGTCAAAACGCACGCGATGGAATCGCCTCTGAGACTCCGAGCATATACCATTCCCACGCCCTCTCACACCCTGCAATAAGCTTTTTATTCTACTTTAATTAACACTCAGGGATCAGTCCCTGTTTCCTTAAAATCACAAACAGCCCTACACTTAGTATTTTGCTGCTGCTTTCGCGTTACCCGCTAATAACCCTTTCCCCTCCCTGAACTGCTTTCATACACTCGCTGTCTTTCCAGCCTCTACATGCTGAATTTGGTCTTCCTGATTGCTTCATTAAGTCATTTTTTGCCTAAATACTGTACATTTCCTACTGAAAGAGTCTTTGCCTGTGAAATCAAGGCCTACTTTCTTCAACCCAGACACGTGGATTTTGGGGAGATGGACCAGTTGGGGTAATAGACAGACCACGTTCACGAGACGTTTGCTGAATGTATTGCCGGTTTTAAGGTCCCTTCCAACTCCAACCAAGAGTAACATCTTGAGACTTCCAAATTTCAGAGTAACATCTTGACACACAATGCCAGCGTAGGCAGTTTTACTTCTGCAGAAGACAGGTGAATATTTCCAGGGCTCCCAAATAAGCCAGCCCCTTACATCTCCACTCACAGAACTCACATAGGCAACTAGGAGTCTCAGCCTCATTGAAAAACTAATGAAAATAAGCCAAAATTGGGAATTTCATCCTAAGTCACGTAGACTATTTACAATATTTTACAGTCTTTATCTCCAAATAAAGGACACCTCAGCTTGAATTTATGTCAACTCAACGTCTCCCCCCCCAAAAAAAAGAGTCATTCAACAGCAGCGGGTCAGGAGAACCCACCCTTAGTAATTTTTAAGAATAAAAAAATATGAAGCATTCCCACAGGAAGAGGCTCCAAACCCCACCGCAGCCGGTGGGCTTCCCATTTAATATGACAGGCATTCGATCAGGCTGATTATATCGACTGACGGGGGGGACAGAAACTGGCTCTTTTGGCTTCATAAAAGGAAATGTCTTTTTATCTGAATAATTATTATTATCGTTAAAACAAAATGTATATTTTCTCAGCTTTTTATTTACAATATAAAGTGCTTTCCACAGTAAATCAACAAATATGAGTATTCATGTCACCAAGTGCTGATGATTAAAAATAATTACTTTAATGGTGGCTGGCCTGATGCCAAACATGATTAGCTTTCGCATTTCAAGCATGAGAGTAGATAATTTACATCTCCTTTCACACCAATACCAAACTACTCCTAATGGATTCTATTTTAGTTTTTATGAATTAATAGAAATTTAGTGTCCAATGCACTATATTATAGCCACCATTTGCTTTCAAAACCAAAGAATTGTTTCAAAAAAGGGCAGAAAGTACCCAAATCACAGGATCCGTAGCCAATAAAGTCGGCTTCCCCGCTGACAGCGTCCTTGCCTGTGCCCTTAAGAGCTGTCAGAGGCAGAGTAAGAAGAAAACTTTCTCAAATGGGTTAGAAAATCCTCTTAAAGGGGGAAAAACAAAGACCTCGTGGAGCCACCCAAGCCTTCTCTGCTGGGATATGTGCAGGTTGAAGCCCCTCTCTCGTGAAGTGCAAGGCAAACCTCCCACCCGCCCCAGTGGACAGGACTGTTATTCCAGGGATAGTGAAGCAAACTGGACATTTGCCTTTTAAAAACACCACAAGCTGTTCAAGGACCTGGTGGGTAAAAACAGGAAATATATTTACATTCTTTCACAGTAGTTTTTAAACCGGTTGCCTTTTACCTACCCACTAGGTCCGAGCAGAGAGCCCTGAGCTCATCCCGTGGGGATAAACACTGATTTGCCCACGCAGGATCGCACTTGCCTGCCTCAGCTCAGGCTCGGGGCCTCAAAAGCATCTGAACGGGAGGAAAGGGAAGAGCACGCCAACTCCCTTCCACCTGGTTTGAAAGGTTCTGCCCATAGGAAATGTGGAAATTCAAAATACAGCACGAGGACACGGTTAGGGGGTTCACGGGCAAGTGGAAAGGTCAGAAAGACAACCTTAGCTTTGAAATACGCGTACGGATACAAGCAGGACCACTGCTTTTTGGGTGAAAAGGAGCATACAGGAACACTGAGGCAAAAGATACCACAGACACTAATGCGGGGGGAAGGACTCACTAGGCATCTGAAGCAGGAATATAAAGTAAGTTCACATTTTCCAGCCAGCAGGCTGGAAGAAAAGGGAGGTTGAAGCTCCCACAAGTTGAACCTTGGTGGTTTGGTTTCCCCTTCACCCCCAGATCTCCATCTCCAACGGGTCCAGCAAGGCTCCAAGCCCCACCTGGCTTTAGAGGACCGGGGCCCTGGTCTGGAAGGTTTAACCGATTGTGGTGGCCACATGAAGCTGGAAACTGTGTTTTCAAAGAACAAGTCTGGGAAGAGCATCCAAATAAGGCATGACTAAGAAGCAGCACAAAGAAGCACTCTCCCTCCCCAGCCTAGACGCCTTTCGTCAGTGCTACGGGAGAGAATTTCTGTTGTCCGTGATGCCCTAAGGCTGCTTCAGGGCTGCAACGACGAACCCAACCCAAGTGAGTGGGCTTTACAGGACCTGTAAACACTCATTTTCTTCTGCTGGTCACCGACGGAAGGAAAATACGCTGGTTAAGTTTAAGCCTTCACCTTTTAGCCTACTGCTGACATTGAACGTAAACGCTTCTTGTGAAACCCTTCCAATTTACCTTTCAATGGACCACAGCCCTCATAAATACTGACATCAAAACTTCCAGAAGAGCAGAGCACACGGACATGGGGCCGGTTCCCCCAGGCTGCCTCCCAGATTTGATTCTTGACCTTCTGTATGCTCCTATAGAGGCTGACAGGAAAGCAGACCTTGATGTCAGGTCGGTGCTTGGCTTGGGTGGAGAGTCCCAACCGCAGCAGCAATTAACGCCGCTTGTGATGCTGGTTTTTAATGGGTGGACAGCTGGTGCTGTTTTTCTCCAGAGGTCACTCCCATCGCTTCCCAGAGGCTACTGTAGAGCAAATATTTGGAGGAGGGAAGGTGGGGGAAAGAGCAGACAAAACTGGTGGGCTCTACCAGTTGGAGCAAGTTTGGAATTGCTTACTTAAGAGATAAAATTCGGTATCACAACAGGAAATCCCGCAGCCTGTCCCCGTCCCCTGGACTAATTGCTGTTGGTCTGGCAGTACACCCCTGTCGCCGAGCCATCCCTTCTCGCTAGAACAAGCTCCCCACAGCCCCCCCTCCTTTCATTTTGGCAGAAATCCGAGCGTATCCTCCGCACTCCGATTTAAAGTAAACCGCCATGTCATCGCCCTAGCACAAAAACACACAAATACCCTCCCACCTTCGTAAAGAAGCAAAACATTAAGCTTTATGGGTACAACAACTATCATAAAAAAAAAGCCCGACTATTTAATGCAATGTTGTGGTTGAGAATGTAACCACACAAAAGGCAGAAAATTCAAACGTACAATTCCCACAGAAACCATAACTTGGCCCCGTTTCACATACACACGTCAAGGCAGAGGCTTTAACAGCACATTCTCCCTTCTGAATTATTGCATTTGCAGAAGAGGTACAGCTCTCCTCCTCCTCCCTTCCCTTTTCTTGCCTCGTTTTTTTCTCATACACGAATCCCCAGTGGCAACACTTAACGAAAAATTAGGGGAGGGGATGCCAGGGGTAAGGGAGAGGGGAGGACGGCTTTGGGTAATCACACATGCGCTGGAGAGGGTTCAAGAGCCTCCCAGTCGCTTCCAACTTCACCTGTTTTGGGGTCTAGACCCCCAGGTCCAAGTTGTTCTCTGGGGGCAAACGCTGAAGTTGGCGTCACAGCTTGGCCTGATCGCACAGCACCCAGCCCCAGGTGGACCTAACCTGGACATCCAGCCCTGCTGAGACCTAACCCTGGAGGGTACTGCCCATGGGACAACCTGCTGAGCCTCGGCTCCTTCCTGGCACCTTCAGCGGGGATATGAATTTTGCCCAGGGTCTACCCAAATCTACGCGCCGGTTCCCCCAGTCAACGCTACACCAGGAAAATGAGGTGGTTTGCAGCCACTTCAATTCCTCCCTCAGCGTGAATGAACTCCTACTTTTTACAGGCCAGACTAAATCAAGTCAGCCTTTGTACCAATCTGGAGCGAGGATATAAGTCACGCACACGGATCTACAGTAGGTTACCTTCACCCGTCCACCACTACAGATGGGACAAGGCCAATTCTGCAGAAAATCACCAACTTTAGGCTTTTCTACTCAGCTTTTAGAACTGTACCCTGGTGGTGCTCCATATGCAGGCAGCTAAACCTTCCACCATGCACCAACCTTACTGCTGAATTCATTCCTTCCCGCTCCAGGGAAGGAGGTACAGCAGGCAATAAGCTGCTTTCTTCCTGGTTTTCCAGCCCCGAGGCTGAAGTCCACTTTGCTGGAGTATCTTTACTCATATCAGCAAATGGGCATCCGTACTTGGAGGGAATCAGTGGATCCAGCCATTGATCTAGGCTCCACGCTCACTTGGCCCCGGGCAGTCACAGAGGCCAGTATGGAATATGTTATACTTAACGTGCTCTGCTGTGCCCACGCCGGCTCCAAGCAGCCTGTCCTGAGTGGCCAGAGCAGTCAGAAATCCAAATTTCTTGGCACTCGTGAATTGCAGCTTGCAGAGGGGGGAAAAACCGAGGTAACTTCTCCATTCATTGGACAAAAATTAAGAACATAAACATGTTGGGCTGATGGCCCATCCAACCCAGTCTCCCATCTCCCCCAGCGGTCAGCGGTGGGTGCTTCAGAAGCAAATCTAAGCAGCATGGCAATTACAGTGATCCCTCCTCTGGTATAACCTCTCAGATTCCAGCAATCAGCAGCTTTGGGACTTCCTGAGCCAGAGGTTGCATCTGGACCATCGCGTTTAATAGCTCCCAGTAGACTTCTCCTCCACGAATTTGTCTAATCCCTTCTTGAACCCATTTATACTGTTGGCTTCTACAACATCCTGTGACAAGGAGTTTCACGCTACAGTCGTGTGCCGTGGGTGTTGGGGAAGCAGGGAGGGGGGGAGGAAAACTTCCTTTTTGCTGATTTCAAGCTCGCCGCCTAATTATTTCAGGGAGCGCCCTCCAGTTCTAGTGGTATGAACAGCAGTAAAAGTCATTTCCTGGGAACTTGCTCCTCACCATTCAGACCATTATCAGGTTCACCCAAGCTTCGCTTTTATGGGCAAACCAGTATCTCACACCCACTATTTGCTATCTCTCACAACAAAGTCATTCCATATATTCGCCACCTTTCTCTGTGCCTCTCTGCATTCATTGCAGCCCTTCCAATACAGGCAAATTTTCTTCGGTTCTGATAAACTCACCAGAGTACGTTACCCAGAAAAGTTTCAAAACCAAATTATGTACCCTGAAAAGTCCAGACGTTGTTATAGAAGAAGGAAAGAAAATGTTCATTTGGCACTTTGACGGCTTCATTGACTTGAATTGAGCAACTAAGCTTTAATCAGATTTATGTCTAATCTTCACTCAGCCACCCAAGCTATCTCCTGAGCTCCTATATATACCTGTATATAATACTACAATGATATATCATTAGAATATAATCATATATTAACTTTTCAATAATTACTATTACTGAATTCTATAACTACGTAATAAAATACTATGATGATACAACATTCACATATAACTTTGTTACACCTATACAGACATACATGTATGTTATACAAAAATATAACAAATATATAATGCAATCTATCCCCAAACATAACTTCCTTCAGCTAATTATCCCATTTCACCCAAAACAGTGATCACTCGCTCGCTAGGAAAACTGAGGGCAGACAGTGAAATGAATTTGGGATACTGTTTTTTGGAGATGGCAAATAAAATTCCTGTGGTTTCAGCTCAGCCTGGGCGCAGAGAACAAGCCCAGGAACACTTACCAGAGCGTGGAAGATGTCGGACATAAATTCGGTCAAATCCAAGCACAGCAAAGCACGCAGGAATAAGTACGCTGGTACGGTTGGAGGGCCACAAAGATGACCAGAGGGCTGATGTCCTCTGCTGTGAGGACAGGCTGAGAGAGTTGGAGGGGTTCAGCCTGGAGAAGAGAAGGCTCCAGGGAGACCTTAGAGCCCCTTCCAGTCCCTCAAGGGGCTCCAGGAGAGATGGGGAGGGACTCTGGATCAGGGAGGGGAGCCATAGGATGAGGGGTACTGGTTTTAAACTGGAAGAGGGGAGATTGAGATGGGATCTCAGGAAGAACTTCTTTGCTGTGAGGGTGGTGAGAGCCTGGCCCAGGTTGCCCAGAGAAGCTGTGGCTGCCCCATCCCTGGAGGGGTTCAAGGCCAGGCTGGAGGGGGCTTTGGGCAACCTGGTCTAGTAGGAGTCTTCTTTCCCCTACCCATTTTGTTTAACAAAAGTTTACCAAAAAAGGACTGTAGCGATGGCTGTTGCTTTGGGATGAGCCAGGCTGAAACCTGCATTCAGCCCCCTGAAACGTTTTAACTGTTCAGCATAAATATTCCCACAGCACCAAGTTAACTCCTTGGATTCAGGCTCCATGTTTGCTGTCCGAACGAGCACAACAGAGAAGCCAAAATCATAGAATCATAAAATGGTTTAGGCCCCACAGCTCCTCATTCGGTAAAGACGACAAGCTCATTATTGGCCAACAGAAGTTTTGAGAACCAGTTCCTACCTGCCAGCAATTAAAAAGGTTGAAGATAATAAGATATACTTAACCAAATACCGTATCAAATGACAACACCATACACCCACGTTACCATGGAAGTACCTACGTGCAAGTGTGGAAATAAACATTTAAGAACCATTAAACCTCAGTCAGATGCCTAGAAATAAAGAAATGTGATTTGCTTTGCTGTTCAGCGGCGCCTGACCAAAAGTTAGGGAGCCTGATGCCAACCTTCTGGGCTTCTCTGGGACCTTTCAGTGCCTTGGGTTGCTCCTTGCTCGGCGACAGAGACGTACACACGGACCTCTCTAAATATATTTGTGTTTGTGTGAGCATATTAAATACAAACATCCATTTTCCCTGAAAGGATTTTATGACAGCTAGTTAACGCCTGCAAATCATAAAGGAGACTGAAAGGCGCTCTGAATATGCACTCTATCACCCTCAGTGCCCCCAACAGTCACTTCCATGGGGTCAAGCGAGGGAGATGTGAAAATGGGAAAACTCCCCACCTGGTGTAAAAGAAGGCACCAGGCCCCTTGTTTGCCCGTTGCTTGCCCTTGGCTCCAAGCAGGTAAAGCAAAGCGGTGAGAAGGACACCAACCCAGCTCACAGCCCGACCATTTCATCTGGAGTCGGCTTGCCCTGCTGCGTAAGGCTGCATGATCTGGTGGGCCACGGGCAGAAGTGCTCCTCGCTTGGCTACGGGGTGCTAACACCCAGCAGAAGGTGTATTGGGCCACGGGAGCAACACAACCTTGTCTGGATGGCTTTTAAAAGGATTGCGAGCTAAACCTCAACACCTCTATAGAGAGTCTTCCAGCCGGGCCATCAATATCCATACATTTTGTGCTGTCCTGCCTTGCATACTTGGCTTACAGGTATTTGGGCTTGTTGTGGACCCAGAAAAGCATCAAAGTGAGAGACTGTAGAAGACAGCCACCCCATCCTGCGCCTGGGAGGGACTTCCAGAAACCACCCCGCACATCCCGGTCCTGTGAGGCAGGACGAGCCTGCCTCCTGATGTGAGGAGGACATGGGTCCTCCTTGACACAGGTTTGTACACCCTGGTCTCAAGGATGTCCAGGGGCAGGCACTGGGTTTCCCAGATGATCTGGTCCAGGGTTTCACCAACCTGCACCATTAAGGAATCCTTCCTAATTCCTCACACTGTGTATTTTTCTCGGGGTTAGGGGGGGAGGAAGAAGAGCAAAGAGGCTACCCAGCCTCCATTAGTAGATACACTCATCTTCAGTGTCTTCTTGATTGACCTTGTCTACTAAGGCATACGAAGAGCTAATAATAATAATAGTAATTAGCACTTATATAGCACTTAATCCTCAAAGCACTTTACAAACATTAGCTAATTAACTAAAAGGCAGGTTATATATGTGTCTGTACATATAAATAAATAAATAAATGAAAGATCTGGGAAGTCTGCCACGTTCGCTCTTGCAAACTGCCTGCACGACACAAATCTTACTGCTTTCAGTACCGTGTCACGCCAGCTTGGTTCAAAGCCGGCAGATTAGCTTATGAGCCAGCCAGGTAGACCTGCAGAGCAGGGAACTTTCTTTAGGACAGCCCTGAGATGGTATTAATTAAGCAGTCTGACTTAATTTAATATGCAATAGGCTTGTTTTCCAACACAAGGAGCTGCTAACGACTGTAAATACTCGCATTATCGTTGCTAGCCACTTTAAATAATTGCTAGATACCAATTAAACTAACAGAAAAAGAAGCAAGATCAGAGAAACAGCAGCATTTTCAGTTTTCCACCACCTTACGCAAACCCCTGTGCATTTGGTTTTCTTTCCATTTCAACCCAACTCCCACGCAATCTCAGGACAGGCTCATTTTGGGAATGGTTTCTCCTGAAGCGGAGCTACCTCACATGACAAGCTAGGGGCTGCTTTTGTCACATCTTTGCAAACCGTGGCGGTGGGCCCGGAGTGCTGTCCCAAAGGGGAGGTCAAGCCCTGCACAAAGGTCTCGAGCTGCGTGGGCTGACACAGGGAGGGGGAAGCTAGGATAAGTTTGAAGGGCAGACTGTAGGAAACACCACGTTCAGCATCTCCTCATCTTTACTGATCCGTGTCCCTACACTTCGAGGCGGTTACGGGCTGTCCCAGAGACATGAAGCCCGGTGGCAGGGGGCAATGCTCTCCTTGCTGGCAGTTTTGGCTGCCCCCATCCATCTCATGAGCCATCTGAGAATGAGTTGGCAACAGCCTTCTGTACTTGCCCCCACCTCTCTCCTTCACCTCCTCCTCTTTCGTATCTTCTAATATCGTGACTAAGCTCGAGATTCAGATCCTGTGGCAGCAGACTCAGGTGATGAGACTCCACCAAGACAAAAAAAACCTCCGGCAAAATAAAGAATGAAAATGTATGAAATGTAATCAAAAGCCCACCTTTCTGACTTGTGGGCAAGGCGGTTCTGATACAGTGGCATAAAATTTGTGCTTCATGTGCCTCCTTTAGAAAAAGAAAAATTCTCTAGAAAAGTCAAATTAAACATGCTGTTCTCCTTGTTCTTTGTGTACGTGAAATGTGACTTGGCTGCAAATGTTGGCTGTGAAATCCCTCCCTGGTCTCAGCTTTTCCCTTCCCCTGACGCATGTACACACATGTACACACGTGCAGCGGACACAAGGTGCCACACGTGTCAAAGCAAGAAGATTTAAACCTCTCTGAGAACAAAAGCAAAGGCCTCTACCTCTTCTGATGGCCTCGACAGATCCTCTTGTGGAGTGGCGTGGGTCAGGTCCAGTTTTCCTACAGAAAGGCCTCTGGGTCAGCGCAACATCTGCTTCAACAATCTGGATCCCCTCCTCAGATCAGTTCTTACTGTGAATTCTCTTTAAAGCTGTAAAAAACATAACACCCACGTGTAAAAAACGTGACAGGCAAAAGCTCAACACGTACCTATTTTCAAGTGAACTACAGGTCCTCCCGCAACAGGGTAAGCATTAGACATGGTTCCAGCACTGCAAATCCATACTGTCACCCCCAGATTCACATCGTGGCACCTGACAGTAGCGATAGGACTTGTTAAATTGCAAGGGGGAACAAGAACCTGCTTCCAATTGCACAGGTCTAACACCCACAGGAGGCAAGGGGAATTGTACAAGGCAGCTGAGAATTTAAGGCTTTCTATTTGAATTTATTCTCTTTTAAGAAAGGAATCAGAGTCGAATACGAGCCTGAGTTGTGCTTGCCGAACACCTTAAATATTCTCACCGCCAAAACAAAAGCAGCACTTGTGTCATTTTTTATTTCACCCCATTTATTTTTCCTAGTTGCAGTGGAGTCCCTCCCACTCTGGATACAGCTGGACCACCTCTGCCAGAGGACATCCCTGGGGCTCAGAAAGGGACTTCTAAAGAGTTTTTTGGTTTTTTTGGTTTTGGGTTTTTTTTGCATTTGGAATGCAGTAGATTATATCGAGTGTCAGAAATTTTCAGAACGTTTCCCAAGGGACCGTACTCCTATAAATTCTTCACGCGTACGCTGCTTCTCCTTCCCCACGCCGGCCACAGACCCGCCGGGGTTGCGGCAGGAGTCGGGATGAAGGTTGGCGAGGAAGGGCACTTGCTGCAAATGGGACCAGCGGCTCCCAGTGCCCCTCAGGATAAGACACCAACTCTCTCCTTTCTGTGAGTGCTTAATTTCAAGGACTTTCATAGCTGCTGAAATTACTAATTGAGAAGCTGACAGATCTTTCCAAAAAACAACCAGAAAAACTATTGGCTTGGTGTTCCCGTATTATAATTTTGATATCTGCGCATTTCCTCAGAATTCACACACTCAACAGACGCCCAGAAAGAAATCATTTTGTTCACAAACAAGTACATTTCAGAAATGGTGCATCAACATTCGAAAACTAAATCCACCTACGTGTACTCAGACTTATTATGGTGTATGCACATATTTGAAAACATCTGTGTATAAGTTCAAGTGTATTACACAAAACCCTAGAGTAGTCATCTGGTGTGTCCCCAGGGTCTTCAGATACGTTGTTTGCTATCCAGAGAGCCCATGAAATGAAAGTTGCAGATCCACAGGCCCCACTAAGCAGCATTTCCAACCTCTGAAGTGCCTCCGTGAAGCTAAGGCAGATGTGGGACTTCAGCAGAAGGAGCAGAGCTGGAAATGGAAGCGCTCAGAGCCCACCTTTAAAGTTTTATTTGGAACCTGTTGGAGCGGGGCCAGAGGAGGTCTCAAAGATGCTGGGAGGGCTGGAGCCCCTCTGCTGTCAGGACAGGCTGAGAGAGTTGGGGGGTTCAGCCCGGAGAAGGTTCCAGGGAGACCTTAGAGCTCCTTCCAGTGTCTAAAGGAGCTCCAGGAGAGATGGGGAGGGACTTTTTACAAGGACACGGAGTGATAGGACAAAGGGTAATGGCTTCAAAATGGAAGAGGGGAGACTTAAATGAGATAGTGGGAAGAACTTCTTTGCTGTGAGGGTGGTGAGACACTGGAACAGGTTGCCCAGAGAAGCTGTGGCTGCCCCATCCCTGGAGGGGTTCAAGGCCAGGTTGGAGGGGGCTTGGAGCAACCTGGTCTGGTGGGAGGTGTCCCTGCCCAGGGCAGGGGGTTGGAGCTTATTAATCTTTAAGATCCCTTCCAACCCAAACCATTCTGTGAGTCCATGATTTTATTTTTACTTCAACGGGAGAACACACTCTCATTTCTTTTGGGTGCTGAGAGTCACCACGGTCTCCTTCCATCTGGAAACGAGGCGAAGAAGGAGTTGATAAAGAAGAAAAGGAGAAGCCAAAGTATTTGAAGACGCTCCACCGACATGCCAACACCATAATCCTTACTTCTTACGGTTCGCCCCGCTGGAATGGGGTGGCGGAGCCCTGGCAGGGAGCAGGCGGGAGCCCTCCCTGGCCCCGGGGCAGCGCAGGAGCAGGAGCGGGCACAGACGCCGTCCCCCACGTCCAAACCCCAGGAGAGCACACAATGGAGGGAGTCGCTTCTGCAGCCATGCGAGGCCTTCGCCTCACGAGGAAGAGGACTCGCTGTCGCCCTAAACTCCTGGCTTTTGCGTGTTCCCACAAGCCAGAGAAAACACCCCACCTGCCCCTGGCAGGGAGACGATGAGTTCGAAGAGAAATACTCACCCTGCCCACAGGCCTTCAAACACCCACAGGCTCCTCGGCTCTGCCCACACCTAATCCTCCCTGTCTGTAATTCCCTTGAAATCGGGCATTAACTAACTTTCTTTCCACCTGTCACAACCCCCAGGAAATCCCAGGCTGAATCCACCCCACCCAGCCAGCCCTGGCATGAAGAGGCTCTGGATCTTCAGCCGCCTCATCCGAAGCCACCTTGATAAAATACTTGAAAACAGAATTTAGCAATGCACACATACAGAAGAGCTTCTCCGAACTCCTCCACCGCACCAGTGTGCTATTTATATATAAAAATGAAAGGCAATTTAAAAAAAAAAAATCCTCTTTTATGTTGCTCAGCAAGCGATAGCATGCCCACGTAACCCAACTCTTTGGAGTAAGGGTCTTTACACACCAGCCTAACATTCCTTTGACTCCGACAAAGTGGAATAAAATCTATTTCAAATATATTATTTGATGAAAGCAGATGTCAGCAGATACTGCCTATGTAATTGATATTTGATTTATTCAAGATTTATGCATGCTGTGCCTTAGATTTATTAATGATAATCCCCTGCTCTTGTGTTTAATATAGTGGAACCAAAACATAATTTGCTGGGATCAGTCAGAAATGCATCAAAGTGATTAACTCTACATGCAAACCATTATCCAGTGACATCCCTACTGTGCATAGTGCAAAAGGAGGCAATAATACAGTAATTGGCTTCACTTAAGCAAGTCAGATATTTGCTGTGATTGCTGGTAAAATTTGGTCCCTTTAATCTCAATGGCACTACTTCCTCACATCCCTCATCCTCCCTCGATGCATCCCTGTTCTCAAAAGAGTCAGAAACTTAAAAAAAAAAATTTTAAAAATCGACAGAAGCGAAACCCTTCCAACAACCTGGCAATTTTACAGGAGGAATCTATCAGAATCACAGTCAGCAAAGCAACAGAATGCAGCTCTGCTCCTGAAAACAGCCGAGAGGGTCCTCCTCCCCATTCGCAGGTTGGTTGCGGCGTCCACCTCGCTGTAACCAGCAAGATGGACTTTGGGCAGCCAAGGAGGAGATTTAAATCTCTCCCTGTGGCCCTCAGCGCCCCGTATCAGGAGGGGAAGCCCACCCCGAGGGGAGGCAGGTAGAGAGGAGAACAACAAGAATAGCTTGAAGAGAGTTCAAAAAAGGGATTAAATTCGATGGGGAGGAGAGAGCACGACTCTACGAGTAGTCACTGAGGGTGGAAGGGCATCTCCTCTTCCTCCTCCTCCT
This sequence comes from Arenaria interpres, assembly GCA_013399435.1. Lineage (NCBI taxonomy): Eukaryota > Metazoa > Chordata > Aves > Charadriiformes > Scolopacidae > Arenaria > Arenaria interpres. The sequence continues at coordinate 111,441 of VXAK01008840.1, read as the reverse complement.
CACCACTGGGTGCTCGTCCTTCATCTGGGGAAAGAGTAGGGGTCCCTTAGTTCTTGTGGCTGGCGCCAGGGCCTCAAACAACAAGGCAGAGACCAAAAAAGGCACTAAAAGCCCGAGCCCACACGGGCAGGAGAAGGAAAGCTGTTATTAAAAAAAGCAGCCTGTCTCCTGTGAATTTTCTTCCTGGAGTCATGACAGCCAAAGACTCCATTTAGTCTAATTAATTTGTTCCACTCCTGAACAATACAATTTCGGTACACGTCTTGCAAGTTGTTACATTTCCAGGCAGATTCATTGCCACCGCAAGAGCAGCCATGTGTTTCCGTGTTGAGGAACTAAATCTGTAGGCCCCTGGGCCAGCACAGTGACTCTGCTCCCCATGACCTGCTGATCTACAGGACGGGCCGGATCCCTCCCGCAAAGCCCAGAAACCACCCTTCCCCCTGAGTCACTGAGAAACCACCACCACCTGAGAGCAGCTCAGGGACATTGAATCCGATTGTCTTGAGAGCTAACCCTGGGAGCAGGTCAAATGAACAGATATCGAGGGAAGTTCAAATTTTCACGCGTGCTCTTCCATCCTTCACAGAATCACACAGAACCACAGAACGATATGGGGTTGGAAGGGGCCTTCAGAGATCATCCAGTCCAACTCTCTGCCAGAGCAGGGTCACCCAGAGCAGGTTGGACAGGAATGTGTCCAGGTGGGGTTTGAATTTCTCCAGAGAAGGAGACTCTACAGCCTCTCTGGGCGGCCTGTTCCAGGGCTCTGACACCCTCAAGGCAAAGAAGATTTTCCTCATGTTTAGATGAAACTTTCCATCTTCCAGCTTGTGCCTGTTGCCCCTTGTCCTGTCACCGGACACCACCGAGAAGAGCCTAGCCCCATCCTCTTGACACCCACCCTTTAGATATTGCTCAGCATTGATGAGGTCCCCTCTCAGTCTTCTTTTCTTCAGGCTGAACAGCCCCAGGTCTCTCAGCCTCTCCTCACCAGAGAGATGCTCCAGTCCCTTGGTCATCTTCATATCTTACCAGCACAAAGAAACTCTGCAAGAGCCCAACCAGCTTTACAGCTTGGAGCTTCTCCTCATCTGTGCTCGGATTTTTGATGGCTGCAGTGTTCTTCAGAGGCTGTGGTCAATTCAAGCTTGGGTTGAACAGAATGGCCCAAGCAAGAAATGCAGCCCTCTAGATTCCAAGAGATGCAGTTTTTGCAAAAGAGCTCGGACATAATAAAACCCAAGCAAACAAAAAAATAACCCCTGCTTATCTCTGTAGCCACTACTCCTGCAGTTGTCCTGGGGGCAGCACTGCCCTGACAAACAGTCGATGTTGAGGTGCTCTGGCATTCACTCTCCTTCCCGGAGAAGCTGTGGCTGCCCCATCCCTGGAGGGGTTCAAGGCCAGGTTGGAGGGGGCTTGGAGCAACCTGGTCTGGTGGGAGGTGTCCCTGCCCAGGGCAGGGGGGTTGGAACCTGATGATCTTCAAGGTCCCTTCCAACCCAAACCATTCTATGATTCTACGATTCTAATCAGAAGATAGCTGTCTCAAGAGAAAACCATAACCAAGGAGAAATTTTTAAATGGGACATTTAAAATTCTCCGCCGTTATCACTTATGGCAAGAATATGTGATTAACGTGACTTTCTCTTTCCTTCCACCTGAAATGACGAACCATAAAACACACACAAAAGTCTTCCCTCATTTCTCCTAGATGCAAGGGTGATGTGCTGTGATGCAGACTTCCCTCAGTGAGGAAAGTTTTATTTGGGCCAACGTCCTGTGTTAGAGGGTGCTGAGTGAAGCACACAATGCATGCAAACCAAAGCAAATTCGAGAGAAAATAAAGAGCTGCAGCGGAGGGAACTGGGCACTGGGCCTGCCTTGCCTCAAAGAAGCTCTGAGATGTGCCAGCTAGAAGAGCAGGATCTCCTGCACGGCTTGTTAGAGCAGACACTGAGAGGAGGGACACGTGAGAGCCGCGCAAGAAAGAGGAAAGGCTCTTCTCTTACTCTCTCATCTCATCGCCTTCCAAGAAGAGGACAGAGCCAGGAGGCACCAAAATCAAGCAAGCCCCAGACAGGAGGAAAAAAAGTGGTAAGAGATGGGCTACTTTATTCACAAAAGGAAATAATTTCTAGATTTGGAATCATTACTGCTGGTGGGGATTTTTTGTACCCTCCTACTGATACAAGCTATCCTCCCTGCATGAGTCCTCTTCTCATGGGTGGTGTAATTTCCCCACTACAGAGCTGATGTTCTAACCAAGTTCAGCAAGTCTTTCTCTTTTCTACCTGGTTATTTAAAGAAAAATAAAAGTTACCCCGCATTTCAAAATGACGCAGCTGACAAGCTGAGAAGATGACATCAATCCTGTCTGGTAGGAAAAGTCTACAATTCCCTAGTGAATTTATCTTTGGACAAAATGAAGAAAAACTGATAGCTTCAATTACGAAGGGAATTCATATCACATGCAATTTAAAAAAAAACAAAACAACCAAACTTCATTAATATACTTTTTCCAGATTGAGAATAATCGCAGCCATCTGGAGATCAAATTATAAAATGGAGACTTATGCAGTAAGAAGGAATCTTGTCACTCAAACCTTGTACAACTTGGTCCTTTAAAAAGATCGCTAACACGGATTTTATAATGCTCTGTTTCATCCTTCTTCTGGAGTGCTTTATCCTTAATTAAAATTGTTCCAGAACACTCGTGCTGTGCCCGTGGAACACCCGAGACAGCAGTAGCTCCCAATCATGTCATTTCAGCCCCGTCACACTCTGCCAAGATCCTAAAGGAAGCAAGTGAGAGAATTACCAGGAGCAGCACGGGACACAATAGAGGAAGAGAGCGAAGTACTGGGAGGAGAGGAAATACCAACACCCAGACAAGCTGCTCGCCTACTCTTCCCCATGGATTCAGACAAGTGCCAGAGACAGCTCCTGCCCTCCCAAACCCAACAAGCTCCGGATGGGCCTCCCCTCCCCCAGAAGGCTCAATCCAGAGAAGAAATCTCGCAGAGCAGCTGTAGACCCTGCCAAGACAGAGGCTTCTGGACACACAGAAACATCCTCCAAGTCTGATCGGTCTTCCCCTCCCTAAAGCTGTTTGATTGCAGCCTCTCTTCACCTCCACTTTATGACTTCCCTTCTTCTGCCCTCTCCTCCTCTATTTGTTTTTCCCTTGTAGATGAACTGATATCCTTTTCACAAAATCTAGCTCAATCCTCCTCCCCCGCAACGCTGAGGAATTAATATGATGTTTGAAAGCCACACGCTGTTCCACGAGGGCATCTTCTCCCCACCCTGACTGTGCTCTCTTTTCTGTTCCCACTGGAAGCTCTCTGACACGAGAGCCACCTGCGGCTCCATGTTCATGCAGCGATGGACCTTCGTGTTGACCTCAAAGGCCCTACACCAATAATTACAATTCATGACAACTCCCACTTCCAAAGCTCAATGAAATAACCCTCTGCATTTTAATAACGCTGATTAAGCGCCTTTAGAACGCAAACCCAGAAACCTTCAAACCATTTTGTGCTTAACCTCACCCAAAACGATCAGTGCTTCAAGCTCCACCATCCTTGGCTGGACTGTGAGGAAGTATTACTAACAAGAAGTCATGCCGTGTACTCTGTCGACACCCAAGGGCTGCCCTCGCCCAAATTTTAATGAAGGGCTTTGTCCAAGGAAAGAGCGAGAGCAACCCTCCCGGCCTCCATACCCTCAGCTGGTGACAAGTGGAGCAGAGGAAGGCTTGTTAGGAGGTGGGAGGGTCCCCCACGCCATTAGTAGTGCTCCTCAAGGCACTCACACCCTACAGTGCGCACCATCCCATGAGAGTTGCATCCTCACTTGTAGAAACAGCCCTGTTTCCTGCCATTTTGATGACACGAAGGTGGGAGGGGTGGCTGACACCCCAGAAGGCTGTGCTGCCATACAGAGAGACCTGGACAGGCTGGAGAGTTGGGCAAAGAGGAACTTGATGAAATTCAACAAGGTACAAGTGTAGGGTCCTGTACCTGGGGAGGAAGAACCCCCTGCACCAGGACAGGTTGGGGCTGACCTGCTGGAGAGCACCTCTGAGTTGAAAGACCTAGGAGTCCTGGTGGACAACAGGATGACCATGAGCCAGCAATGTGCCCTTGTGGCCATGAAGGCCAACGGTATCCAGGGGTGCATCAGGAAGAGTGTGACCAGTAGGTGGAGGGAGGTCATCCTGCCTCTCTGCTCTGCCCTGGGGAGGCCCCATCTGGAGCACTGGGTCCAGTTCTGGGCTCCCCAGTTCAAGAAGGACAGGGAACTGCTG
>VXAK01008840.1:49713-107007 GCA_013399435.1 Arenaria interpres | reverse complement strand
AAGAAGTTCCACCTAAACATGAGGAGGAACTTGTTTCCTTTGAGGGTGGCAGAGCCCTGGAAGAGGCTGCCCGGAGAGGTGGTGGAGTCTCCCTCTCTGGAGACATTCCAAACCTGCCTGGATGCGTTCCTGTGGGACCTGCTCTGGGTGGACCTGCTCTGGCAGGGGGTTGGACTGGATGATCTCCAGAGGTCCTTTCCAAGCCCATATCATCCTGCGAATCTGTAATGCACACGCTCAGGGTTAAATACCTGGCACAGCCCCTGCCCCGCTTTAAATTCAGGATTTGAGCTGGTATGAACAGGGGAAGAACATAAGGAACCGTCTGGCTAAGAGAGTTCCTCTCAGTCAATACTCCCCAGTGGCAATCAAATTGGGTTGCAGGAACAGTAATTCCAGACCACACCACTGCTCCTGTCTCCAGTAACAGCCAAAAGCAGAAATCTTCAGAAGCGTGTGAAGACAGGAAAGCCTACGTGATCACATCCTATAATATTGCCCCAACCCACAGCCGAGGCTCAGGACATAAGAAAGAAGTGACTTTTCTGGAGTCACCCAGAGGTACCGCATCCCTGCAGTGGCAGGGAAAGAGGAGGATGGCTTCACAAAATAGCTAGCACCTCGCTCAGAGTCATGGCAACAAAAAGAGAGTAGTAAAGGGAGAGAGAAGATGGATTTTACCTTATCTTCAGGCAATGAAGTGGAAACCTCCAGGCTCTGCCCATGAAGTGAAGTATGCAGGCTCTCGGGGTGGGTTGTCCTTCCCCTGAAGAAAGACAGTACCATGAGCCAACCCCTACAAAGTGCCCTGAACTGTCAAGCAAATGAAACAAATTAAGGTTAAACTTAAGAAAAAAGAACAGGGTGCTGACTGAGTCCAAAAGAAAGTACCACACCTACACTGAAAGGTGAAAAAACCCCCAAGTTGCAGAAAGAACCCAGCCCCCAACACACATGCACAAGAAACCAAGGTTGCCAGTTTCTTGCATTTCAGAATCATAGAACAGCCACCCAGAATCATGAGATAAGCTGAGAAAGTGATATACTAAAAAATAATCTACTTTAAAAGCCTTTAAAATGCCTTCATGGATGTGACACTCTCTAAAGGCCACATTTTCATGGTCTTTTCTACAGCCACGAGGATGGGAATTTTTCCCTTCTCTTTAGGGGAAAACCTAGGATTTTCTTTGAACACATGCCTCCAGGAATTGAGAGATCAAGGGAAATACAAAAGCAAATACAAAATATCAACTATCAGAAGATTCACGGTTAAAAAAGAAGGATGAACTGACAATGAGGACAGAAGGTCAGTTCATTAGGGAACTTCTGATATAAACGGTAGAAAGGTTTTCTCAAGAAAAGCAGGAGAATAACAGCTTACATTAAATTCTATATTAATTTGGTGTTTAAAAAGAGATGCGCTTATTTAATAAGTGCTTAAAGCATATAAATGGTTAATCACACAGCTCTCCTCACACACGCAGGCAGCATTAATTCCCTACCACCACTTCTGCTCTATGACCCGTATGGTTACCTCTGGGGTAAGTATCACCCGGGTAAAATCCCCCTCACATTCACTACATACCACAAGAGGCTTTGACGTGCAGAAGAGCTTCTCAACTCTGCAGCTACCTAGAAACTCTTAAAAACTCAGTGCAAACCCAAAGCAAGAAATGGGCTGGCAGATGGACCATGAAGATGTTCAGAGGGCTGGAGCCCCTCTGCTGTGAGGACAGGCTGAGAGAGTTGGGGGTCTTCAGCCTGGAGAAGAGAAGGCTCCGAGGAGACCTTAGAGGCCCTTCCAGTCCCTCAAGGGGACTCCAGGAAAGCTGGGGAGGGAATCTTGGTCAGGGAGAGGAGTGACAGGACGAGGGGGAACAGTTGTAAACTGGAAGAGGGTGAGATCTCTTTGCTGTGAGGGTGGTGAGAGCCTGGCCCAGGTTGCCCAGAGAAGCTGTGGCTGCCCCATCCCTGGAGGGGTTCAAGGCCAGGTTGGAGGGGGCTTGGAGCAACCTGGTCTGGTGGGAGGTGTCCCTGCCCAGGGCAGGGGGTGGGACTGGGTGGTCTTCAAGGTCCCTACCAACCCAAACCATTCTATGATTCTATGATTCTATGACCCTAGACCTTCTTCCATCAGCAGGCCACTAGCTAACGGATAGGGGTCATGAGCTACTTGGGGAATAAAAAGCGCCACCTCACACTGCATGGGCTGGTGCTAACGAGCAGGACTAGTCCCTGCAACCAATCCATATCTGAAGACTGCACCTCTGAATAAGAACATTTTAGGGATATGAGGGTGTTAATGGGATACAACGTTGATGATTTAAGACAGTGAATGTCTCCTTTGAGCTAAGTGTCCCTACCTTGGCAGAGAGATGACAGTATGCTAGAAATATTAAACTAGCAAACTCCCTGGGGATACATAGGTACAAGTAAGAACAGAATTTGAATCCATGTGTTCAGGATAAGTCATCAAACAGATCCTCCTAAACAGCAGCCAAATATATATCCATCTCTACTGCTGTAGGTGTTAATGGAACAGCTCCCAAATATGAACGCTGAAATAACATCCTGATCTCCTGTAACCAGAGCTAAGAGGATTTGCCATTGATATACCAGCTCTGAGCTGGATTTACTTCAAAATTCTCAAAAGCCCCTGCAATGGCATAAAGCACGTTTTTGTGTCGAAGGAATCCAGATGAGCGCTCCACATGGGGCACGGGGTGATACGTAATGAATTCCACATTCCGGTTTCGTCCCCGGAGAAGGCTCCCACAGATGCCACAATGGAACAAGAGGTTTATTGCACAGGACAATGCAAGAGGAAATCTATTTTACAACTTTAAGCGAGCTTCTGTCCGCAGAGGATGAGCATAATTCGTTGCTGAAAAGAAAACTAATATAAGCAAAACGGCCTAAATATAAAAGGAACAAAATTTCATTTTTTCTAGGTCTTAAAAAAAACCATGTATTTGTTGCTCGTGTGCACTCAGCCCTACACACACATATATGTGTAGGATGTGCACACAGATATTATGTATAAGCACTCTCCAAACACAAAAGAGCTAAAAACAACATAATCCTGTCTTCTGGAAGTTCTTGGTCCGGAAACAGTAATTAGATCATTCTACATTTGAATGTAGTACAGTTAATCAGAGCTTTCCCAGGGGCATTTTAGAATTAGGAGGAACACTATTAAGGAATACAAATGTTTTATTTCCTAAACTGCCAATAAAAGAGCACGATCAACTTTTTTTTTTTTTAAAAAAAAAAAGCAATGGAAATAGGTTGCTTAAAAAAAAAAAATTCAGACCAATTCACTCTAATGTCATGAACCTAAATAGGATGTCATTGTGCCAGGGAATTAATTGGATTGTAAATAAAAGTGAAACTGATCAGTAAGATTTTATTGCTTGTGATGAGTGAAATGCAAGGAGCGTACAAAGAGCATAAATGATGAAAGTCGAATTTGTTCTGAAAAATTCTTTCAGTTTGAATAATCTGCAGGGTATTAATGCCACTGGTAAGAATTTTTATTATAAACATATGAGGACAGTGTGAATCAGGAATAATTGTATTGAAATGAATGGGATCGCACCGAGGGAACAATTTTGAGGGCTGCAGAATGGAAACTAAGAGAGATCCACATACCCTTTTGGTGAGAGCAGAATCAGGCCCATGGTTTTCTTTGTGTTTTCCCTCCTTGCTCTGTAGCTGCTTCTGTGCTTTTCTAGCAAGCCCTCTTCTCAAGCAGCAGGCCCTCTAGATTTACATCTGGGTGCTCATGTCTTGACTGTGGTGACAACATCCCTTTCAACTAAAACAAACACAGCTACCAACAAAGCCAGCAAACTTGCTGGAATGCAGGACTCGGGGAACTGAAGAATGCCAAAGAAATGCAGAATAACACAATCCAAACCCTTTCCAAGAGGTGACCAGGGTGAGACAGGGGCATTCTGTGCTTTGTATTTTGACCATGGGTCAAGAGGATGGGGTCAGGCTCTTTCCAGGGATGCCTGGTGACAGGATAAGGGGCAACAGGCACAAGCTGGAACACGGGAAGTTCTGCCTGAACATGGGGAAAAACTTCTTTCCTGTGAGGGTGGCAGAGCCCTGGAACAGGCTGCTCGGAGAGGTGGTGGAGTCTCCTTCTCTGGAGACATTCCAAACCCCGCCTGGACACGTGGCTGTGCAACCTGCTCTGGGTGACCCTCCTCTGGCAGGGGAGTCAGATGAGATGATCTCCAGAGGTCCCTTCCAACCCCTCCAATTCTGTGATTATGTGATCTTGGGCCTCCTTTTTCAAGGAGCAGAAGAGAACAACTGCTCAGGAGGACTACTGGAATGCCAACACGATGGAGATCATACCTGATGAACGGAATCACAGAATCACATGAGGTTGGAAGGGACCTCTGGAGATCATCTAGTCCAACACACCCTGCCAGAGCAGGGTAACCTAGAGCAGGTCCCACAGGAACTTGTCCAGGTGGGTTTTGAAGGTCTCCAGAGAAGGAGACTCCACCACCTCCCTGGGCAGCCTCTTCCAGGGCTCTGCCACCCTCACAGCAAAGACGTTTGTCCTCATGTTTAGGTGGAACTGCTTACATTCAAGTTTGTGCCCATTTCCTCTTATCCTAGCCCTGGGCTCGGGATAGGAAGTGGGTGGCCGAAGGTACACACTTCTCCTCAGCCTCCGGTACTAACCATGAGGAGGAAAAGAACCCTGCCAGCTTCAGATGCTGAAGAACAGAGGCAGAAGTCCTGAGGGTTTAGTCTCCTAACTCAGCAACGTTAGTTAGACGATGTAAATACAGACTCTCCTCTCTTCTTGCATCTCCCTGTTATCCAGAGACTGAAAAGGGCTCATGCAACCCGCACGTAGTATTATGAATACCCAAGACAGATCAATTTAAGTTAGCTTGAGTACAGCTGCAGAACAACAGATTGCTATCTGAGATGTGCTGGGGAAAAACACCAGGGAAAAGGAATACTTTCTCATAATAATGGATAACGATAGTACAAAGCTATGATTTTATTTAGGCTTGGAACAAGCTCCAAACTTCTAACTAGCAGAGGGCTTGTATCTTGGGATGACCCTCTAAGAGAAGCCATGGCCAGCTAACTTGAAGATGGCGTCGCATAATATACTAAAGCATTTCCAGGACGATGGCAGGGGATCCTTCTCGCTGAGCTCCATGTCCCTTGCTGCCCAGTGCTCCCCAGAGCTACCTTGGTGGGGACCAACACGGCTTGTCTCCCTCGCCTGCTGCAGTGCTGGGCTACCACCTACCATGGGGAAGCCGCACAAGGTCCACGGTAAGGCCTTCCTGCGCAGCCAAAAAAGGGTTTGGGAGATCTGGAATAGCGTGTTTCTAGAACTAAAACGACATTCATTCATCCCACCCTCTTGGAGAGTGAAATAGCTCAAGGAAAAGCAAAGCAGAGACAGAGAGAGAGCCCATGCGCAGAGGAGATGGACTCCTGTAGAATAACACAGCATACTAATTCATTCTGATATTGCTATTTAGTACCTGCAAAGTCTACCATTATGCATTATTAAATTCATGTATTATTGAATCACAATCCTTGTTGCCTGGTAAGAAATGTGGATGATTTCTTAGCTTAAATTAAAGCACTGCTTCCCTTATTTGAATAAAACTGCATTACTGGCTGCCTCGCATGGTAATCAGAAAACTGCATTAGGCAGGTAGTACTGTATGAATTAAAAAATAATGAAACAAGACTTTTCAGTCAGACATTGTTCCCTTGCCTGCTTTTCACGACAGCAGATTTCCTCCTTTGAGTTGATAAGACAACAGCAAATGAAGATAACAACATGAGAGCAAAATCATTCACTCTAATAGGCTCCACCTGTGCAGGCTTCAGCTCATTTACATGACTGCAGAAAAATTAGAAATCATGCAGCAATTAGTCTCTTCTAGATTATGCACTGTGTCAACTGATACCACTCTGGAGAGCAGTAGTGCTAAAATGGTTTCAAAAGATAAATCTACTAGCCTGTGCAAACATTTTTAATTACCTGGAAAACCGGATTGCCTGTTTAGAAATCTCTGCTGTAAACCAAAAAAAAACCGTGTGCTGCCCACACAGCCCCGGAATCAAATGTCACCAGATTCAAATGTTTATATAACTGACTTTTATAATGTTTGATGGCTTGGTGAAACAGAACCACCTATTTGCTTTTGCTGCTTTGCAGCTGAAGGAACATCTCTTTAGAGGGAGGTAATGCAATTGCGGGAAAAGGAATTTTTCTTTCCTCTTTTTGTGTTAGCAGGTATCGATCCCTTTAGTCTCGGATCTCATCATCCACTCTGGCCATCCATTGTAAAGCGATGATCATTCGCAGCACTGAGCAAATCCGCCAGCAGCTAGCTATTTACAGGATAAAAATTAAGGGCTGCGTTGTGAACCCTACACTTCACCAAAGAGGCCGGGTGAAGTCAATTTAACCGCCCACGTGGAGCGGCTCAATCCTCGCGAGGAAGCGGTTCACAACCCGGGCTTCAGTCCTTCGCCAGAGTCGGCATATGCTCTGGTGGAACTCACACCAGTTCTGCAGACCTGCACCCAGGGGTGCTCTGGCCACACCTCCCCCATTCTTAACAAGGGCTTGAAGGCGTCTATTGAAATCTGCAAAACGGCCCTTCTTTGCTACATTTAAATTTCTCTCAAATTAAAAAGCCTTAGAGTAAGGGAAGAGGCAGAGAGCAATGAAAGCACCGTAGAGACTTCAAGAGCTACAGAGCTGAATTCAGAGCCAGGTCCTTTCTGTTTATTTGACTAATTCTCTCAAAAACTCCAGAGCAAGGAAACACCTAACTGTGAAGCTTCCATTCTCTAGGACTGCTCTTGGGTTCATGTTCTCTATGTGCTATTTCCACAGAGCGTAATAATACAGCTTCATAATTTGAACTGGATTAACTCACGAAGGGGCCACCTTAACGGCACAGTCACAGCTTTGGTTACAGAAACTGTTCCTGCAGGCTGAGTTTAGACGCAGGATCTAACCCCTGAAGGTTTTTTCTTTCCCTCCTTGAAATATTGCACTTGTCTTTTCATAGAATCACAGAACGGTTTGGGTTGGAAGGGACCTTAAAGATCATCCAGTCCCACCCCCTGCCCTGGGCAGGGACACCTCCCACCAGACCAGGTTGCTCCAAGCCCCCTCCAACCTGGCCTTGAACCCCTCCAGGGATGGGGCAGCCACAGCTTCTCTGGGCAACCTGGGCCAGGCTCTCACCACCCTCACAGCAAAGAAGTTCTTCCCGAGATCCAACCTAAATCTACCCTCTTTCAGTTTAAAACCGTTACCCCTTGTATTGCACAGAATAAATTCTACAGTTTATGGAAGTGGGGTCAGTGAGGGTCACCCTCACCTCCACAAGGCATTTACATCGCTCAGTCCTGAGGTGGCACCAAGTTTGCATTAGTCTCTATTCAGGACCCCTAATTATCTCTCTTTAGCTATCAAGACCTCTTATAACAGCTTTTGCTGTTTTGAAACTCTTAGCTGAGTGTCTTCAGCATTTCCAGTCATAAATTAAAGAGCTTAACCCTGTTCTCAAAGCTAGGTCTTTCTGAGTTGGACTATGTCCTTTGGTCGCCCCCGTGTAGCGTGGGTACCATGGGGGCACAGCCCCCCAAAGCCCCAGAGATCCTTCAGAGCGGGCAGGGGCATCTGAGAGCTGCTGCACTATGATGGGGCTCAGCTGAACCACGGAACTCCTTGCCACAGGATGATGCCAATATTAAAAAAGTTTTTATGGACCCCAAAAGCAGACTGGAAAGGACACAGAGGCTGAGTGTAGCTGCTCTGACATACACCTTAAAAGGTATTCCATTCTTCCCCTGAGCAGACTACAAGCTTTGTGGGGTGATACCTGCGAGGAAGTCACCGCTTTCCTTACTCCTGTATTTCTGCTTCCTTCTTGCTTCAAGAACTAAAAGCTCATTTCTGTGCAACTTCATGAGCAGCTGAGGGGCGAAAGGCGGCCTTTTCCATTTGTCCTTCTACCCAATGCACCGGCCATACAGAGAAGGAGCCAACGTCCAGGTAAATAGCACACAGACACGGGGCAATTCTGCTCAGTCCATCCTTTATGCAGAATTAGATGGCAACAGGTCCAGAGGAGGCCATGAAGATGCCCCGAGGGCTGGAGCCCCTCTGCTGTGAGGACAGGCTGAGAGAGTTGGGGGTGTTCAGAAGGCTCCAGGGAGACCTTATAGCTGCCATTTAGAATCTGAAGGGGGCCTACAAGAAAGTTGAGGAGGGACAGGGGCATGTAGTGACAGAATAAGGAGTAATGGCTTCAAACTGAAAGAGGGGAGATTTACATCAGATCTTAGGAAGAAATTTTTCACTCTGAGGGTGGTGAGAGCCTGGCCCAGGTTGCCCAGAGAAGCTGTGGCTGCCCCATCCCTGGAGGGGGTCAAGGCCAGGTTGGAGGGGGCTTGGAGCAACCTGGTCTGGTGGGAGGTGTCCCTGCCCAGGGCAGGGGGTGGGACTGGAAGATCTTGATGGCCCCTTCCAACCCAAACCATTCTGTGATTCTAAGATTAGAACTTTCACTGAGGCAATAGCCCAGGTAACTCCAGCAAAATCGTGGGGAAAGCATCTTCATCACCGCAGCCTTTCCCCTGATCTCTGCTCTGGACAGAGTTATACTGAGTATGGCCACTCTTCTGGTCTAGTTTTGGGTGGCCAAAATGTTGCTCATCCATGAAGAGCCATCATGCACAGCTTGGCCACTGCTTTTCTATTTTAATGCAAATCCAACACAGTTTAACCATTTTGAGGCTAAGTTACACATGCTTTGGATAGAAGTACTATCAGGCACAGAGCAACACCGCGGAGAAAAGCGATGGGAGGAGAGGGCCCTTTGGATGCACAGGGAAAGCCGGAGAGCCGGAACGCAACAACCCTCCTTGAGATGTGGTGAGAACGCAGGAGAGCGGCTCTGGAGGTGCTGCATGGAGACGTGCATCCAGGCACCTACCCTACTGCAAGCCGGTTCAGCCGAGCTTTAATAGGAGGGACTGGCAAGGAGAGCCTCCTAACAGCCTTAATTTATTCCTTGATGATGCCACAGTTGGTGGTACTGACTAGGATTCAAATATAAAATGGAATTTATGAAGAAATTTATGAGTTTAATGGAGAAATCCGTTAAGAGCCTTGAAAGCCCTTCTATAGCTAACGAGGTGTTTTAAGTCCCCTAGCAAATTCTACACTCGCCTGATGAGGTTCAAGTTTCACAGTATAACCAGAGAGCGAGGGGAAAGAATGACAGTATATGTGGCAGAGCCCTAACGCTGACCATGGGCCGCTCATTTGGAAACATCTTGGAAGATACGTTATGAGGCATGTTCATCCGTCGTTATTAACGACCGAAGTCAAAGGATTAACTGGGTGAGCCTGACCTAAGACTTGTGGAGCCTGATCTAAGACTTGTGGACTTGGCAACGTGCATGGAAACTGCAAAATAATACATCAGATTCGCAACTAAACCGAATCTTAAAACCATCAAGGATAAACAGTGAGAGAAAGGGAGATTCACGTTTGCCTCACTTATTGGGATTGCCTTAAGGATAGACGGGCACATTGAACACTGTAGAATGCAGGAGTTGCCACAAGATGGGACATTCAGCTCACAAATATGAAAGTTGCTGGCAGAATAATGAACTTTACATCTAATGAGTAAAGCTGGCTTGATAAGCAGTCACTTAAAGGAGTTAATCCTTTGCTCCCTTTGTGAATCACCTGCCAACGGGCTCCTGATAAAAACTCTCTCCTGTTCACGCCAGAGGGAATTTTGACATCAGGGTCAGAGTTACTGTTCAATCCCGGCTCGTTGTTTGTAACCGACTGGTGAAAACTGAGAATCAGAAACGTCATCCTGCAGAAGGTGTCCAAAATGCTTGTTGTTTGTTTTCCTCCAGTTCTGTTAATGGAGACACGTCTCTGGCTGTAAAGTCAACTGGCCAAGTGGTGCCTCCGCTGGGGAAACCACTGCAGCTTCCTCCTTCCAATGAATCTCCTCTTCTTCCACAAATTAATAGGTATTTTCAAATGCTGCTGTGGCTAAGCTTCCCGAGCTATGATTCAGGCCACACAGAGCGAGCAAACCAGCAGGCAGAACAAAATGATTCCCTTCTGCAGACAGCACACATCTAGACTCAGTCGTAGCAGGACGGCAAACGTGAGTAATTCCCCGAGTAAGGAGAGAAAACTTGGTTGTAGAAGTCAACATAGCAAGACTCAAGGAACTGTTTTCCTCCCTGCACTCTGGCCAGTATTTTCAGTAGCAGTTGGAGTTCAAGTCCTAAAGGCAACACAAACTTCTTCTGCATAAAAGGTGATGGATGGAAATGCAGCTTCTGTGACGCGTCTCACAATGAAGGGAAATTGAATGACTTGCCCAATGCACCATATGGAGATAGAAGGGAGGAAAGTGCGGCTGCTAGAAGTCAATGTAAAAAACACTAACCACAAATCCAGCGTAGGGCCAGGCTCCAAAGCGTAAGTGGAAGTGGCCTAGAAAACCCCCACAAAGACAGCAATTCACAAAGCAAAGGTTCCATGCTTCTGGAAAATAAGGGCAAGAATAAAAAACTGCCTGTGTTAGTAATCTAGGATCTGGAGCAGAGTAACTAAATCTATTGGGCTCAGACTGCCTGAAGGCATAACAGTAAACTGGGGAGAGACACTCGGTTTAATCTCAAGCATGACAGATGTCCTTAAGGGGATTCTATGTAAATATGCAGCGTATTGTTTTTGCCTTCTTAAAGAAGCAGGGGGAGGTGAACCACCTCTCTCTCTCCCCCCTATCAGATGGCATGGATATTTCGCTCTGCCTCGAAGGAGATGTGATTGAGTTTAAGAGCCTCCTCATGATTCCAGTTCACCTCTTCCCCTGGGCCAAGGTAAATCAGCTGCATTACAGGGATGCGGTAAGTAACCCTCAGCACGACACACTCGCTGTCTACTACCCATGGTTGCACCCTGGCAACACGTGACGTGGTATTAACAGCAGCATCTTTTGACTTCTCAGCTGCATAACAGGGAAAAAAATAATTGGTGGGGAACGAGAGGCAAAGAGGGAGGAGAGAGAAGACAAAACATTTCCTTGAGGCCACAGAATACAAGGGCCCATACCGCCTTCCCAGCAGCAGCTAACAAACCGAGGTTTTGAGGGCTGATATAGGGAAGGAATGTTCTCTTTTGGCAGAATTTAAACAGCAGCTTAATTAGACAACAGCATCCAAGGTCTCACAATACTCATATTCCCTCCTGATACTGCAGGATGGGACTGAACGAGTTAAACTCAAGGACAGGGTATGGGGCCAAATGAGTCCGGTAAGAACTCTTTTTAAAAGCACTGCTTTCAAAATAAATAATGCAGAAAAACACTTAGGGAGAAGTCAGAGAATATTCCAAAACAGGCACTGAAGCAGATGATCATACAAATCCACCTGAAAGACAAGAAAGTCGTTTGTGCCAGCCTGCAACTTCACAAACATGTGGGGCGTGCAGCCTCCAGAGTGACTGAACTGCTGAAAGCTTCTCTAATCCAAAACTAAGCTGATTTTACACTACAACCGCAATTATTTTCTTTTTAAAATCAAGCATGCCACTGCCAGATCTGTAGCAGGTGCAAATCAGCACAGGCTTCAAGGGACTAGTCTGATCTACAGCAGCTGAGGATCTGGTGTAAAATGAGATCATCCACTGAAAAATTAAGAGTAAGGCATTTCCATTTGTCATCTGCTAGCTCTTATAATCGCTCAGTAATTTCGATCTTGCCCCTCTAGAAATCCCAGCGATTGACTCTCTCACTGCTCCATCTGTTCCCCACCCTCAGCAAACTCCGAGTACTCACGCCTCCTGGCCAGGGATCCTCACCCACAAAACACTTATTCCCGAAGGATTTGGGCTGGCTTTTTCTTCCAGATCGAAGCCATCTGGACATCTCCTAGCCTCACTTACACTCAAAAAACACCGTGTAGCTTGGACCACCAAATCCCAGACTGAGACCATCAAAGAGACTCTCTGTTTCTCCGGCAAGGATTACATCCTACAAAAACAGCCAGAGGAGGAGCAGATCTGACAGAACCCCTTCCACTGCACTGGGATGTTTTCCAGAGCAGAAAACTGTATTTCAAAGGTAAATCCGCCGCTGTGGTCTCCGCTTCTGCTATGCTGATCGCCCGATGCTGCACCGTCTACCCGTGCTCCAAGAAAAGCTCGGTGTGAGCACTGGGAGGAAATGGAGCACCAAGGCAACAGCATCAACAACGGTGCTTAAGACACCGTGGAGGTTTAAACCACTATAACTGGGCGGATGCCTGGCATGAGGGGGCTTTATGGATTAGTTAATGCTGGCATCTTTCTTCTGTAGGAAGAGGACCGGCACAAACCATCCATGTCATGGCATATGGAAGACCGCCATGTGACACAGAGCCCAGAGGGTTTCCAGAGCAGGTATTCTGAGCTCCGTCATAAACCCTAAGCAAGACAATCCCAAAAGCATGGAACCGACTAAATGGCATTGGTTTTTCCACATCTAATGCGTCCAAGCATGCCAAAGGAAGAGAGCAGAAGAGAATCAAGGGAATCGCCAACCAAGAGAACCAGGGATGGACCTTGCCAGTCCCCACTCCGTGGCACAAGAGGGTACGGAGAATGTAAAAACACGGTCGCAACTTTTCTTAATAGATAAATCTTGAGCTCATAAATAAGACATATCATAGAATCACAGAATGGTTTGGGTTGGAAGGGATCTTAAAGATCATCCAATTCCACCTCCCTGCCCTGGGCAGGGACACCTCCCACCAGACCAGGTTGCTCAAAGCTCCATCCAACCTGGCCTTGAACCCCTCCAGGGATGGGGCAGCCACAGCTTCTCTGGGCAACCTGGGCCAGGCTCTCACCACCCTCACAGCAAAGAAGTTCTTCCTGAGATCCCATCTCAATCTCCTCTCTTTCAGTTTAAAACCATCACCCCTTGTCATATGGCTCCACACCCTGATAAAGACTCCATCCCCCCTCTCCTGTAGGCCCCCTTTAGGTATCACCATTCTCAGCTCAGAATGTGTATTATAACTACTTGTTTCCACCTTTGGTGACTTTTGGCTTCTTTAGAGGAGGAGAAACCCCCCAGGAGTTAAATTATATTTGTAGGAGAGACAAAATAAAGTATTTCCTGGTCACTTCATTGCTGACAGTGCAAAATCCCAATCCCAGCAGCAGTGATTACCCCTTTTAATCCCCATACATCAAAACCACCTTTCACACCCTGTCAGGTTTAACCCTTGCCTTGTTTAGGAAAAAATATATGATAGTCAGAAGGTAATTGGTTTCCACTACCAATAGGAAAAAAAATCCTTCCCAAACCATCAAAAGACCCTGATGGTCCCAGTTCTGCAAGACTCACTGGGGCTGAATTTGACCCAGCACTTTTTAACAGAGACTTCAGCTGTTCACAGTTGCAAAGGGCAGTTCAGTCACACTCAAAACCTGATTTTATAACCACCTTGTTAAATCTCATGCAACTACTCCAGATTCTTAAAAGTGAACGCAATGTTTGGGAAATGGATCCAGTTGGCAAAGATGCCCTCTCTTCATTTGCATAATTATAGGCTGCGCTTTAACACTACTTATGGTTGAGGGTGCCTGACACTTTCCATTAAGAAACTCAGCTTTCATTTACTAAAGACATTGCCAAACTCTCTATGCTTGGTTTTATATTTTCCTAGCCAATGTCTGTCTGTCTTGGGCTGAATTATTTGGGAAAGTTTCAGTTAAAACAGTTCGGCTGTTTCCCAGAATGAAGTGAGGGGGGAAAAACAATTTGTCTGCAAAGAAAGAAAAAAAAAAAAGAAGTAATAACCATTTAATGGAGAAGTTCTCACAACCACATGCTCTGTAGCAGGAACTCAAAGCACTGGGGGATCGATTGCCCATATCGAGCCTGTCGCTGGCCCCACACACACCCATTTGGCCAATTTCTGCTTTTGGCCAACCCACAGAGGACTCTCATCGAGAATGGTTTGGGTTAGAAGGGACCTTCTAACCTTTGGGTTAGAAGGGATCATCGAGTTCCAACCCTCCTGCCATGGGTAGAGACACCTCCCACTAGCCCAGGTTGCTCAAGGCTCCGTCCAACTTGGCTTTGAAACCACCTCAGGCACCTTCACCGGGCACTTACTACAGCGCTTCCTACTCCCTTGCAGAGAACTTACTCCCTCAAGATAAGTCTGCTCTGTATAAGCTCCAGACTCGCACAGCTCTTGTAAATAGAGAAGAACTTTCCAGGAGCATCCCCTGCCAGGCATCTGCCTACCCCAGGCACAGCAGTCATTTTCCAGAAGACCAATTCATTTGCCGCCTTCACCTCCCCAAATTGCGCTAACACCCAGGAGGTCAGAAAGGAGGCAAACACACGAGGAGTCCTTCCCTTTCCTTCCAAATAGTTCTTCCTGCCTTTTCCTTGCCACTCCAGAGGCAGAGTATGCCCGTGGAGGTGTGTGCTTTGTTTTGGGGGCTGGGGGGCAGATGCTAACATATTCCTATGGAGAGCAGAAACTTCTCTGCTCGTCTGGGTAAGGAGGTCCTAATCCAGGCTGGGTGATTATGTTCTCCAGTTCAAAAACCTCAAGCTCATCCTCTAACTCAGAGGAAGAAGCCATGCTAGGGAGCTCTCTTCTAAAGGGCATTAACCAAGAAATGGATGAACTGAGAAAATCAAACACCCCTTCTCTAACAGCAAAGAAAGAACCCCCAAAACAAGAACCCCAAATTCCACACATTCCGTTTCACCACTGAAACTCATTTTCCCTCTGGAAACGTCGTGTTTGCTCTCCATATGAATAAGCACAGCGTACAGCATACTGGGGAGAAGAAATGCTGCCTAGGAGTTAAACCACAAAGTCGAGAGATCCAAATTCTATTCCTGGCAAATACCCAACACCAGCATTCGCAAACCCAACCGCCTGAAGCAAGGCACCAACATCCATATTCAGGCACTTAAACACGGGGCCTTGTATCCAGCAGCCTCGCAAAGCCAATATTGGTTACCAAAAACTGGCTTCAAAAATCTCTGCCTTAACTGTTTGGTGTCTTGGTGTTTCCAAGTCACAGAATGCTAGTTAATGGAGCGTTCATCCTGTGGAAATATTTGAGGCGGAAAAAAAATGGAGAAAACCCCATGAGCCTTCCTATGTCTTCTTCCTACTGGCCCCAGTTTCCTCCCCAGCTAAGACTTGGCCACAGAAACAGGCGATTCCCTGTCTAGCTTCTCCAGTGGGGCAGAAACCTGCCAATGTTCAGCACATACCTGGGTTAAGAGTCCTCTAACACATATCCACCTTTACGGCAGAGTCAGCAACAGCTGGAGGAGGATACAGATGTTCCAGGTGTTGGAACAGACTCAGGTAGCGAGAGCTCCACTCAGGTGGAAAAGTGTCTCATGTTGCAGGAGTCCCACTGATCGCAGTGGGATCACAAGCAGGAGAAACTGCTACCTGCCATGAGCTGGGAATCACTGGCTGGTCTCTCCTGTTTAATCACCGGAATGAAACATCTTGTAGTTCCAGATTCCCAAAGAGAAGACTTCACCAAAAATAACTCATCCTAAATATTCAGAAAGAATTGAAAAAATTCACAAAGAACTGAACTCCGCCCTCAAATTCCTTTGAAATAAATAGATGCTGAAGACAGCCACTGCTATGCAATGAACAGCCGATGTTCATGAGGTGGAGCCTACCAGACCCAGACAACACCACACTGCAATTCTTCCAGCACATGCTGCTTCTCAAAGAGCAACTAAACTGGTCATAGAATCACAGAATGGTTTGAATTGGAAGGGATCTTAAAGATCATCCAATTCCACAGCTTCTCTGGGCAACCTGGGCCAGGGTCTCACCACCATCACAGCAAAGAATTTCTTCCTCGTATCTCATCTAAATCTTCCCTCTTTCAGTTTAAAACCGTTCCCCCTCATCCTCTGGCTCCCCTCCCTGATCCAGAGGTTTCCTGGAGCCCCTTGAGGGACTGGAAGGGGCTCTAAGGTCTCCCCGGAGCCTTCTCTTCTCCAGGCTGAAGACCCCAACTCTCTCAGCCTGTCCTCACAGCAGAGGAGCTCCAGCCCTCTGATCATCTTCGTGGCCTCCTCTGGCACCGTTCCAACAGGTCCACGTCCTTGTTGTTGGGAAAAACAACATTTTACAACAAATATTTTTGTCACGTCATAGCCTGACGAGCACAGGGAACACAGGAAGTGAGGAAGGCAGGGGTCTACTTCGTTGCCCAAGATTTGGAAAAGCTATTGCTTCCCCAAACAGGCTGTGTCCTGACACAAAATACCTTCATTGCAATGCATCACTCAGCAGCCCCAACCACTCCTGGTACCAACAGACAAGGCTATTTCTTCATCAAAGCCACCCAAACCCTCTAGCAACAGCAGCTGTATGTAAATATAGCTTTAAATTTTGACTTCTTTTATAAATGCTTGATCATATTTGTTAAGTGGTCATTAGATGCAGCTACATTCCTCTGCGTCTTATGAGAAAGCATTCCTTTTTTTCCTCAAGAAATAAATAAAGCGAATGCATAGTAAATGCCTAACAGATGAAGCCATAACAAGCTGTTGCAAAGCACATAACACGGAGATATTGTTAAAAGAATGTGTGTGCCTGTTAAATGCAGAAACATTTAATGTTATTATTAGGTATGCCATAAAATCCGCCATAATTTATTAAATAATATTAAAGTCTTTATAGACGGACCCTTCTATGCTACGTAACTGGTTACTACTGTAACAAACACGCAATGCCAAACCTATCATTTCAACTTTTTAACTTTCCTGAAGCGTTTTTTCCCTCCTATGAAAAAGCAGATGTTCTAAAGCAACAGCGACTGTAAACTCCCAACATATACGCTCAAAGGTTGAAATCTAATATGTAAAATGAGCAGTTCTGGTGCAAAATGTCTCCACGGTGACCCCTGGCAGCCAAGTGGATTTGGCCGGGAGTCCAGGAGGAGACAGCTCCTGTTGGTGGCACGCACCGACCGGGGAATTCATGGCATCTGGGCTCCAAACCAGGCCAAGGTGTCCCGTGTGGCTCCACGCATCTGCCCAAACGAGCTAAAGAGGGCTCTCAGCACACTGCTTCCACCCAGCAGAGAGGCAACGCAGCCGGCATGTTGGGGATTAGTATTTGATGTAACGAGGTCAGGCTTTTATAACCGGGTTTAACCCGGACAGTAAATCCGAGTGCGACCTGCAACCAGTAATTAACAACAGCCAGTTTTTCTGACGAAGCACCCACAGAGTTAAGAATATGAAATTCTGCATTCATAAGTTGCTTAAATATCCCTGCTCCCGCGCGTGGATGAAATCGAAGGTTTGCTTTGCTTTTTAAATGAGGGCGTTCAGATAACTCAAGCCTTAAAAAAAGCGTGTGAGAGTTCAACAACTAAACACAGCACCAACAAAAATATTTAAGCATCACAGGCTATGTTAATCAGAAGAAAACAATTCCTCCGCTTCATACAAAAACCCCAAACCCTGGAGTTCCCCAAATTCCTCCTGTTTTTTTTTAGTTTTAATTGTAGGGGAACAAAAGCACTAAGAGAAAAATTCAGTTCTCCTTCTGAATCCAGACTATCTCTTCTGAAGAAAGCTGGATTTATGGCAGTGGAGCTGACAGCGGTCTTTGCCCCGTAACGGGTAACACCAGAAAATTATTGTTACTGAAAATTCAAAATGCTACATAATTTGGTTAAGATTTAAGAATAAGTAATGTTTTCTCTAATAACAGTTTTCATAATGGAGCCTTTCTCATACGCCGTGTTTTTCATACAAGCAGGATAACATCAGCCGGGGACTGGGGGTGGTTACCAGTCAACTGGAGGCGCTCAACACCTTCCAGGAGACTGAGCAGTGCACATGGCTGGTCCTCATATCCTATATGAGCTAGAGAGAAATCTGGGGTCAGAATGAAATTCAGCTGAAGGGCTAGACTCCAAAGCTGAAGGCACTTATTAAAACCCACCTGGGAAGGGATGTGTGTTTTTTAAACCACATTCTCCACCTTCTGAAGGTCCGTAAGCCCAGGTAGTCTAAAGAAAGTCAAGACGTTTTTAAAAGTCAGCCTTTTCTCCTGGTTCCTATACAGAACTTAGCAGATCTCCCAGGGGTGAGAAGCGCTGAACAGTGCTGTCTTTGGCCAAACAAGACAGGCAAAAGCTTCCTTGGGACTATCTGCAACGGTGTTTGGATTTCGGTTCCAAGGAAACGGATCCGTACTAACCCTGTTGTTGACTCCAGCTGCGTGGTGAGACAGATTTACCCCTGGGGATCAGACCCTGACCTTCCAGGAAAGGGAAACTCCTGCTGCTGAAGTTCTACTTCTCTGCAGGATTTTCCCTCTCATTCCCTCGCAGCAAACACACACGCGTTTAAAAAAAAATCCTGTTTCAAGGAAGTCACGACACAGTGACCTCATGATGAGGTTTTGTTTCAGCAGAATTTTTTTGGTGTCACACTTATGAAAAACATGGTCATTTGGGAGCAGCTGAGCGTTTGGGTCACCAAGGGCCCGGTCTGAGTGATGCTGAGCGTGAGGGACCCTCCTTGCAGCCTGCGGGCTCCTGCAGAAGCTGGGGAGCTGGGCACGGTTTCTGGTCAAGATGTGCACATCTCACAATGTAGTTTGGCCAGCAACGTATTTGGCTGGAGCAGCCAAGCAGGCAGGTCCAAAACAACAATCTGCCAGCTAAAACAGACATCCCGGGCTCAAATTCCCCACCGTGCACAAGTTCCTCTCCCTTCACTCCCATCCCTATCATCACCTTAAAAAAAAATATGGCTCAGATCCACAAACTATTTCAGGCCCAGGGAGTGAGCGAATGCTGGGGCTGCGACTCTTCCTTGGAAAGCCCCGAAGGACAAATGAGGCAGTGTCCTTCAAAGCAAGAGGCAAGTCCCGTTCCATTTATGGCTAAAATTATGACTGGGAGAGTTTGAGAAGGGAAAAAAAAAAAAAAAGAATAAAAAAAAGGAATAAAATAAACTCTGCCCCGAAGCCATAGATCAGCCAGCACAGGAGCTTTGGCTGCGAGCACTCAAGGGAGAGACCATGTCTAATAACAAGCAAGCTGCCACGTTCTGGACCAGATCCAGTCCCCAAGGGGACTGTAAGACATATTTATTTTCACATTTATTTTCACAAAGATCCAGCGTATGCATATTTATATTGCTTGGTCAAAGAAGGTTGACCACAAACAGGCAAACAAAAAACCCCTCCTATTCTCTGCCTCTGGCTCAGGTGGTGACATTCACCAGGTTGCAGGAAACACCTCTGGGTGGTGGTGGCCTGGAGATAAGTCTGTGCACCTGAAAGCTGAGAAGCTGATAAAGACGTTATTGCTACCTACAAACTTTCTTTTGTCATGGATGTAACAACTTGTCCACTTCACTATATGGAAGAGGACTTTGGGTAGCACTTCAGTATAAAGCTGGACAGTGGACTTGCTCTTCCACCCCAGCTTTGGAATCACAGAACAGAAAGGGTTGGAAGGCACCTCTGGAGATTATCTAGTCAACCTGCCAAAGGAAGTTCATCTAGAGCAAGGTGCACAGGATTGTGTCCAGGCGGGTTTTGATGATCTCCAGAGAATGAGACACTTCAGGGAGGAGTCCACCTCTTGGTTGACTTTGCTCCTCTGACTCTGCCCTTCCATTCTCCCAGTATAGGAGCTATACTGCCTCGCCTGGCATTTATGCCACCTCTCAGCCTGGACACTTCAGTCTGCTGCATAAACTTTTACTTTTCACAAAAAATATCCAAGAACAGATTCAATGCCAAAGAATGGATTCATTGCCAGAACACACTCCCCTCTCCGGGCCGTTCCTTCCTCCCTTTAAGCACCATAGCAATCACTGTTGGTTAACCTTGATCATATTTGGATATGTTAATGAACGTGGAGAGAAAAACTGAAATGGTTTAATCCAGTTCAGAAAGGGGGCAAAGCAGGTAGATGGCGAGGACTCGGACATAGTTCTATTTGAGTAGCTTAAAACCTTACCCAAACTCACGCACATAGAATCGTAGAATTGTTCTGGTCGGAAGGGACCTTTAAGAACACTGAGTCCAACCACCATCTCAACACTGCTAAGTCCACCACTAAACCATGTCCCTCAGCAACACATCTGCCCATCTTTCAAATACCTCCAGGGATGGCGATTCCACCACTTCCCCGGGCAGCCTGTTCCAATGCTTAATAACCTTTTTGGTGAAGAATTTTTTCCTAATATTCAATCTAAACCTCCCCTGGCACAACTTGAGGCCTACATGCATACAGAACCGTGACGAGATGCTGTTTTACTCCAAACAATGGTGAAAGAGGAGGTTTCACCACCATGGTCTGCTGCAGGCAACCCGGCAGAGAACTTGCCCCGTCACATGCAGGTGATAGAGCTTGGGCTCCTCAACTGTATTGCCTTGGAAATGAGGCGATGAGGGTATGGTCAATTAGTGCAATTTAAGATACGTCAGATCCCTTACGCCACCAACTGCATACCAAGTTCCTCATGGACTGCTTTTAATTATTATTTTCTTTTCCCAAAGGCAAACAAATCAAGAAAAATGGGGGAAACCGAATGTAGAGCTTCGTTAAGGATATACCGAGACTCAGTGCTACTCACATCTTCAAGGATGAGGTTCCTACGGTGTGCAATTACTTAACACAAGAAAAGTAATACTTGGTGGACACTGGGAAGTGATTAGAGCACATTCTTCACTGCTGAGTAACAAGATCTGAAAATAGCGACAAAGACGTGCTATACAGTAAGTTTTAGGGGTGGGTTGGTTTTTTCCCCCCTGGTATGTATCAAAATAAGAGGGGAAAAAAAGAAAAGACAACACTGAAAAACCATTATTGGTTTTGACACGTAAACCAAAATTAAAGATACAGTATAGAATTTAGGATATAAAAAAAATAGAGACTATTTCAGATAGAAAAGAAAGTGGTGTTTCAGTAGAAAAAGCTTGAAATAAATTAACTTGCTATTCCTGTGCATATGCTAATTATAACATCGTTAACACAATATTAAGGACTAAAAATAAGGTTTGGCTTATAACAGATAGGAATTGTAATTGCCAAATGCTGTAAATTTTGACAAAGTAACTTCATTTTCATTCGGAATGTATTAGTTAGCGCAGGCAGAAAGTCTGAAGTGTGGCAGTAATAATATCACCTTATATAGTATTCTAAAGTTATTTTGCTGTTCCTAGAGAACAAAAACAATTTATTTAAAAGCTTCTCTTCCATCTTTTTCCAAATTTCCTCTTTTTTTTTCTTTTTTTATTTTTCCCCATTTCATGCCTCAGGAGAAAAACAATAACGCGAAGCTAACCCCAAAAAGCATCCAAAATAAATTTCACTCTTTTCCCACTTTGACCCATTTCTGTTGCCTGTTGCAATAGAGGGCTCAGTGGGAAGAAAAGCCCTTGAAATCAGTGAAACTTCTCATCTGGAGTAAGGTAGTCATCAAGATAATCAAGGGCTCAAGTTTTGGAGCTGCTATTCTGATTCCCTTAAAGGTTTTGTAGCGAAATTAAAGGGCACGATTGGGAGGCATGAAAGGAGGGAGTTTTGCTGCCTTATTCACATTCAGGGAGCTGCTGAGGCTTTCATGTTAAACTGGATCCTCACAAGGGCAGGCTTTGGCCCAAAAACGCATTTCAAAACAATCCAAACAGATGGTAGCACTTAATACATCCATGAGAAGTGCTTCTCACTACCACGCAAGCTCTCCGGGTGCTCAGCTGGGCAGAAGAGGGAAATCTCACTTTCAAGTCAGGTTTGTTTTATACACGAGCAAATGAAGTTCTGCCATGCTGGGGGGGGGTGGGGAGGGAAATTGGTGACAAACTATCCAACATCTATCTGTGACAGGTCAAATCCAAGAGAGGAAAAGAGTCCTCAAAGACCCTGAGTGCATGTCCATGTGCAGGACTTTCCTTGAAGGTAATTTTAGCTGTGCGGTTCCTTATTAAGTTAAATCCCCGTATTTTGCACTAGCTATTTATTATACCACAAAACAAATGTGCTTTGTTTGGGGAATTTAATGCCTAATGATTAATATGAAACAGTTTTGTCAAGTGACTCTTTTCTCAGCTAACAATTTGTTCCTGAACGTTAAAAATCCCCGCTCAGGCCTTATTCTCGCTCAGGCTACGCGTCTGATGAACTTCAAAGCAAGTATTACTTTAATAAAGAATTCTGCGGGATGATTTTCAAAGGATTCCCGTTTGTTTGTTGCAGGTCCCAAGAGAGCTGCCATCCTTCCTAAAGCACGAGGTTCTGCATTCATGCAGATTATGAGATTAACTGCAGGTATTAATTAAACTGTGAGCTCATAGGGTTATGGAGAAAAATAGGAAAATAGGATCTAAATGTGGAAACAAGAACGAGTAGTATGACTTCTAGAGCCTGACCCAAAAGTCATGGCTATTTGGAATTGTTAGCCTTTTACCTATTAACTATACAAATAAGCTAATTTTTGGGACTTCACTGAAGACTTCATATTTTATTTTTGTGCGTGTGTGCGTGAAACACTTCTCAGTCTAAAACTTCTTTCCCCAGGAAGTGTTTCCCTCTGAAGCAAAGCAGCTGAAGAGACAGCTAAGGGACCCTTCAAGGAGATCCTTGCAGTCACAAACCAACCAAAATAATAAAGTTTAAAGCAAACCACAACTTAACGCTTTCTCAAGTGGAACAAAGATTTCGTGTGTGTGTAATTCGAAGAGGGAAGCGCATTAATACACTTTGCCGTCGCTGCCTTTATGGGCATTCTGCCTCCCTTTGTAGACTTAAATCTCACCAAATGCTGTGCCTAATTTCAGAAGATGGGCAGTTCATCATTATTTCCAATTATTTTATTGGATAAATAACAGAAAGGTCACCTCCTGCT
Source organism: Arenaria interpres (assembly GCA_013399435.1). Classification (NCBI taxonomy): domain Eukaryota; kingdom Metazoa; phylum Chordata; class Aves; order Charadriiformes; family Scolopacidae; genus Arenaria; species Arenaria interpres. Next base: position 84,010 of record VXAK01008840.1, on the reverse strand, counting down.
GTGGCACATTTCTAGCCTGCTGCCTGTCCCATTTTTCACTGGTAAAGCTTCAAACAGTTATTTTAATTATTATCTCTTTTAAACCAAAATGTTGTTTCCCAGGATGAAATCTCAATTCCCTGAAGTCGGTGAGTTTTACTCCTAACTCAGGGGCAAGATTTTGCCAGCTGCAACTCTGGTCCAGACAAGCAGAGAGACCCCACGCAAACAGGAATTGGTTAGAATCTCCCCTCTAATTTTCACATCAGTAGCAGAAAACGGAATTATCCAAATTAATCCAAAGCAACTTGAATTTCTGTATTTATAATATATACCAATTATATATAATCTTGGCTGTGTATATATCCCTTTCAGCTTTGTGTTCAACGCTGCCACAAGACCTCCCTTTAAGTCACAGGGTTAAAGGTACTTCCTCTGAACCAAGATTATGAATCTTTACTGTAAGAATAGTACAGATAAAAGGAAGAAAACCTCAAGAAGCCTCATCTGATGTTAATTTCTTGTCCTTGAGATAGCTCCTCTCCATCTCTTTAAGGGGGAGAGTGAACCCGCAAGTCCCTCAGGGGTAGAAGGATCACTCACTGTTTTCTCACTGCCCGATGGGTTTTGGTCGGCTATTTTAATGTTTCCAGCCCTTCATCTACATACGCCACGAGACACAAGGCCCCGAGCAGCAGCCTGGGATCCTGGCCATGTGTTACATCTTGCTGGCGTCAGCTACAAATTGTGCCAGCTCAAGTCTTAATTTTCATGCGAGTGCTAACTATTAGCTCCACCGCTAATAAAAAGGCTTGGAGGAACCTCAGCCTTTATTTGTATTCACCGCTGAACTGAACACCGACAGCGACGTGCACCCAAGAGCGCGCCCGACCTCACACCTGGTGGAGACAGTCAACAAACCCCACTGTTGTGACACTTCCATTTAGGAGTTTGAACCATTTTTCGGCATTTTACTGTCATAGAGAAAAGCTTAGTATAAAACAAACAAACAAACAAAGTACGCAGCTAAACTCACCTGCCCAGAATCGAGTTCATTGATTTTCCATTGCCTAAATCCGATTTTGCCCTGGATCACAACCCAATCTGAACTGAGCGCTCAGATGCAAAGGCCACGGTTCAATCAGTTGCATCCACTCCCATCACTACACGCCACGTAGAAGAAAATGTCCATTCCACTAACTGCAGTCCTGAGACAAATGAAACTGATGTTTCCACCTGTCCCCCTAGAACCTCCTGTCGGATAATCTGAGGGTTTGGATCCGTTTCGGCGTTCAGAGAGCTGCGATTATTAGATTATTTGACTCCTTCTCCCCAGTAAGACCCGAGCATCGTGCCCAGGGCTCCGGGTACAGACACGGACAGATTTTCTAAACACAGAGTTAACGCGACCGTGTCACCTCATAACCACTCAAGTGGTTATTTACCCCTTCAAGTGTTTCTCGCGCAGCTGCGAAGAACGAGTTCAAAAGGGAGGAAAAGTCCAAACCGAATATGAAATTTTCACCTACCTATTTTGGGGCATAACCTAAACCACATCGATGTAATGGAAAAGCTCCAGCTGGCTTTGAATCAAATCCAGTACGGAGGTCCTTAAGTGTTACTGAGGTTTTGTACCATTAACTGTGGAACAATTATTATCATATTCCTATCAGTTCCTCAAAATATGAGAGGGCCTTTTGTATTATTTATGTCTCGTGGTTGGTGCAGTTTATTGTAGCAAGGGTATTAGTCACTGATTATAATCTTTGTCATTTGTGATAGTGCTTGGGATTTCTTTATGTGGGTTGAAAGAACAATATGATGAATAAATAAAAACACAGAATAGAAGAGAGAAACGAGAGCGTTCCCCTCCTTGCCCAAATATATATAGGAAGCCAAATGAGCTCTCTCGGCTGCCAAAACGTATGTGGGAATAATAGCAAAATGTGTACGTTCAGGGTAGTTATCACGCGTGTATTTTGGATAAGCTGCATTTGTTTCTCAAGTGCTCTATCACACAACAGAGGAAACCAGTGCCAACGGTGCAAAAACACACACAAAAGCCTGGGGTAAGCCAGCCCCGCTGTGCACTTTCGGTGCTAAACTAGGGATAAAATGTTAGAAACCGGCCCTAATTTAGCAAAAAAATAAACAAACTATCCAACGATGGAGGAACTGCAAAGAGGTTGGTTCAGAGACGGGGACTCAGCTTCTTCCCCGTTGAGGCCCCACAGGTTCCTCTTAACAAATAATTCTGGAAATTCTGAAATCTGAAAACATGGGAGAGTAAAGGGGGTGAAAAGAGATTTTTTCCCCTTTTCTAACAGAGAAACACCTCTTCGAGAATTCAGTAAAAAATATGAATGCCTTCGCTAACGATTTGCTTATCAGCACTAAACATTGTTTTTTAAACATGGAATTAATTAGCCCATAGAAAGTACTGCTAGAGATATACATATATATGAAGGCAGCGAGTAGAAACACTTTGCTATAGAATAACGACAAACATAGCAAGACACGGAGAGAGAAAAGCGTTGCAATGCACAAGGTCTTTTTCTTGCCAGCTGACACATCTCTAAAATAGGAGGAAAAAAACAATGAAAAGAGAAAGCGTCAATAGTATTGACTCGTAAGCAGAAAAAATAGAAGTTTATAGTGTCATGTTCAGAAACCCTAAGGAAACAGAGATGTAGCGTTACGCAAATGCAGAAGAAACTCATTATTCTAAAGAAAACGCTTGGAAAAAACCGACCTGATGTGCCTACACATATTTTTAATATAGTGTAGTTCATAAAGAACAACAGTATGAAGATCGATGGGCCTTTGGCATGTGGTACGTAGGAACTGCAACTGCAGAATCCTCCCTCAAAGTTTCGGAATGCGAGGAATTAATTTGGAATACCTATCAGCTAGAGAAAGCATTAACCAAAATACTTCACACCGTTTCTTTCTTTTTCCTCCCAAACTTCCCCCTCTATTCTGTTGTTGTTGAACTTTTCCATGGTGTTATAGACTCCCCATTTCTTTACCCAGACCTCAAAACCGTTGTTAGAGGGACAAGTTCAGAGTGACCTACCGCCGCTCTCCAAAATGAGTTGTTGCATCTTTCCTTCCTTATATTATCCTTATTATCCTTCCTCATTACCCTCATCCCAGCCGGATTCCCCTTGTTCTGCATAGACGGGTGCAAGTGCTCTCAGGATCAGAATGCATTTTGGTTTGGAAAATGGGCTTGGATGCATTTTAGCATATCCTATACGTTCATTTTGTAATTCTACCCCAAATACAGGCAAAACTAAATAATAGATGAGAGCACCGGGATAATAACATTAAGAGCCATGGGGAAAGAAGACAATATTTGTTTTCAAGTGAGATTTCTATTGGGAAAGGGAGTGAAGGACACAGAGAAATACGTGAGAACTGTTTCAGATGGCAGGAATAGCAGAGGAAAAGGCTTCTGTGTTGAGATAGCAGTGGGTGTGAGGAGATAGCGTTAAGGCCAATATTGTCCTGGTGGACAACAGGGTGACCATGAGACAGCAATGTGCCCTTGTGGCCAAGAAGGCCAATGGCATCCTTGGGCTCCATCAGGAAGAGTGTGACCAGCAGGTCGAGAGAGGTCATTCTCCATCTCTGCTCTGCCCTGGGGAGGCCCCATCTGGAGCACTGGGTCCAGTTCTGGGCTCCCCAGTTCAAGAAGGACAGGGAACTGCTGGAGAGGGTACAGCAGAGGGCTACAAAGATGATGAGGGGCCTGGAGCATCTCCCTTACGAGGAGAGGCTGAGGGACTTGGGTCTTTTTAGTCTGGAGAAGAAAAGACTGAGGGGGGATCTGATCAATGCTTATAAATTCTTCAAGGGTGGGTGTCAAGAGGATGGGACCGGTCTTTTTTCAGTGGTGCCCAGGGACAGGACAAGAGGAAATGGGCACAAACTTGAATATAAGAAGTTCCACCTAAACACGAGGAGGAACTTCTTTCCTGTGAGGGTGGCAGAGCCCTGGAAGAGGCTGCCCAGGGAGGTGGTGGAGTCTCCTTCTCTGGAGACATTCAAAACCCGCCTGGACACGTTCCTGTGCAACCTGCTCTGGGTGGACCTGCTCTGGCAGGGGGTTGGACTAGATGATCTCCAGAGGTCCCTTCCAACCCCACATGATTCTGTGAAATAAGGCAGAATTTTATCTCTGTTCCTTGGATGTAACTCTGCAGTAAGTTAATCAGTCTTACTCCAAATTTAAGCTTATAGACCCAAGATCAGAACATAGCCCAGTATGTCTAAGACTGCAAGCAAATTTTTCCATACAGGAAATTTTCAGCCACAATAGGACATCGCTGGCTAGAACGTGGCGTCACAATTGAAAAGTAAATATGCACATCCCCATCCAAATAGCCAAATATGTAGCAAAAAAGGAAAAAACACAGTTCGTTCTCTGTAATTTGCATCTGACCCACAGCAGAAACACTGAAAATGAGAAGTGCATAGAGACAAAAATCCCAAGGACATAGATCTTGTCTCTACAAAACAAAACTCCTCTTGTTTTTTTCTATCATGTTGAGTCAGAGACAACTGGGAGGAAAACTAAGATCCAAACACCTTGGTCCTTAGAGGCTGCCTAAGATGCAGGTAAATAAAAAGGATTACTTGAAATACCTGGTTTCGAGGGAGGAAATTCGGCGTAGCCCTAGCCAGAGGGATGTTAGGGGACAGAGAGCTCTGTACGGAGCTCCCTTCCTCTTTCCCACCCTCCTCAGGCTGTCACGGGTGCACCTGGGCAAACAGGACACCGCTGACACACGGACCTTGACAGTCGTGACACATCCAAAAATGAAACGGTTGGCTGTAAAATACCTTCCCGGGCTAGAAAGGACTCGCAGGCAAAAGATGAAGGGAGGGGAGGACACACAGACACAAAGCGAAGGTGTGTCCCCCACCGGCTTGAAACATCTGTCGAGCCAATGTCAAGGAGGACGGAGGTGAAATCTGTCATCTCAAAAGAGAAATCTTTGCTATTGCCATAGAGCCTTCCAGTCCCTCAAGGGGCTCCAGGAGAGATGGGGAGGGAGATGGGAGGGGAGCCCTAGGAGGAGGGGGAAGGGTTTTAAACTGAAAGAGGGGAGATTGAGATGAGACGTGGGGAAGAACTTCTTGGCTGTGAGGGTGGTGAGAGCCTGGCCCAGGTTGCCCAGAGAAGCTGTGGCTGCCCCATCCCTGGAGGGGTTCAAGGCCAGGCTGGAGGGGGCTTGGAGCAACCTGGTCTGGTGGGAGGTGTCCCTGCCCAGGGCAGGGGGTGGGAACTGGATGATCTTTAAGGCTCCTTCCAACCAAACCGTTCTATGCTGGTAAGACCAAAACTACCTATTTTAAACTTTGCTGAGTATAGCACTTGATATGCACACAGTTTCATTTATTTTGATCAGATCTGGTCTCCCTGTTCATTATAAGTCCTTTTTTAATTCCAGCCTCAGATCACACAGCTTTTGCCTCACTTACATTAAAATTCAACTTAGGTTGATCGCCCATTTAATGCAAATCACCCCCGAAACAACCTTTATCAGCTTCGGGATGAAAGCCCTTCTCCTATGCCTGCGTACACAGAGGGAGAGGTGAGAAACAGAGACACAGACCCATCCGTTTCTGGCAGGAGGACGTGCTGGCCAGCTGCAGACACGTTCTTTTACACCTTTGGTAAGTCCTAGGAATTCCTGGATCTCTTCCAAAGCCCGGACCCTAACCACCGCTTCGTCTTATTCCAGAATGACAGCGGACCACAACCACGTGCGCTGTCACCAGGTACAAATCAACCGACTCCAGTACCGGCTTCAGTCGATTCTGCCCAAATGGTCTGAATTTCCCCCTGAATTCCAACCAGGTACCACAGATTTAAACTGAGATAATTCAAACAAGTGTCTGTTTGCTGCCTGTTGCACAGCACAGGACCCTAATTGTTGGGTTTTTTTATACCTTCAACAAAACTCCTTCTAGAATAATATGGAAAATTATTCTTTCTCATTAAATAACTTGTTTAGAATGGCTACCTTATCAAAGTTTTGAATTAACACCTGTATGAAACGGATTGATCCCTATTAAATTCTCTGGTGCTTTCAATAAAAAGACAGGAAACAATTTATACTACTCGTAGTTTGACGTCTGCCCACTCCCTTTCCAAGCAGAGCTGATGCCTTCCTGCTGGCTACCTGACCTTGCAGATCTCCTCTAAATCTGTTGTCCAGCTTCAACCAGATTTTCTGGAGGGCTACAAACTTCAAAGACAAGGAAGTTCCTTCGGATTTGATGAGAATCGGTTGGACTGAGGAGAAAGGTCTGAACTAGCACCTGCCTCTTGGCAGAAAAGCAGGCTCAGCTGTAAGAAACGCTGCTTGGGAGCCATCAGTGGCCCAAGCCACGCTCCCTTGCCAGTTTGTGTGTCCCAAGCTCCAGAGAGACCACACAGCCCCAACGGCGACTAGGGGTGAAGCTCTGTGGCCGGTGTCACTGCAGCGTAACGGTGTGGGAGATGCAGATAACCAGAAAATCCGGTTTCATCAGTTCTGCCACTCACGGCACAAAGCCTCCTCTGGAAGGCCAAGCCCAAGGCGGGCAGCTAATCCAAACTAAGAACATTAGTCCAAACCTTGTGTTTGCTTTAACAGACCTTAACTAATGAATAGATGAGAACAAAGATACAAATTCTATTCTCCGGATAGTGACTGGACATCTCCTTTAGCAAACACGAGCCAGAGGCACCACTTCCCGGGCACTGAAGTTGAAAAGCCAGGGACACCGCTCCCACCGATTTATAAAGGACTGGGGATTCACTCCAAACCTTCCGGGTTATTCAGCTTCAGCTGGATGTTTCCTCACAACTTGCCCTGCCAGTTCAGGAGAATTACAGCTCTACAACTCAGAATAAAAGGATGTTCAGAATGTCTTACCCTTCGCTAGGAAATAACCAAGATCAGGTGGCCATGAGATTCCATTATTTATGTAATGCCTCCAAATGTCATTTGTCTCCTAATACGAGATGACAGGTTTCACATGTACAGGTTTTCTATCAGAGTAGCACGCTCATCTTGATCCACTCAATACCCACATTGCTAATTTGAGATAAAAGATTTATCATACAGATCCTGTAGTTAATTGGCTGCAGTAGCCCTCCTTTTTTTTCTTTGCTATGCAGATTTATTTGGAATTTCTTTATAGATGTGCCAGTTTTCAGGACTGATATATTTGGAGCACAGGTTTCTTTTGGGAAGGCTTTTATTTTCGCTTTGTATACGCTCAGAACCTCACAGTACGTGTTCCTGGTTCTTAACTAAAGCTCCCATGTGTTCCTACATGCTCACGCAAAAGAGCTTTTAATACAAAATCTATTGTTCGTTTTAAGGACCAATAAGAAAATTGGTCTTTTTGGTTACCAAGCCATACTTCATATATGCAAAACTGACTTGAGCAAATTACCCTCTTGTACTGAAACCACCATTTAACTGATGTTTGTAAATAAACAGCAGCTCTCTCCCCTCAGTGGCGCTTCTCTTCTATCAGCTCAAGGAAGCAGCATCCCTCATTATCTGTCATTAGTGTCCAAGTATTTGACAGCAGCAGACAGTACACAAGAAGTCTAACTGTGACTTGGAAAAGACCACAGGATCCCAAAACGGTTGAGGTTGGAAGGCAGCTCTGGAGATCACCTAGTCCAATGACCCTGCTTAATGAAAGGCCAACTACAGCAGGTCACCCAGGACTGTGTCCAGTTGCATTTTGAACATCTCCAGGGACAGAGACTTCACAACCTCGCTGGACAACCGGTTCCAGTGTTCAACCATCCCCAAAATTACTTACGAGAATCTGGGGGAATATTTCATTATTCCGTTAAGATATGGTGATGAACATGGTCAAACAGTCTACACTCTGGCAGGAGAGGATCTAGAGGATCCATAGCACTATGAGATAAAGGCAACTGGTGTGGTCTGGTTTGGCTAAATTGGTATTAAAATCATGGCTGAAACCCAAAGTAGCTATTAAAAACTGCAAGCTCCATTTTCCTGTTCCTGCTGCCTCCTCTCCTGAGAGCAAAGTCCCTGCTGAGCTTCCCAGGAGGTTGGTTTCTCCTCTCTCCAGCACACACATGCATTTGAAAGTCCTCTCCTTTTGACCTGCTCTAGGAATTAGTGGGTTTTTTTAGTATGGCAGATTCCTCTTCTGGCCATGATGTCTAGAAGCCCAGCTCCCTCCTCAGACGATGAAAACCCGTCCTGCCTGCAAAGGTGTTAGGTAGAAAGTCAAGGATATCATCTGAACGTAGTTTGTAAAAAGAGAAAGAGAAGAGAAATTAAAAGTGCAACTCATGAAATGTAAGACATCTGGTCAGCTTCAGCTGTTGCAGACCCTTTTATCAATTGCTTCACCTCAGAAGTAACAGAAATCAGGCACAGAGGTACAGTGCTCTAACTGCAGCGCTCAGCTATTAGAGGGGTGTAGAAAGAAACGTTGCTTAGGCCAAACTACAGAAATTCCAACAACCACCAGATTTTTGCTTAGCTCAAGTAAACGGTTGGACCAAGAGGACACGAAGAAGCCTTACAGGTCATTGCTGGCTTTGCTTTCTCACCTCTGACCTCAGGCCTATCCTTTTAAAACCTAAAACTTTGTTTCTATATTTATGATAATCTTGCATCTAGTCTTGTGAATACACAAGTTTAGTTGTTTTGTTGGGTTTTTTTAATTTAAAACCTGAATAAAGACACATCAAAACCACCAAATAGCAAAGGCACACTATACTCCCTCATACTGGCTACGCTCCTAACCCTCTGCAACAGCTACATTTTGTTTCCCACGAGGCTGTTTGCTTCCTCTTGTCTTTATCAAGTTCCTTCTCCACATATTCCTTCACCTCGTGTATTTGTCCCTGCTCTCACGGATACAAAGGAGAGCATCATTTCGGAGAGGGAGTCCTCCCCTCTCCCCCAGGCTGTGGCTCAAGGAGCATGGCTGACACTTGGACTCACTTGGTCCATCAGACTCCTCTCATCATCCGTGTTTTGAGGAAACTCTAGTTGGTTTCAGCAAGAACCTCTCACATGAGGTTTGGGGAGCTTGATTTGGGATCATTTTGCTGAAGGTAATCTAGCACAAGCTATGCTTCATCATAGAATGGTTTGGGTTGGAAGGAACCTTAAAGATCACCCACCTCCAACCCCCTGCCCCGGGCAGGGACACCTCCCACTAGACCTGGTTTCTCAAAGCTTCATCCAACCTGGCCTGTCAGGATGGGGCAGCCACAGCTTCTCTGGACAACCTGTTCCAATTCTTAATGGGACAGTAATGCAATCTCAGTTAGAAAGGGTAAATCTCCTGTAGCCGTACAGAAGAGAAGAAAAATCCAACGTTGACATGAACAGAATGTCAGAGGTGATCCCAGCCGGGGTCACTTTTCTATGGCCTTATACAAGTTTTCAAAATTTGGCAACAATAGTGAATGTGGCCTTTCCTCAGAGAGGCAGAGACAAGCAAGAAACTGAGCCTTGGCAAAGACACAAACTCCTAACATTATGATAACTAGAAGATACCCTTCCTGGAAAAGAAACACTTCGGGGCCTGAGGCCAGCATTTGATCTGTGCTAAGAAACATTTGGATATTTTTATGAGCCGCAAGTTCATCAAGAATCTTGCTCAGAGGTTAAACCTCACAGAAAAGACAAAATAAGGTGACTGTTCATATGAGCAAAGATGTACAGGAAGAGGCCCATGCCAGTGTGTTGATCTTGCATTATGGAAATCAATTAAGCATTAATTATAAATGTTCCCAAAGGTTAAGTGAAGTGTGTCTTGCTAGAGAGCCAGCAGCCTGACGGAGCTTCCTGATGCAAGTGGCTCCTGGGGCGGATGGAGATGTTGAGCTCCACTGCCTCTCCGCAGCCCCCAGGCACGGCAGGGGTCCACCACGCACGGGCAAGGGGATCCTGAGGAACAGCTCTCCGGGACCTGCCCCACGCAGCCCTCAACGCTGGGGAAACCCAGAGCCATCAACAGTTTGAGTCCTAAATAGCCTTACCCCTAGTCTTACCCCACTCAATTTGCAAGCCCCTCCAAGCTGCTCCCATCAGTGAAACTTTGGCCTTAAGGAGACCGGAGTGGCGGGATGAAGCTTTGACACATCGCCTCCCGTGGCACTGTTCCCAGGAGGAAGGCTGCAAGAAAAGGCCCCAATTTAGCTTCTGTTTGCTGAGGGGGTGGTAAATATAACGTTGATCAAGCAGTTTCTGCCTTCTCTTCTTTCCCTGTCAGGCAGTTTCTGAAAAAGGGCTTCTCCTGCTCTGCGATAGCTGTAGACTAAGGTGATTTGTCTCCAGTACTCCGATTATGTACAGCTTAATTATCTACTGACTAATTGCACTTGCCTTCTTGAATGTCTCCAGGTAACAGGAGTACTGCTTTCTTTTTGCTCATCGGGCCGTGAAGGCAACCAGTTTGTCTCATCCTTTCTGGTACTTCCAGACAAAGGGCCTTTCAAAAGCAAAAAAAACACCAACAAAACTGAACAGAAAACCTTAAGTAATCCCTCTTTCCACGCCCCAAATAAGACAAATATACGTGTGTGCGTGTGTCCATCCCTTGGGTCCGCTCTTAATGCAGCAACTGGAATGTACCACCCTGAGAGATGTACGTGTCCCCAGCGGGAGGGAGGAGCGGCCTGCCCACAGTTCCCTTTTTTAAGTGATTGATGAAAAGGAATTTGCAGGAATGGGAGGCTAATCCCCGCTGCGATACCTGCCAACAGCAGCGCAAATAAGGGTGTTCTCCCTCACCCCACGGGAACGGGAGTCACAAGCCCTTCACCCAGGAATTGCCAAGGAATTGCTTACCTCCTCTTGCCGGAGGTAAGCGCCTGCCTCGTCCCCGTCACGAGCAAAGTTGGGTGATGCTTAAACCAGATAAAGAAGCTCGTGGTGCAGCAAAACAAGGCGCTCCCAGTCCCAAGTTGCACCTCCGAGAAGGAGCAGTGACGTGGGGTAGATCAGGAACTATCTCACCTGCACGCCTGGGTGATCAGCCCTTATGCTGGGGTGAGAAGATATGGCTTGGGACATGCCCTCTTCAACTTGTTTCTAAAGCTAAAGGGGGTACCAGTCATAGAATCATAGAATGGTTGGAGTTGGAAGGGACCTTAAAGATCAAGTTTCACCCCCCTGCCCTGGGCAGGGACACCTCCCACCAGACCAGGTTGCTCCAAGCCCCCTCCAACCTGGCCTTGAACCCCTCCAGGGATAGGGCAGCCACAGCTTCTCTGGGCAACTTGTTCCAGTGTCTCACCACCCTCACATAAAAGAATTTCTTTCTTTAGTCAAGAAACCGAGGGTTTCTGAGCAGAGCCAAGAGAAGCACAGGCAAAGCGACCCAGCAGCCTCAGCTCGGTGTGGGAACACTCAGCACGTCAGCGTACTTCTAGCCACATCTGGTCTCAGCAGGCTCCGATACCTTCACAGATACACTTCTTGAGCTGAGCACAGCTGGGAAGAGCCACTGTACTATGACAGGCAGGAAAATCCCTGCTCTGAGGATCCAAACGGATTACGAACCCAACAAAGACCCAAATCCCATTGGGAAAATTCTCAGGGACAAGCAGATTATCACTCCTGCATGTTCTCCGTCACGGATCCTCACCAAAACCTGACGCACAGGCTGTTGCACTGTGTCCATCCATCAAGCAAGGTTCACAGGCCAAACCTACAGAAATTGGAGGCCCTGGTGGAGCATCTTCCCTTTTTCTGACTGCCAGCAGGTAACACTTGCCTGGCAAGAGGAGACAGGCCTTTATGGAACCTGAGCTGACCCACAGCTTGAAAAAAAAAAATCTCCTCCAAATGAAGGATCTTCCCCAACTTTCCCTGAAGAGGCTTTGCTAAAATCTCTTTGGAAGAATTGATTCTGGAAGACAAAAATTTGAGTAAATCTGAGCTAAAAAGTATCTGAGAGACCCTGGGATGATGATACAAGCCGGTTATTGACTAAAACGTCAACAGAGCTTCAGGTTTTATGGCAGCTATCAGCCTGATGCTCCCTGGAAATCAATATTTGCAATTTAAATTTTGTATTTTGTGGGTTATCAGTTGAAGTTTAATGTCTGTTTCTCTTTCTTAACCTGTTTTTGGGGGGGATTCCCCACCCCCAATCGGCAGGGTGATTATACACCATGTCAACACCTGCTTGCAGCTGAGCCAGTGGAAGGGAGCAGATTCAAGAGCCCACATTGTCACACACCCGAGACAGCAATAATCTGGTATTTCCTTTTGTTACACCAGTTTAGCCCCACAGCACGTGTGAGATTCCCCGTTCTGGGTTTCAGGGGACCAAATCCGACTCAGGACGCCCAAGAAAATAAACACATCCATGTGTGTGGGACAGCAATTAAAAAACGAGACAGCAAAGCAGAATATCCACCCCCAGCTCCTTCTGGACATCCTTGGGGTAGTTGCTGTGCTGCAGGAAGGACATATTTCCCATCTGCCAAATGACAATAATAATATTTCCCATTCCCACAGTGAGATTTGGTGAGTTAATTCATTTAATCCCCTTGATTTCTCTCTCCTGACGTTCTTCACCCTCCTCTCTTTACTACTAGTCAAAAACTCAACCCATTACTAACAAATGAAAAATACCAAGTCCTCTCGCCCCACTCTCACAATGGTATTAGCCCAAGAAGAGCACGCAAGCCTCCTTCAGACTTTGTTACCCTCCTCACCACTCTCACCTCCTTTTATGTAGTCTTTTCTTGTGTTACTCTAGGCCAGGGAGCTCAATCCTGTTTAACACAAGTGTAGTCTCCCAAGCAGGACTTTGAAACAGGGTTTCTGCCTTTCTAAGGGAGGATTCAAATCTACCTCGCAAGAAGAGGACACTACATCCTGTCTCTAGCTTTGTTTTAGACCAAAAAGCCACCATCCATGTCTCGTGTGGGGTTCTCAAGAGTCTGTGAATACAGCCTGGAGAAGAACCGTATCAAAAGCATAAGCATGTCTTTTTTGTGTCCCACCAACGCTTCCAGGGGAAGCAGGAAACAAGCTGCTCGTCGTGAAGCAGTTACAGGTTTCCAGGTCGCTGGGGAACTCAAAGCTCAAACCAATAGGAGTTGAAGACCAACCACGTTAAAACAGCAGCTGAGCAGGGACTTGAGAGCCACCATTCTGCCTGGAGAACCCCCCTTCCCTCCATACGTCTTCTGTCCAGCACCAAACTGGGGCACTGAACTCTTCTGGAAGGAGTTTACCTGCAACACCAGACTCAGAGGGGGAAGGCTTACGATTAGACAGCCCCTGCCAGGTAGTACACTCCTGTGAGAGATGAGCCATAACACCCCTCTGAGATTTATTCTGCCAAAATAAAAATCATCTAATTGAGCAACAAACGCCTGGTTTGCTCTCAGGCCTGAAGCTGTGACCAAAGCTACTCTCACGAAGAGCCGCTGCTGCAGAAAATAGAAATTACCAGGGGAAAAAAAATAAATTACAACACAGGTGGGAAGACAACGCCAAGTAGCTGAGAGAAACGGGTAAACAAAGTCAATTATCAAATGCAGGATGAAAAGACAAAAGATTCCATTTGTAACTCCGCTTTTGCACCGCTCTCATCCAGACACTTCATATGTTGCCACTCGATGAAGTTAGATGATGTGCTCAGCTGTTTTCAGCAATTGGGCACTGATACTTATTTCAGAAATAAAAGGGCCTTGTAATTCATTTGCAAGGCTGTACCCGGTTAATTCTTGATGCCGTGTAAATGCTAATTATGAAAGGAGATGTTAAAGGGTTCCTTAGGAAATCAATACTTTATTATCCAATAATTGCATCTGCAAGTTTAATGTTCTTCATAAGACTCCAAAAGAATGGAAGAGGTTGGGAGTTCAGATGATGCAAAAGGTGGCTGCACAACCTGGAGGGTCACCGAGAATTTGACGCCCAGTAAAATGCCCAGATGCCATTAAAATATTTTGAAAAATCCACCAGTTATTAAGGAAAGCAAACTGCTAGTACATCTGTCTAGATGGCACCTTGGCCCAATAGCAACGTAGGCAGGCTTGTAATGAAAATGGTTATTCCCTTATTCGTCCAAGAGCTTCGATTATCTCTTTGCCTGAATGATTTGTTTCTCTCAGGAAGAGCATTTCAGTTGTGTCCCCCCCCCTCTCATCTTCCCCTGGCTCACTCCCCGTCTGTTCCAGCTTTCAACAGAGGAGCCGGCGAGGAGCTACCGTTAGGGTTATAAGCCCTGGAGACAGGATACAGCTGAAAAATCATTCTTCCAAGAATTTCTGGGTCACCGTCTAATTGATACTAGCATTAGCATGCTTCATATTCATGTTCCAACTCCACAGGCAGTACTTACTCTGCACCCAGCCGTGTGGGACTGCTCTAGGCGGTGAGTGGGAACCCAAAACGACTCCACTGTATCAGCCTGAGAAAGCACCAGCCCCGAGAATTTTACAATAGCAAAACAGAGAAAAAGAGTCTCTCTTCCACTGCGGTCTTCCCTCTGTTTTTCATTACGCACTTTTTAAAAGAAATATTCCATGTAACTCGGCTTATTAATTTGCAAAGAAACCACAAGTTATTTCCTTACATCATGATGGGGTTTTTAAATTTTTTTAATTCTTACAGGCTATAAAAATCCAGGGACTTCAAAGGAAATGAGTTTAAGACTCAGTATGTTACAAAAGGAGTCCAGACCACGTTCACAAATAAGATATCTTTTGCTAACAGCCAAGTATTTCACAGGTTGTATCGTAGCCCGTACTTTGTTGAGAAAACGAATGAGAAGCGAGTAGTGATTCATAAAACAATCTGTACATTTAACGCACGATAAAATAAGATAGTATTGCACAGCTTTCTCGGAGAGCCAAAAGGCGGTGCCTTGTGATCAGCGAGCTCGTCAAATAAAAACACAGTAGGAGGGGGTGTAACTGCTGCAACCGCTCCTAACGATTCCTCTTTCTGCCAGCAACTCGCTCCCTCACTCAGCACATCCAAAACGCAACGTGAAAATTTAATGCGTGACCCCCCCCCCAAAAAAAAAAGTCATGAAAAAAAGTACAATATGTGCACATGTTCGCATGTGTACGCGGTATTTCTACGTGAAAGGATGTTACTTCTGAGCTGCTGTAAGAATTTCTGTTTGGGCGCCTACAGAGAGGTCAGGGGGAAATCTGCCTCAATACATCAGCCATATGCCGAGGGAGGGGGGCGCAGGAATTTCGTTTTTCAGGAGAAAGCTCGGTCTTTTTGCTGAACACAGCAACCCCTTTCCCCACCCTCCCCCAAGAAAAAAAAATAAATTCTCAANGGCAGCCCATTCCAATGGCTGATCACCCTTGCGGTGAAAAAATTCTTCCTAAAATCCAGCCTGAACCTCCCCTGGCGTCACTTGAGGCCATTTCCTCTCGTCCTGTCGCCTGGGACTTGGGAGAAGAGACCGACCCCCACCTCTCTACACCCTCCTTTCAGGGAGTTGGAGAGAGCAATAAGGTCTCCCCTCAGCCTCCTCTTCTCCAGGCTGAATGACCCCAGCTCCCTCAGCCTCTCCTCATAAGCCTTGTGCTCCAGACCCCTCACCATCTTTGGTGCTCTTCTCTGGACCAGCTCCAGAATCCCGGCCCATTGAAATATCCTCTCTTCCCCTTTTGCCCAATGATTTCTGGCACTTGCCCATGACCAGCAAGACATGAAATACATTCATTTATAAAGGAGTGACACATCCCTGCTTGACACCCATAAGCACAACATGACCTCATTCAAAACCAAGAAGGGTGAAGAGCTCTACCTATATGCTCCATAGACCCTCCCCTTCACTGCATATAGAAGATGCCCCACTCAACACATTGTAGTCAACACGGGGAGCAGAAGCCAACCCCTGACCTCTGTTCCCAAGCTTTCCCGACAGAATTATTGACACCCGGGGTACACTTTTTAAAGACAACTCAGCACCCAGAGGGGTCCTGAGCCACGTGTCCTGCCTGGCTGTGTCCTGTTGAAAACCCAACCAGGAATGCTGCTTTGAAAATCTTGCCCTCGTTGTGGACCCTGATGAAAACCTAACTCGGAAAGTAAGCTTTAAGGGGATGGCTTCTCCAGATTTGAACACAAGATTGATATAATTTTAGGAGTCCAGGCATTCAAATTAGATGCTTAATTTTTAAAAAAAACCAAAACTGGCCAAAATTTTATAGGAATAGATAAAGCTGCTTACCCTCAAATTTTCCTTTCTTCAGGGTCAGCATCCATCAGTCTCCCCTGGCATCTTCACAGCTGCCCAGAAGCCTGAGGACACAATCCAGGCTTGTCAGTCCATGCCACAAGCAAAACTCTCCCGGTGAAAAAGCCTGTTGGCTGAGACGACTCAGAACTTAGGACTGAAAATGTGTCCTTCTGACAACCAACACCTGCATTTCAGTCAAACACTGAACACTGGAGACCACGAGAACCCTGCCATTCAGTCAGTTACCCAACAGCAAGAGCTTATCTTTGGGCTAGTCCATAATGTGTAACCAGCATCGCTGCCTGAAGAACGGAAACAGCAAGGTAAACACCTGAACGTTTTTTTTCTATTCTTCTGCACAATGGAAACCACAAGGGGATCTTATCATCCAGACGAGGCGTGGAAGGAAATGAGATTAGCTTTATAAATACAGTGTCCACCAGGAATAGCTAATTAGGCACATTACTTCCTGCTTAACCAAAACACTAGGCCCATTTCAGACGGTGGAACAGCGAGAGGCGTTTCAAGGGTGTAGGCAAAACAGATTTGGCAATAAGTGCTTTTTCTTAACAGTGAGACTGAGATGGGAGGAGGATGGAGACAGTGGCTGCTAGATGGGCTGCCCAAGCCCTACCAAAACCGGCCACGTCATCACAAGCTACTTTTGAATAATGGAGGGTCCATGGATGCAGCTTAAGAAATGCAACTCAACGCACCCAGTGACCCTCCTACAGATCAATTCTCACAGTTGTATTGCTTCCCAAATGGCCTCAGAGATTTCAGGAGGTGGTCTCTGTATTTCTCAGGTATGCACCTTTTCCTTTCCTCAGACACTGAAGAAGTGGTCTCCAGTCCCTCCCAGGCAGATGATGAAGCATTACCAGCTACAGCTGTAATTTTGGGCATGCTTTGGTCCTGCCAAAGCTGCTGTGAGGACACCTCATTTAACTGCATCTCTTCTACTGGACACAGCAGTTTGGCATGGGGGATGCTACAGCCGACAGGAAAAAGGAGTAGAGCTGAAGGGGGACCGGCCCCAAAACCACTCTGACAGGATGTAGGAT
Organism: Arenaria interpres; assembly: GCA_013399435.1. NCBI lineage: Eukaryota > Metazoa > Chordata > Aves > Charadriiformes > Scolopacidae > Arenaria > Arenaria interpres. Next base: position 66,722 of record VXAK01008840.1, on the reverse strand, counting down.
TTTATCCTGACATCCCCAGGCCAGGCACCTCATATCATCTCCCAAGGGTAAGACAATAAGAACTTTGAGCAACCTGGTCTTGTGGGAGGTGTCCCTGCCCATGGCAGTGGGTTGGAACTAGATGGTCTTCGAGATCCCTTCCAACTGTAACAATTCTGTGATTCTACGATACCATTCCTTGAGCTTTTAGCAGGAGTACTGTCTGAGAGAATAAACACGATGGTGTTGTCACCAGGGAAGCTGACCATCTGCTGCTGGGCAGCCAAAACAAGGTTAAAGAAATTTAAGTATCTGGAGGAAAATTTCAGCGTGTTTTCTATGTTTCCCACAGCACCCAATATTGTCACTCTGGGATGATCTTCCAGGAACTGACTGTGCCACCTCAGGGGCTACTTTGAAGTGGACAAGGAGCACGAGAGCAGCTCTCATGAAAGAGTGACCATTTGCCCAGGAGAAACGGATGCTCCACATGAGACCTAATTGCAATGGAGAGTAGCAGAGAGGGTTTGCCGCACTGGGAATGACCATTCCTGCTACTGACACGTGGGGACATACATCTCAGTGAGAAAATACATACCCATCGTCCTTAGAAGGGTAGGGCGCCTTTATCCCAAACACGGAGAAAAGGTACGAGAGAAGAGAGTAAATAATTGCTTTTCAATGAGATGACACATACATGCACACAGATTCCCAAACAGAGTGTTAAAAAGAATCCTCTGGATTCTTTAAAAGTTCAAAGAGTACCTTATTAAACACATCATTTAAATGAGGAACCAAAGCGATGCTTTTTTCCTACTTTCTTGTGGGTTTTTTTGAGTGGGATTTGGGTTCATATTTTCAAGTTCTTTCCAAAGCCTTGGGACCTCATGATTTAATGAAAGATAACATCGTCACGTAACCAGCTTCAGAAGCTTGAGTTTTAACAAAACACTGCTATTGCCAGGCTAAGGACAGGATTGTAATAGTTGGCCCCTCTCAAATTTGGTACAAACACCACCTGTTGAGCGATTAGCAGATGCCTCAGACATGAATTTGGGCAGCATTCCTTTGCTATGAAGCCTCTTCCATGCCACTATGAAAAGGAGAGACCATCAACCTCAACTTATAATCGTCTGGTTTCTGTCATCTTTTGTCGCAACTTTACCGCCAGCGCTGTCATCTCAAATTTGGCTGAAATTATAGATTTTTGTCAAATAATCTTTCACAGCGTGTTAGAAGAGCCAGCACATTCTTCTTACTTTAAAGCAAAAATTCCAGAGGAAACAGTTGTTTTGACACAAATAGAGACCTCTGCAGTGGTTTCAGCTGAAGCACTGGAGAACTTGGAGGTTGAACTGATTATAGACAAAAGCAAAACCCACTTCAACACCATGTTGAAAAGTAAACACCAGGGGGGTGGCGGGGGAAGAAAAGAGCAAAAGAAAAAGTTAACAGCATTCTAATTTTTCCCTGTTGTCTCAATTTAAAGATTTTTATAAATAACACATTTTTAAAGACCCGCTTTTCTCCGCTGATTTCTAAGTTTTAAGTCTCCAGAAAGTTTTCTGCCATACTACAGAGGTCTTCTTTGTGCTAAGGTAGTGGTTCAACAACGTCTAGCCCTGACATAATTTTTTTGAGGTAGACTTAAAAGTGTCATTATCCTCATTCCATAGGTGAGGAAATAGCTTATGTAAATTGCTGAAGGTCACGAACCAGTCAACAGTGCAGGCTCAAGGCTCTCTCTCCCCTCCACCACACTTTACGGTAAGAGGAATTAAAGAAAATTGCAAAGTAAAAAACGCTCTTTTTTCTTTTTAAAGTCCTGTCCTTAATACCTGACCCAGAGACCGCTAATTCTGTGCTCTGAGGAAAAGGAGAGAGATCTAAATTGAATTAGCTAGTAGGAGCTCATACCAGTACAACAGTGGAAGAAACCATTACAAACACACTTCCCTTCTGCAAGTACAGGTGCTGAGGGTCTACTTCATTTTTATTTCTTTTTTGCTTGATGCAGTTGGGTATTTGTCAACCCATAAACAACCCTTTGCATCTTCGCTAAGCAGAAATATCCTGTCACCAGTTTTCTCCTACCCCCATTTTTCAGCAGGGCTGCAACAAGCCAGAGAGAGGGAACGCTCTGCTCTCTGCCTTCACCAGAGTTAAAAAGGATCTCACCCAGGGGATGCTCCTGCCGCAACGTGCCCATTTATCTTCCGGATTAACATAACAGGCAACATTAAGTTCATGGAGATCTGACACCACATCTACTTTGCAGACTCTCCCTCTTCCACTCAGCAGCTTTCCAGCTCAATGGAGATGAGGAGAAGTTTGCTGCTGCCAATGATGCTGCCAGCCCCCACGCGAATACTGAGTTCTCCAAACACTTTGGGCTTCTTTGCCCATTAGTCATTCTTCGTTCTTCAAAGCAATCAGCATTTTGCTCTTCTTTCTCTAGCCCTTTGAAACAAAATGTTCCCCCACCCTTTCTAACAGCATTTGGAGGAGCTCACAGTATTTACGCAGCAGAGCTTGCTGGCATTAGGAGGCCACACTGGTTTTTATATATATATTTGTACATCTACCTAGCACATTACCCCCTCCACGCAAAGCAAGGTATGGAATTCAAACAGGTTCAACTGGCTCTTAAAGGCAAATGATTTCCAGCAAGAAGTCTGCTAAACATCAAACATTTTAACCTGCCAGCCAGGTCTTGGGCAGAATCTTTGCAAATACAGTTCTATGTGCCATCAGGTGTTGACTGCTCATTGGAGTAATAAAAATTAAAAACCGCAGCTAGCAAAGGTCATCTTAGTAGCATCCACACACCACCACTGCTGGTGACCTTACCATCACAAAAGCCTTTCATGTTGAAGACATCTCAAAGGAGAATGCTGGAAACTCAGATCAGAGAATTCCATATAAATGACACTGAACAAATTTGACAAAAGTTTTACAGCTTTTTCTAGGCAAAAACCTATTGCCTTCGACAGGATATAGGGATGCTCAGGGTGTAAAATGACTCTAAGATTTCATGGCTTTTAACTCAAGAGGATACCCCCAAAGTGTTCTAGTCTTATTCTCTACATAAAAGGGTCTCATATGCATTTCAGGAACTGGATTTGGGTTCCCCAGTACAAGAAAGACATAGACACACTGGAGGGACTCCAGTGAGGAGTCACTGAAATGATTAAGGGACTGGAGCATCTGCCATATGGGAAGAGGCTGAGACAGCTTGGGTTGCTCAGGCGGGAGAAGGCTCTGAGGGATCTTACCCATGTGTATAAAAATCTGATGGGGGTGGGGAGGGGAGTAAAGAAGACAGAGCCAGGTTCTTCTCGGGGGAGCCCAATGACAGGAGAAGAGGCAATAGACACAATTTGAAATACAGAAAATTCCATTTCAACATAAAAAACCCCATTATTAATTACTGTGATAGTGGTTTAACAGTAAAACAGGGTGCCCAGAAATTTGAGCCATATCCATCTGTGGAGATACTAAAAAGCCACCGTACATGGTCCCGAGCAACCTGCTGTAGCTGACCTTGCTCTGAGTAGGGTGGGTTAGACAACCTCCAGAGGCTCCTTCCCGCCTCAACCATTCTGCAACTCTGACTTTTTAAGCTTTGTAACTTGAAATAAGCAATGAGTTATTAGCAATCCTCACTGTTAACACACACAAAGTACAAACGTTGTTTTATTTAGATCAAGAAGCTCCTCTCAGCCACCTGGGTAAAGCTCCTCAGATGACCTACGAAGATCTGCCCCTCATCAGCAACTAGGGATGGAGACTTACTTTAGCCTCTCCTAGGACTCCTTCCATAGGAAAGCCGTAACCTGTGACCCTTGACATCAGGGCACGCAGGTGGGAATTGTGACTCTAGTCCAGGGCAGGCAAAAGGGACAAGAACATCAGGAATTCAGTGAGTAACAGGAAATTCAGCGACACCCTGAATGCCATCTAGCCCACCCTGAAGTCTGGACCACCTGCACCCCCAACGCTTTTACACCCCAGCAACTGAATTAAACACAGTTCCAGAAAACCAGTCTATCATATTCTCGTGCTGTAGGAACACCTTGAGATTAAATTTCTTCCGTCAGGTTTTTTTCGGGACTCCTTCCCCCACTCCCCCTCAAAATTGAGCCTAAAAAAGTCACATTTAAGCAGGAAAGCTGCCTTGTTTTCACTTCCCCCCCCCGTATTTGAAGTGCTGGCAAAACTAGGTTATGGTATAATCCAACAAAGCAAGTAGGAATTCAAGGTGCACAAGCCTTACCCCGATGAAGGTAATTATTAGGTCAGCCAAAGAAAAATTGATGAACCTAACATAACACTCCCAAACAGATCAACGGTCTTCATATAAATTTTGGTCCTGGCTCCTACAAAACCATTACTATTCCCTAGTATTGTAATTTACAGCCTGATGATGCACTGAATCATATTTTAATTTATCTGGGAGATATAAACAAACATTCTCGGGTGGAAATTAATACCTGATCTTTGGCTACCTCTTGTGGTATAAAAATCCAAAGAGAGGAATTACATTTTAAAAAACATAAAAGAAAATCACTGCCCAACTAATGAGCTTGTCAAATTTTTCCTAGGAGAAAACCAGTTTTTAGGTTTTTGTATGTAAGAACCTAGAAGATCTTGCTGTGGAAACACATGCTAGAGTATAAGGAGGGTGAATGCTTCTGTAAGTATGTGCCACGGCTGGGATCTGTTTTCAAGCACAGTTCAAAAGGAGAGCCGAGAAATTGTATATTTTTATGCCAATAATCTCTCATATCTGTAGACTCTTCTGAAGGAAAACAACAGGGTTACATCCCCGGGACTTATGCCGATTTTCTGGGGACCCCAAATGAATATTTTGGCTACGTGACTGAAAAAACCCACAACACACAAATTACATAAAAGCCTTCCTTCCATTTTTAAAGCCAACAGAAGGAAACAAAAGATACAAAGCTAAAATGACCCAGGAGACTTTTTTTTTTCCCTTGTCTTTCAGGACAGTTCAAAAGGAACTAGCTTCGAGAAATAGCCTGCCTTCATATAGAAGAAAGCGGAGGGCAAATAAAGAAAAAAAAGCCACACCTCTTCCATTTTCCTAATGTCCACTATTCTGCAAAGCATTTCGTGCTATTGTATGATTTTGTGTTTAGAGAAATCCGTGAAGCGTTGCTACTCACAGAACCCAAGGAGAAAAAACCCAAGGAGCTGATACGAGCCTCTGCAACGCAGCAAGAGCTCTCCCACATAAAAACCAGGCTCAGCAGCTACAAGTAACTTCTAGTAAAGGTATAAGAAATACAGTTATGGAGAGGAGAACCGTATACACAGCTGGCATGCTGAGAGAACATCTGCACACTTATTGTACCACAGTTCATCAACTGTTTATTTCAGCAAGCACCATACACAGAGCAGAAATGGGAAGAGTGTGAACATGAACCAGAATTCGCTCAGGTATAAAGAATCAGATGGTAGATTCATGGTCCAAGTTGAACAAGAAAAGCAAAGAGATTTTTAAAACAAGACAAAAGGCCTACCTGGCCTCCAACTGGAGTAAATCAGCATGGCTCCGAGGCTCACAGTTCTTGCTAGTTCTGGTCTATGTTGCATCACATTAACCAGGGGAGAAAAATCACAGAATGGTTCAGGTTGGACGGGACCTTGAAGATCATCTGGTTCCAAGTCCCCCTGCCCTGGGCAGGGACACCTCCCACCAGACCAGGTTGCTCCAAGCCCCCTCCAACCTGGCCTTGAACCCCTCCAGGGATGGGGCAGCCACAGCTTCTCAGGGCAACCTGGGCCAGGCTCTCACCACCCTCACAGCAAAGAATTTCTTCTTGAGATCTCATCTCAATCTCTCCTCTTTCAGTTTAAGACCATTCCCCCTCATCCTATGTCTCCCCTCCCTGATCCAGAGTCCCTCCCCATCTCTCCTGGAGCCCCTTTAGGGACTGGAAGCGGCTCTAAGGTCTTCCCGGAGCTTCCTTTTCTTCAGGCTGAACTCCCCCAACTCTCTCAGCCTGTCCTCACAGCAGAGGGGCTCCAGCCCTCCCAGCATCTCCGTGGCCTCCTCTAGACCTTCTCCAAGAAGTCCATGACCTTCTGATGTTCACGGCTCCAGAGCTGAATGCAGTACTCCAGGTGAGGTCTCAGGAGAGCAGATCAGAGAGGTAGAATCACCTCCCTTGACCTGCTGGCCACACTTCAGTCAAATAGTTTCTTTTCTGCACGACCAAGTCAATACTGGGGAAAGATTTCTTTTTGCTGAGAATTTAGCATTCTGTAGAACTCAATAAAATGTTCTTACCTGCATTGCCAGAGGCACAGCTTGTGGGAACACCATCCTATCAAAACAAGAGATACCAGCAGAAGTCCAGTTTCACCTGTAAAACTCTGCCTGCATTAGACAGCCTATCAGTCCACAGTCATCCTGTGCTGTAACTGAGCATCACAGACTATGTCCGTGGGGTAAAATCCGCTGTGAAGTAAATGGTAGGAGAAAGAGCTGTGCCACAGAAATACCTACTGATATACAAAAGGAATTCATGTAGAACACAGGAAACAAGTGAAAACAAGAGGAAATTGTTCAGATGAAAACACCACAGAGAAAACAGAGCAACATTTACCAGCCCTCAAACCCGAAGCAGGAGAAGGCATCATAAAAGGCAATACTACATACAAGCTTTTTGTGGCCAGCGCCAATTTTCTCTTTAACCAAGATCACAACTGATTTACTTTCACCCCACGTCCTACACAGCGTGCCACAGAAGTCAATCCAAATACATAAACATTTCTGCTATGCTCCTCAGCACACTTTGGGTGGTAGGAAACAATCTCTTCAGAGAAGCCTGCAAAGCAACCAGTAGTCTATGAGAAGAAGCAAAGGACAGCCTTAACTGCACCATGCCAGAGCCCCAGAGCAGCCATGAAGGTCCCCGGCAGAACAATTGTGATAGGACAAAGGTAACAGGGGACAGGAAACGGAAACACCACAGCAAAGGAAATTAAATACTCCGACGGATGACAAGTAAGGGGAGGTGACTCATGAGACCCCACCTGGAGTACTCCGTCCAGCTCTGGGGGCACCAACATACTAAGGACATAGACCTGTTGGAGCAGGGCCAGAGGCATGAAGGTGTCGCAAAGGCTGGAGCATCTCTGCTTGGGAAACAGGCTGAGAGAGCTGGGGGTGTTCAGCCTGGAGAAGAGAAGGCTCCAAGGAGACCTTATAGTGGGCTTTTAGTATCTGAAGGGGGCCTACAGGAAAGCTGGGCAGGGACTCTTGATCAGGGAGTGGAGCAATAGCATGAGGGGGCATAGTGTTACACTGAAAGAGGGGAGATTTAGATTAGATATTAGGAACAAATTCTTTACTTTGAGGTTGGTGAGAGCCTGGCCCAGGTTGCCCAGAGAAGCTGTGGCTGCCCCGTCCCCGGAGGTTTTCAAGACCAGGCTGGATGGGGCTTTGAGCAACCTGGTCTGGTGGGAGGTGTCTTTGATCTTTAAGGTTCCTTCCAACTCTAACCATTCTATGACTGTCGGACAACCAAGAGCTGTCAGCAAAGGAGATCTCTGCATGAGATTTTTCAAGGAAGTGAAGTGGAAAAGAGGGGGTTGTCATAAGGAGGAGTAGACCAGAAGAGGGCAAAAGCCTAGCTATGTCTAAGTTGTCCTTTTTACACCAGCATCCTGCCGAAAAAGGTACGATCCCTCCTGCCACACTAATCTCTCGATGGCCAGCACTCACATTCACGCAGGTACAGACAGAGAAATAAGATTTCATCACCAACTCAAAAAGCCATTATAAAATTTGCTGAGGAAATTGCAAACCCAAAATGGGAGCCAGCTGAGACCACAGCCTGCAGGGTCATGTATCATTAGCGCCAAGTGAACCAAGTCCAAATGTCCAGCTTACTGTTCAGGAGGAAACAAAAGCACTACTATATATGTGGGCGAAGTATCATCTTTTTCTAATCAAACCTGTCTTAGGCCTGGGTTCAGAAAAGCACTCAAGCATGCGCTTAAGGCTCTCTTTATTCAGAAAACTGCTCAAAACCACGCATTTACCTGTAAGCACTTGCTAACGGCTGGGAATAACAGTGAAAACCGTGACTAAAAAAACCAGCAAAATGTGACAAGATGCGACCGTCCGAGTGCGTGGCTTTATCTCTCTGCTAGGAGTACTGTGGGATAACCAACGAATAACACAGGGCTGCTCCCAGCCAAAGATGGCCACAGACATTAGACACAACATCCTCAGCCACCAAAAATACATAATCAGCGCACCAGCGGATTCCTGGGTTTATTGACGGCATTGCCGCAGACCCAGTAAAAAAAAACCTAATTAGGGCAGTTGCAGGTTTGAGCTCATTCTCAGACTTTCAAAAGGGATCTTTTGCAAGAGGCTGAAGTGAAAGTTATGACCCCGTTTAGCGCCCATCACTAATGGCAGTAAACGTGACACAGTTTTCACACCACAGCTCAGCCCTGGTGCGCTTTAGTACATTAATAACCCTGTCGTAGCTGTCAAGGGGACGCAACGCTCGCTCTTCCGATGACGCTCTGTCCCTGTCTCCATGCAAATAATTTGTCTTTCATCACCAGCAGAGTTGCATCGCTGTTTGACACGGTGACTTTCGATCTCTGGCCCTAATATTCCATTCGTCCTTATCAAAAAAAAAAAAAGAAAAAAGCCCCACAAATCTGAATAATAAGCCAGAAAGTTGCCAGCTAACAAATCTGAAAGGTTGCGAAGGCAAACTGTCACTAATTTTATTGCGTGGTTAATACAAGTTGACTTATATCTTGAGGAGGCTACGTTACCTCCCTGGGAAATACCCTTCTGCACCAGTTATTCTTAGGTGTTATTTCTGATTAATTATGCTCTCGCTCCATTAGAAAACTGATGGCCAACTTTGCATCTGTCTCTTTGCTTTGTGTCTGACAAAGGCAGCGGCTATAAAAAATTCATAGGGAATGAATGAAGGGATGGTCAGTGTGTCCGAGCCGGTGCGGCAGCTCAGGTTTGCTGTCCTGGGAGAATGTGCTGTGTATAAAAATGAAGGTGGCAGGAGCATCGATTGACACAGCACCTAATCTTCCCAGGCAGAGGTGCAGTTTGCCACCCACCAAACTGCATCTGCCGTTTAAGACAGTAGAATTATTAACAATTCCATAAAAAAAAAAAATACCAGATGCATCCTCAGTTTTATGAATGCAAATAGCCCTGTTGGAGCCAAAGGGAATACTCACATGTGTTTAAGTTAGATACATGCATAAGCAAAGGCAGGATCAGAGCCCCGGCTATAAATATTTATGTCTGCAGAATAACACGGCCTCAAAAATGCATTCACAAAACAGACTATAATGCAAGATCCTGACAACACAGGTTACTCCGTAGAATTTCAATGGGAGGCTCTCCTTTCTTGGGTCCCTTTGAAAATCCCAGCCTCTATTATTTTAACAAAGCCACTGCTGTAATTTCAGCAACCTTGGCCAATAGCGCCCGAAAGAAGTCAAGAGAAAGGAAAATATGGTGGTTTTAAACAATCATTTGTTACTACCAACGTCAAAAGCTTTTCAAATTATGTTTTATCTTTTTTATTAATTGTTAAAAACAGGATTTGACTTTGGAGCCCTAACATACATCTTCAACTAAGATGAGCACAAATCAGGCAAACTCCCACCTCTCTCTTCCTTAGAGATTTAAAATTAGATTTGGGTGACTATTACAGATAAAAATATTCACTCGCTTCAGCCATACAATCTGGTTTCCTGGCACAAATGTTTGCAGAAAACAAATGTCAAAGCAAACGCCGTTATTTACTTTGGAAGAATATTCCTCTACATCCAATCACAGAACAGAAACACCAGCAGGTGACTTACGGGGCCAGTCAGAAGTGATACCGCTTCAGATTTGAAACGGTCGATTCACAGAGGAAGAACATTTGGGAAAAATTTTTTATCAGATCCATTTGAACTCAGAATACATAAAACAGAAACCAGAGAAGTACTGAAGGAGAAAAAAAGATGGAGTTAGTCAAAACAAATACCTCACTCTGAACCCAGGCTGATAAAAGGCTTTTCCCCTTCAGTTCAAAGGATTTTGGGTCAAACCTCTCCAGCTCAGCTCAGTTTTAAAGACTCACGGGAAGTTGGGGACACCATCCCGCAAGCAGATCTCAGGCACACGGACTGTTATGGCATCGCAGGATCAAGTCCTGTAGAGCATCGAGTACAAGTTGTAATTAAAATAATTTACATGCTGCCAGCAAGTCAGCTAAAGCAAGCACATCAGGTTCCCAGCACGGATTTCAATTTGCTTCAAAATTACTCCAGGATAGGAGCTCATATTTTTCACCATCATCCTAGTTAGCCTAGGAAAAATGCAAGGCCCAACTGACAGCTATTTGATTGGAAGAAGGTGGGGGTGACTGTTGCTTGGTAGGTATTTATCTTTGCTCGCTGCCTAGATTCATCACGAAAGCAAACGGCCGTGCTGTGCGTACGCTCCCAACGGACGCACCATCAGCTGCCAAAGAGAGAGGCTGGGTTGCCCTTCCCACGTGGAAGGACTCGTGATGGCCCACAGGCGGGTCAGCTTTGTAATTCAGAGTGGGATCCAGCCTAACGGGAAACGATCCCGACACATGGATCCTCTTTGCACTCCTCAAGCGACCCAGTCCTGGATGGAGCTGTGCTCCGCTGGCTTCTCTCTTCACCTTCTTTCTTCACAAGAAGCCATTGCTCAGCCAGCCTTAAAATCCAGTTAGTTGTCCTCTCCAGAAGGAGCCCCCTCGATGGACCTATTGAAATACTGAGATTAACTCCAGTGGATGCTGGAGCAAGCACCTATCCCTCTACAGGACAACCTTTATCCCCATAAGAGACAGAGTAGATGGAAGACCAGGCTGGGTGGCCAAGACCAGGCTGGATGGGGCTTGGAGCAGCCTTGTCTAGTGGGAGGTGTCCCTGCCCATGGCAGGGGCGTTGGAACCAGATGATCTTTAAGATCCCCTCCAACTCTAACCATTCTATGATTCTAAGAAGGAGTTTTGTGGAAACAAAGCAGCACGTCAGAAATCCCATTTCTCCCTACACGGGTAAAGCACCTCAGAGAAAATCAGTTTATGATGAAAAAGACCCCACAGAACCCTATACCAGTACGACTTCAGCATTTCCTACTAGCCACGCATATTACCTACAGAATTACAATATACTTCCTATTAGCACATCTGGTTCAAGCGTTTATAAACCATCTTTGGCCATCTCAATAGATTCTTGCTTTAAGGAGAGATGGAGACAGTTAGGTTTTCTTTTTTTACCTTGGGAGCTGCGCAGTTGCTCAAATATCTACATGAATTTTGGGGGGGGTTGTCCATTGCGGAAATTGATATTTAAAGGTCATAAACTCCCAAACTCATCCTCGTTAATGTTACGGTGCAGGTGGGTGGATGTTCAGGGCAACTCCTATCCACACAAGCCAGCTATCTTAAGTCCCCAAAGGACAAGTGGTGGCATGTTTAACTGCAAACTTTGAAGGAGTCACTCTCTCCAGAAGCCCAGCCACCAAAGGCAACTGTGTCCACCACGGAATCAACAGGTTGGAGCTCCTCTGCTGGTACCTCCCAGTCCAGCACAGAGCCTGGAGTCTCCTCTTACAAAGACAACGATCTTAGTATCGAAACCCAGCACTGACTGGTAGAGACCAGAACTCCAGCTTCCTAGATCTTTTTCCGGAGCCTCTGCTCCTGGACGTTTCTAAACAGGCCATACAAGTCTTGATGGATCTCACAGCTCATCCGCTGGGACAATTCCTTTGTTTCTCACAGCAATAACACAAAAGTTGGTATTTAAAATTTTGCAGGAGAGTGGCTGGCATATTGAGTTTCATTTGTGCCGTATTACTTACCTCGCTGACAAGTCATTTAATTGTTGCCTTTCTGAGAAAGCAAACGTTTATACATTGCCTAGAACGTAAGGAGAATATTGCTTTAAGAATGCTAATTCATCGGATGGCATCCGAAACCAGCAGATCAGGAGTGAAAGTTATTATCCTAGACTCAAGGCAGACTTTAGCTGGAATAATGCGTGCTCTCGATCTCCTCGGATTGTGTAGTCAGGAGGGAGATATCTGGCTAGATGGGATTTTGCACATCTGTCAGCTACATCAGAGATCCAAATGCAAAAGCCAGCATGTAAGGACATTATGTGGATTTGTGACCCTCTCCTGAGGATTCGGGGTCCATAAACCAATGAATGGATTACAAAGAAACGTAGTTATAGTATTTTCATCTGTGACAGATACTGCTACAACTCGGGAGTAGCTCACAGTATTTAAAGAGAAACGGTACCCGCTTTCCACGCACGGGCCCTGCACAAATGCAAAAGGCGAGCGCTGCTCAGCGTGAAGAAACCGGAAAACGTACGTTGAAATGTGTTTAGCATCCGCCGTGAAAACTCCAGATTTCTATGGTCAGAACCAGCACAGTATGGGAGGTTTCTCCTCTTTCACATCCATTCTGTATAGGAATCCATGTAGGAGAGACACTGGTTGCATACACTGAACCACATGTTAGACACATGCAAAGAAGTTCACCAGCTGGGCTAGAGTTCCTGTTAACACAGAATCAGAGGACATCTAAGAAGCAAACTGCAAGACCCTGTCCGTGGACATTTCCTATCAATCCATCCCATACCTCCCAAACTCTACTGCAAATATCTCACCATGAGAATTGCTGAGCTTCAGACCTATTTGGATGCTTTCAAGGAAAGAACCAGGAAATACCAAGAGCAGATGAAAGTGAACCACTACAGAGTAGCATTTCAAGATGCCCACCCCAAATCCAGCAAATATGTCACTTTTAGCTAGGGGAAAGCTGGGAAATGAAAATTCTAAAGGAATTAAAAAGACCAAACTGCACTCAAACTGCAAGGGAACAAGTATCCTGGGCTGCATCCCCAGCAGCCTGGCCAGTGGGCCAAGGGAGGTGATTCTACCCCTCTACTCTGCTCTGGGGAGACCCAGTGCTGCCTCCAGCTCTGGGACCACCAACATCAGAAGGACATGGAGCTGTTGGAGCGGGGCCAGAGGAGGCCACAGAGATGCTGCAAGGGCTGGAGCCCCTCTGCNGTGGTGAGAGCCTGGCCCAGGTTGCCCCGAGAAGCTGTGGCTGCCCCATCCCTGGAGGGGTTCAAGGCCAGGTTGGAGGGGGCTTGGAGCAACCTGGTCTGGTGGGAGGTGTCCCTGCCCAGGGCAGGGAGCGTTGGGACACGATGATCTTTAAGGTGCCTTCCAACCCCAACCATTGTATGATTTTAAGTGTGAAACATTCAATTTCTGGTTGACAGGGGATAATAAAAAGCTAAAACGGGAACACATAGGGGAGCGAGATATTGGCATTCCCCAGTTCATGCAAACCTGGTCACGCTCACGCAGGCACGTGCATTGGGGGCCAGCTTTCTCCCAAAGGCATTTCAAGATGCCCACCACCGCTTTGTACACCAGATCTCGCTCTTAGTACTCTCTGGACTTCAGAGAAGGAGCTTCTAAGCATCATGTCTTCTCTTGGCTTCTTCAACATTGTAACTGTTAATTCAGTTCTGGAAAACCAAATACTGGAAAAATCACGTTCTTCCCATTGATCACCGTTCTTCTCTTTGTAAAGTCTATGTTTTTTTACAGTCACAAAGATGATATTCTGATCAAGCCACACGCTTTGGAGAGCTTTCCTCATCCCAATTTTCCCTTTCAAGCCTAATGGCACACGCAGGCTGCTAAAGAAGCACAAGGCAAACCAGACCAACAGCAGTTGACTGGAGATATCTGCGGGTTTTACCCACCAGAGCGTCAAACACATCACCGTATGCGCCCTTTACACTTGAAAAGCTACGAAAGCAACACAAGAACTCACATATTTAGCCACACAACGTAAAGATCTTTACCGGAGCCGCTGTACTGTTCTGGGCACACCCTCCCTCAGAGGGTCCTTTGTTTCTGCAGTCTCAGGGGGGTGGCACCATTAGAAGGAGTCCTATTTGTTTCCTTCAGGTCTTGTTTGCAAAGGCAGTTGTTTTAAGTTGAAGCTAGGATTGACATTATTTGCACCACGACAAGACATTATCTGTTGGTCTTTTTCCTGAGTTCACCTGTTTATATTTAATAGAAATGATCTTTTGTAACTCACGATGGGCTAAAGAATCCCCAAACCGTTCAAAATACTTTAAAGTTCTTTTGGGACATAGCCAGATACTTAATATTGTATTACATTTTATAGTTGTCACTTAATCAAGCTATTTAATATTATAGTACATTTTAAAACTGTCACTTAATCACATTTTCTTGACCCTTTTATGTGAATTAAAGATCACTGTAGATAAAAAATGGCATGCTTTAGTTTAAATAGATTCAGTATGTCCAGTTTGACAGTTACTTCTGAGACATTAAAAGAATTTTCTGTGATTAATGTGACCCCCACACGTTACATAGTATAATGTTCCATTTCTTCAACCATTAGAGGAAACAGCGTTAGACAGAAGGAGCCAAAACTTATCCAACTGTACGTAAAGCTAAGGAAGCCTAAAGATAACGTACAGCTATGCACGGCGTACTATGAGATTGAGTTCAACCAACTGAGTATTTTCTGTTTCCTTACAACTCGGGTCAGAAAAAAAAAAAGAAAAGAAGTTCAGTAATAACACAGTAAGCCCACATTCCACAACAAAAGAAAACATCTTACTGCAGCTTGCTCAGAAAGGAATAAATGCACTTTCTGCCATGACAGGTGAGCGGGGCTACCCATGCTCAGTATAAATGATTGATAGCCACGCATTCTAATTTTGGAAGGAATCTTACATGTGCATTTACTCACAAGAGCAAAAAAAGTACATAAGACACGTCCATCTTCAGAACCATTTATAATGGCAATCATCATCATTTTATGTGGTTGATCCAGAACGGCGTCATTGAAAGATTTTATGCTTTTAAGTCATACATAGTAAATTACCTTCTCTTATGGGCATGTTTAAAACTACTGCCTTTTCCTGTAACCTTGGTCCTCAGATCCTATTTAATTCATTGAACTCCAATCGTTATTCCTTTGTATCTTAACCTCAAATCAGATGTACCATGTTTGTTAACAGCTGTGACTATAAGTGCTGCCCATTCTTAGAGCATTCTGTGCGCTTTTCTTGACAGTTTAATTAGAATAAATACTCTCTTTAATCTATGAAGTAGGACATAGTACAATAACATTGATCTTTGATTTGACAGCAAATTTGTTTGATAACAGAACAGGATTTAGCGTAATCAAATCAGCAACAGTAATTTATTTTGGATAGTCAATTATAAATAGTGTGTATACAGTACCTCTGCAAACAATGAACAGTGGGCTAACATAATCAAGACGTGAAAAGAGCCTGCACAGAAATCAGGATGTTGATGGAGGAGAAGAATAGTTCAAAATTATTTACAAGAGCTACCAATGAGACGCATATGGGTATAAAAGTGTCTCTCTCCAAAAATGTGGGCACACTGGGAAAAGAAGGCAATTAACAGGGTCAGCTCAACAGAACTGCTGCCTCCCAGTCATTTACTCCAGAAGGACATTTTGTAAACTTACATTGTGCAGAGAGGAAAAGTGTTTGCCTTCTCCTGGGAGAAATGAACCAGGTTTCGCACGGGACTACCAGCAACACGGGAAGAAGAAACCTACCCCTTCATCCAAGAGCAGGCATCACCTCAACCAGTTCCAGCTGCCCCGTCCTACCAGCCCTGCTGCCTCTGGCTCAGCATCCCAGAGCAGCAAAGCCTCAGCACGCTGAGCTACAGCTCACCTATGACACTGAACACAGCGTCCAAAAGGTAAGTCACCATCGTGAAGAGCAGCAGCAAACTAGACACACGCTTTTCCCTCCGCCCAAAAGAAATTAGAGCCATCCAGACCAATTGAAGAGCTCAGCGAACACAAGAACCTCCAAATGAACGCACCTTGCCGCTGTAGCACAGATGTGGTGGGCATCAACCCACCGGTGTTGTACAGTGCTTGAACGTTAAGGCTGGCAGTAAAGAGGGCAGGTATTGTCACTACCAGTAGGTAAACGGATATTCCCCTTTTCCCTTCATCCATTCTCTCCCTTCCTGTTTATCATCAGCATTCTTGGATCTTTTCTTCAATTAGATTGTAAACTCCCTGGGACATAAACCAGGTCATTATTGTGTCTTCAAAAAGGGATCATCGCAAGGGGCCAAAACTGTGTCAATGCTGCCTGGAGCCTGTGGGCACAATATTACTAAATTGCCCTTCAACTGCAACCCAAAATTATAGGCATGCTGCGTGCAGTATTTTGTAAGCCATTGTTTTGCAACGTGGAAATATGCAAGTGAACATGATACTTGAACGACATAATTCATTTTCCATTCATGAGCCACAATGGGTATCTCATGGCACTGTTTGCTCTTCAGTTTCAAATGTGAACTTGCATACAAAGTCAAGCAAATGAGCTTTCCTTCACGTCGTTTTATTAAGCTCTTGGACTACACTCTAAGCCCTGGAAGAAAGAATTACAATTGCTGTTGTCTCACAAAAGCAGTGAAATTCCCAAAGAACTGAAGAACTCAGCCCTAGACTGTGTCTGGGAAGGGCTGTACACTCCCTGCACGACCTCTCGCTACGTCCTCTGCTGCTTTTCTTATCGCTCCTCATGCCAGCACCGCGGTTGTGTTCAAAAGCAAAAATGTAAGTTTTACAGCCACATCCAGTAAAACCCCTCATTCTTGACTGTTGGAGAATATCCTTAATGACCTCATTGGTCTAAAAAAATTTAAAGATACCTTGGTTTTAATTTCTCTTTAGCTTTTCACTCAAATATCCCATCTACGACATGATTATAATTCTTCCACCGGCTTTATACTCGCCAACTCCTCTCCTATTCTTTTGTTCTTGGGCTAATCTTTCCTTCTGTATTAATGAAGTCCTTTGAAGTGTGTCTTCAAATCTTCAACTGGATTCCTTTGTGACGTG
>VXAK01008840.1:0-49633 GCA_013399435.1 Arenaria interpres | reverse complement strand
TTTTATCATGAAAATTATTAATACTTCCCCTGCTTCTGGCATCGTACCGTCGGCTCTAAAATGTTCTATTCTTATTTCTGATCTTCAGCTGCTTTCTCCTGACCCAGGAATATTGGCAAATTACTGACCTATAGCCAAGCTTTTATAGGGAAGGTCTTGCATCAAGTGGTAGCCTTTCAAGTGCTTAACCACCTAGCAATAATCTTTATGACAAATGGCCTCCTGGTTTGCAGTTATGCCCAGCCTGCTCTGCATAGTGCTAAGAGAGCGGCCCTTAAAGTGGTCAATGACTTGTTATAAAACCGTACCTCGAGTACCGCGTCAGCTCTTACCCACCCTGCTATTAGCAGACCACCAGAGGCTGCGGATGGGGGTAACCCCTTCCCACCGGCCGCCAAGTTATAAAACACCAGGGTGCCTCGTTCCGTCTAACGACGTCGACTTGTCGCTCTGCAGCATCCTTCATCCGTGTCCAGCAACACCCATCCCTCTTCTCATGATCGACGCAGGGCCCGCCGCCCCTGAACGCTACTGCAGCTAATCATTAAGGGGGATTTAATTGTTAAGAGTACTGAGGCTCCTTTCACCCACTTTAGGCAAAGAATTAATCCCCATGCCTACAATTTGGCATTTTGCTGTGAATCAGCCATTTCCCCCCCCCTCTCTTTCTACTCCGTTATCACATTGCCTTGGCTGCAATGCAGTGGTTTAAAGGGACACTTTCAGCAATAGGAAGTATTCGCGAGTAGCAATTTTCCAGAACAATTTTAAGTCACCTCCTTCAATCAAAAGGATGCCTAAAACTACCATAAATTAGAAATCGAGGCTATAAGCCGTGAAGCAACGTGAAGCAAAATGCTCCTTTAACAGGTTCTTTCTCGGTCACCCAGCTGAGTAGAAATTCTACAGGCAAACAACTTTTCACCTCCCAACCACAATTCATTGCTTTTAAAAATTGCCTCATCGTGACCAGAGATTTTGTCATGGCTTTCATCAGAAGAACAAATCCAGAAACAAACGCAGATGACAAGGACCGTGACAGATGTCTTTGTTTGATGCAATGACCCCTCCCCATGTGGATAAGGGGCCACAGTCAAGAGTGGTGAGTATTTTTTGACAAATCTCATTTTGCTGAAATGGGAATATTGAGGGAGGAGGTGGCTGACAAAACTCGTTTTCTTAATTAGAAAATCTCCAGCTAGTCCACAGACAATTTCATCCTTCTGATTTTCTCTAACCTGGCCTCCAATTGTCAATAAGAATTTTTAGAAAAAAATATAGAACAACACAGCTTATAAGATGACTTTTTAATGTTCAGTTATATTTATCCCCATCGGGTCTATTTGCAATATTTGCTGTGCTTAATCTGAAAGATGAGACAAACATCACACATGAATGACAAACATATGGCAAATGCCCTGGTTGAATCATCCTGTTCTCTCACATGCCCAGAAGCACAAGACCCTCTGCATATCCTCACCATTCCCTAACACAACTTAATTCAAGCCAAACAGCAAGTCCTTCTTCTCTCAAATTAACTCCTACCCTCATCTCACAAAAGAATAGGTTACGAGGCAGCCCATAAACTTCTCCAGGCTTACGCAAAGAGACTCGAGCAGAACCAGGAGTAGAAAGCAGAGATCTGCCAGCTCTGGCAAAACCAACCTGAGTCATGTGAAAGCTCCTAAGGAAGAACCAAATTTCCAGGTCAGCTTTCTGGACACTCCATTGCTTTAGTCCATGGTCACTGAGACACGTTAATGGTGACAGTTCCATTAGCACACTTGACATTGGTCTGAGACTGCTCTCATGAAGCCGGTGGGGACTTCACAATTGAATTGGTGGACGAGAAGCTCAACATGAGTTGGCAATGTGAGCTTGCAGCCCAGAAAGCCAACCCCATCCTGGGCTGCATCCCCAGCAGGGTGGCCAGCAGGGCGGCCAGCAGGGCCAGGGGGAATTCTGCCCCTCTGTTCCACTGTGGTGAGACCTCACCTGGAGCACTGCGTCCAGCTCTGGAGTCCTCAGCACAGGAAGGACATGGACACATTGGAGTANCAACCTGGTCTGGTGGGAGGTGTCCCTGCCCAGGGCAGGGGGGGAATTAGATGATCTTTAAGGCCCCTTCTAACCTGAACCACTCTATGAAATACATTTGAAAACACACAGGTGCATGCAGTTTTGATGCTTCCGAGACGAACTTCGAACATGAAGCCCATGGACCAATGGGCTCCAACCAAACCCAAAGTTTGCTCATGGCAGAAAACTGTTCCCTGCTGAACCGGGGACGTGCCTCTCACCTTGTACACAGTCAATGTTGATGAGGGAGGGGAGCAAGCTGAATATTAAAACTGCTGCCTCAAGAATAATATCATGTACAGATTTAATCATAATAAAAAATGATCTGCAAGTAATTGTAGTCATTACTACATCTGCTCAGAGCTGTGGGTAATCATTATGTATGAGTGAATTAAATCAAATTCAGTATCATGGGCCTGATTCTAGAATTTCTTGAGTAAACTTGCCTCATATTAATAATCTCCCTGAGCGCAATGAGTCTTATTTGCTTCTATGGGTATGTTTCTTATATGAGGAGTGTTTTCGACCCTTCCTCACTTTACCTTTAAATGCTAATTAAAACATAACTCTAAAAACTTAAGAAGGTAGAGTGAAACAGATTCCAAAAGGTGGGAAATTAATTTGTTTCAGGCAGCTCTTCCATCTGTCTGTGAAGGTGCTGAAGGAGCAGAGAGAAAGATGTCTGAGTGTAGAGCTTGAGTAATGGAAAAGGCAAAGCCTTCCAGGATAAAAAGTTGAGTTCAAATTCCTTTTTTCACTAAATCCCAGGCATTAGCATGGTACTGGAGACACAGGTGTAATTTATAGCACAGAGTGGGAAAGTCAAACCCTGACTCATGAAGATAAGAAAAACCTGTTTACAAAAGCTGCTGAAGGGCAGAGCTGGAGCCAAACTCAAACTAGATCAATAGCCAGATAAATTATTAGTAAAAGAAATAAATTATTGGTGAAATCTCTTCTCTGACATCTGTGCCAAACGCTGGAGAATGCATTTTAGCATACCGTCATGAAAATCTACCTGAGAGCCAAACAGAAAGCTTTTACTCCACTAATCCTGTGCTGTCTCCTATGCGTGTTTGAAACGAGAAGTAAGAACTGAGGTCTTCCACGCGGAGGGCAAGTTTTACCATTCTCACAAGACAAGGGTCCAAGATGCAGGAGAGGTCTGAATTATTCCTGTGTGAGGTCACAAGAAAATATGTTACAACCTGAATTTAGATGACATTTTTTTCTGTTTTTTTTTTTCCATGGTGGATACTCCACCAAAAAGAGTCTCGAGGGCAGCCAGAGCGAGGAGAAACCGTAGACTCCACCACCTCCCTGGGCAGCCTATAAGAAGCCTACAAAGATGATCAAGGGACTGGAGCATCTCTCTGGGGAGGAAAGGCTGAAAGACCTGAGGCTGAGAGGGGATCTCATCAATGCTGAGCAATAGCTACAGGGCGGGTATCAAGAGGATGGGGTCAGGCTCTTCCCAGTGGTGGCCAGTGACAGGAGAAGGGGCAACTGGCACGAGCTGGAACACAGGAAGTTTCATCTGAACATAAGGAAAAACTTCTTTCCTGGAAGAGTAGCAGAGCCCTGGAAGAGGCTGCCCAGAGAGACGGTGGAGTCTCCATCTCTGGAGACATTCAAACCCCACCTGGACACGTTCCTGCGCAACCTGCTCTGGGTGGACCTGCTCTGGCAGGGGGTTGGACTAGATGATCTCCAGAGGTCC
Organism: Arenaria interpres; assembly: GCA_013399435.1. Lineage (NCBI taxonomy): Eukaryota > Metazoa > Chordata > Aves > Charadriiformes > Scolopacidae > Arenaria > Arenaria interpres. Next base: position 45,834 of record VXAK01008840.1, on the reverse strand, counting down.
CTTCCAACCCCTACAATTCTGTGACTCCGTGATAGGTAATTGAGCACACTAGCACAAACGATCATTTTTTTTTCTCTGAAACAGAGATGAGCTGGCAAGCATAATCAAAAGATGAGAATAATTTTTCCAAAGAAGAGTGAGAGCAACAACAACAAAAAATCCAGTGAGAATTATGACAACAATGTAAGAAGGCAATCACCAGAGAAATCCTGATAAATGAGGAGCTTACATTTTTAAATGCCTTAAAAACAGTACAAATAAATCTAAATTTGAAGAGAATTCAATGCACAATTGAATTAGAAGGGACAAATTCACCCAAATTGTTAAACTTCCACCACAGAACTTGTAAGTAGTTTATCTAGATGGAACTATAAAATGAATAAAACAGCAGCAAAAAGGATTGAACTTTTGCTGTCAGTAAGAAATCCGAATCGTGGATAAGAGCATTATGAATGTCGCGTAAAGAGCTCTGCAAAATATCCTCCAGTGAACAGGAACTAATGATAGATGAATGTGCACATGTAATTGAACATGCAGAAGAGAAAACCAACATCCCAAGAAGGGAAACAGAAAAGCTGTCAGGAGTCCTGGCTCATGCTAACATCCGCACGCCTGAGACGCCTACAAGGAGAAAAGGCAAATCACCGAAAACGCAGCCCGCTATGTAAAATAAAATACATGTTTGGGCCTACACGTCTTCTTCATTAGATTATCAAGGGAGCATGTGTCACACACGCAGTGGTGAGGAATGCTGGCAGGAACACTCCACCACATAAAGCTCGCCTGGTTTTGGGTTTCATTACCAGCGTCAGGCCCCACGTTGTTCCCATCTTCATCGATGGCAAACGTCCCTTCAACTTCACAGAAAAGAGGATCGGGCCCTGGCGATTTCGCTTGCTTCAAAAAACGAAGCGTAGCAAAGCCCTTGAGGAGCACCTCAGCCCAGAGCCAAGCCACCCCGAAGCACTGAGCCCTTTTGCATCCCGCACCGTAGGAAATAGGATTTTCCTAGCTGTGTTTTGCGTTAAGTTGTTGGGCTCGGCTAAATCAAAACTCAAGCAAAGCAAACCCGCACGATCTAAAAAAAAAAAAAAATCAAATGAAATTTCACACTCCCCTGGCAAACCGAAGCCGCCCTCCGCAAAGGTACTTTGAGCAGACGAAGCCAGAGCACCTTTTAAGAGCGAGCAGAAATTAGAGCACATTCGCAACAGACGAACTAGAAGGTACCGGATGAAAACATTTTCTGAACGTGAGCCAAGTACACAGTAGGAATAGGTTAGAAGGCTAAATCGTTCCTAACCACAACTTAAAAGAAGGCTTCATTGCAAAAATATCCCTTTTTAACTCTTCTCTTCCAAGCACACATCGCAACTTTTGTTTCCGTTGGTCTTAGTCCCCGTTTCAAAAGCAGCATTTGCTGTAACAGCTCATTTTTTTCATGCAAAATACTGAATCTAATTGCGGAAATATGTCATTCCCTCCTCTCCGCCACATGGCATGAGTTAATGATGATGAATGAAAGTAATAAAACCCAAATCTTTTTCAAACTAAAGCTCCTGTTAAATTACTGGAAATTATATGCATGCGTCTACAATGAGGACACTGCAGAAGGTCAAAGATCTGGCTTCCTGCGTTTGGCCAAACTATTCAACAGGCAGCTCGGCTGAACCTGCACAGACACGGTTTTTGTGCTGAGATCTGGGGGGAGCCACCTAAGAAAAGCAGCTTAGTTTAAGGCTGGTGATTTCATTACAGCGTTTCTCTCCTTCCCCACGGAACACTAAATATCCTTCACCAGAGCCTAGGACCTGCCCCATGTGTCCACGCAAGCTATTTTTGGATGTTCTCAACCCGGGGTCGGAACAGTAATACATCATCTAACGTGATATACGTTCTTAGCGAAGGTCCCAATTTCCCTAATACAAAACTTGACTCTGTGGCACTGATACGAAGCAGAAGGAGCACAGCAAATCGAGAGCCAGGTGCCACCTCTCTCATTCTTCTCTGAATCGCACCTGGTTTCTCCGGTGGGTCCACTGAGAAGAGAGGCCAACCAGTGTGAGACGAAGGGCCTGCTCCATACAAACGCAAGTGGCAAAATGGATTCCATTCCTTTCTGAAAACTCTGTTTCCAATTCTGCACGCTGCAAACTGCATCAGCTTATTGCTGTTCTCCCCATTCAGCCGTTGGCTCGACTGGTCGATGGTGCTGCAGGCCCCTTTTTTTCCTTTGGGCATTCGGACACTACGTTCTCCCTTCTTTTCCCCCCAGCTCATCCACAGCTCTCCTCGGAGTCTTTTTGTCTCCCTCCCTTTCATCATCAATTCATTGAGGTTTCATTGTTTTTGTCTTCCCACTATGCCGATCTCCCACTCCCTGTGCTTCCCTCGTATGGTGCGTTTCACAGATGGACCACAGAAGACATAGAAGGAAAACATACGGAGAGGAATTCCTAATAACTTCACTTTACGTATTTCCTTCCCACAGATGAGTTTGAATGCTTTGAATCTCGGCCTGGTGTAAACCAAGGTGCCACTTTGCACAAGTCAGCACAGGTTTTGCAAGGAAGTATCTTGTAGTACCAGGCTTACCAGCAGCAAAGCAAAACTTCCCGTCCTTGCAAGTTTTCTTTCTCTCTCTCTTTCCATGAAAAACAGTTTGCAGAACTGAAATGCATAGAATTAGAAACAACAGTTTGCAGAAACAAAAGACCTAAATTCTGCCACTCGTGTCCACAGCGAGGGATGACATACTCTCTAAGTAGTACTCATTTCAGCTTGTCAGGGGCATCAAGAAATCCCGTGTGATCCCACTCTCCATCCCGCTCATCGCCTGCACAAACGATCAAGGAGCCCAACACAGCTTCGAGCACAAAGCAAAGCAGGAAGGACTCCCATCGCCAGGTTAATCACCGGGAATACCCATTTACAGCAAAAGAAAGGGAATGAGGGAGGGGAATCGTTCTTAATCTGCACCTTGACACCAGTGAGGGATAGCACAAGGGTTAAAAACAAATAGATGGAATTTTTTTTACCTTTCTTTTTACGTTTTTTACATAATGTCGCACTGTAGGAGGCACACACACACACACACACACCCCCTCCCAGTAAGTTTCTCTGTGTAGATGTTATTAGCAGCGAAATACAAGTCGCACATTTTCCGTGGGACTCATGCAACTGCGTGAGCAAGAAGCTAAAAACCTTCCATCTGTTTTCAGACCTTGCCAGTTCATGCTTGGCTTTCAGATACCAGCTTTGGGACCATTCTCCAGAGCTCCCATGTCACCACCGTGCTATTGGAAATTACTAACCGATTTCTCACCGTGAGGAAGCCACCTAATTTTGATCCTGAGCACACACAAAAGGAGGAGGAAATCTCGCAGAGCCACTCAGGACAGCATTTTGCCGACTATTTTTGAATGCAACAGACACACAGAAGTTTCAACCCTCTCCGTCGTCTTTGAAAAAGAAAATCTCTGAGGGACGAAAGAAAACCAACCACATAACACCTCTGCAAGCACAATCCTCATCTTGATCGTTTAAGACCAGGTTTTTTTGGTTCAGCAGTTTTGCATGGAGCTTACAAAGATCATACAGAATACATTGTGGTTTTCTGGCATCCCATGTCCACAAACAGAGCCATGTGTTGGACTGGGATTAAATCCATTTGCAAGGCTGCACGTCCGTTTTCAAAGAAGCATATTCTAAGCCCCAGCGCTTTGCAGGTTGAGAGAAACTGCCTGATCCCAAAACCAGGGGCACCTCTTCTGACCGCAGGCCTTCTAGGGGACAAATGACATCAAGTTCAAGGAGTAGGTTTCATAACCAAAGCTGGACCATGTGAGCTTTAACATATTAGCTGAATACTTATAAGAACATGTCCTCATTTACTAAGCTTCTGGGAACATTTCCACAATTAAAAAACAAAACAAAACAAATTGAAAATAATTGTCAACATACTGACAACAATTGGCAGTTTTCAAAACAACTCACAATGCCATCTCCAGGCCTTCAAAATCTCCCCCACAGTGACACTCCATTAGCATCCTGACCAGATGCTCACGTTAACCTTTGGAGGTCCCCTCCATTCCCACGCCTCCATCTATCTACATCAAGTCCTAAGTAAGAGTCGATAAACAAACCCTATGCCATGTTTAAGAGTCACACTGAGGCAGTAAAAGCAGAGTATTCCAGCTCTTTGCTAAATAATCTACATCAGCCACGTGGCATGGGTAATTAGCATCGTCATGGCCACAGCAGATGCAACAATTCCATAAAAGTAAAATAGATTTATGGAGAAATCATATTTGTGGCTGCTGCTGTCAGAAAGGAACTGTAGCAGAGCTATACCAGAAGCATTCCTGATGCAGTTGTACTTACCATCCAAAAAAGCCACAGGACCAACTCAGGAGAAGGGCAGCATACAACACCAAAACATTTTGCAACTTTATCTCATTCATACCCGGAGACAGATTCTGAGGATGAGGAACCTCAAATCCTGAAACCATCCCCTCTGGGACCTCTGAAAAATGAAGAGGAGGAGCTGCCCCAGAACCTCACTTAGGTTCTACAGGAGCATCTGCCACAAGCTAGGATCTTCTGACTGTACAACCTCAAATCTGTCAGCTTGCCCCTCTCTGGTTATCCAAAATTGCCAGCTGCAGCCACCATGTTGTCCTGATACCAGCTGGGCCCAGGCACAGACCAAAGGTCCAGCAGGTAACGCTTCCCAGATTTGAGATCTGCTGCTCTGGGATCTTCCTGGCAGAGAAAGTAGGAAGAGAATGTAATGGGAGAAGCTAAGCAGAACACGCAATAATTATGGAACTGATCTACCTGCCGAGAATGATGCAGTAACTCTCTGAGCAAAAATGAGATGCTTCAAGAAAAGAGGAGACAGTGTCTCCTCTGTCCTACACAGTATTCAGATATGGTTCCCTCAGCCATTCCTGACTCCAGGCCTGGCTTTTTTTCTCCTCTACCTTTTCATTTGATGTTTCTTGCTTTGTTTTTGTTGATACCTCCTCATCTCCTTCTTCTCACTTAAACACTCTCCCTTCTCTCCTTCCAGTTGCAGAAACCATCAACAGTCTTAATATTGGAGGGAGGAAACTATCAGCACCTTTCACAGGAAAAACAGGATGAACATCTCTCTAGCACCACTCGGCACCTCCAGGCTTCCCCCATATGGATGTGCTTTCTCCTCAGTCTCCATGGTTCCATCCTGCCCTTCTTTGTTCCCTTCATTTCACAAGCTTCCTCTATGGCTTCTGCTCCTCCTCCTCCTGGCATCTTCGAAGCACGATGTGGCACAGAATTGGGCAAAGCTTATTGACTGCAGAAGGGTTTGGGAAACCACAGAACATTTGTGGTTAGATGCTTCTTTACCCTGAACTCCTTGCTTAGGGACATCTCTTTGTAGGATCTGAGTTACAACATCTGCAGGCTCAAGCGTCTCCTGCTCTGAGCCTGAAGAGGACTCGGAACAACAGCAAGGGGAAGCTGAGATCTAATCTGACATGACAGGGAAGCTGAGATCTCATTTGAGGCAATGGAGAGGCACCAAGCCTGACAAATCTATTTTGGTTGGACAGTCCAGCAAACACTGTGGTGCTTTCATAGCGGAGGCTGCTCAGCAGAGGAAAAATAAAACCAGAACTGGAATAGTGCCCTGCACAGACAGAAAAAGGCCACTTCTAAAACCACAAGCAGGCAAATTTCACCTGGTTGCACAACGCTCGCGCTTTGTGCAAAAGTTTTCCACGCCCGCAATCTCATGGTGTCAATCGAGCGCGTTTGAGGAAAGGAGGAGGGAGAAACGCGTGGGGCAGGAGGCTCGCTTTTGGCTTCTGCACGGCCAACGTCATGAAACTCTGGAGGAATGAATCACCAGTCGGCTCCAGTGGCACTGAGTTGTGGAGTCTCCGTGACCGGCACCCGCAGAGACACGATTTGAGATGAATAGATGTCTCTGAGAAGGGCTGCGGTGAACGATGTAACACTTATACAGATGGCACAGTCGTAACCATTAAGCAGTTATGACCAGCTTGAGCGAGAGAGTGAAGAATGCGTGCCCAAGGTGATAAAATACACCCACCAAGTTGAGAAAAATACACATATTCTGATTTTAGACACATGGGTTATCAAAGATAAGTGAGCCCTCACCACAGCACGGTCTGTTATCAGACACCTAAGGCAGCTGGTTGGTTTCTGAACTTTGACTCACAGATTCCCATCTGGTCACAGTTTGCTGGAGAGAGAGGGTGGGGGGCCAGGGGGGGAGAAAGCCATGAGCTCTTTTTGCACAGCAAGTATAGTCCAGTCAAATGGCTTCTCCTCCTCTCCATCCCTGACCCCATTTAAAAGCTATCTGAAATATTCCTAGGGACCCACTGGTCCATAAAGAAAAAAGAAGCTAAAGAAAACATAATCTTTCAAGGGCTGACATTACCTAGTTCCCAGTGCAGCTACAGACTAGTTGCAGTGAAATGCAACAACCTGATGGGAATTAGAAAGCTGTCTTTTAACTGCCATTATTATCTCTAAAGCCCCTCTAATAGCAATCCCAGAATATAGGTTTAAAGAAAAATCATTTTAATGGAGGTCCCAGTACTACGTTTTCATATTGCGCCAAGTCAAGCTATTGATTAGCTTTACATTAATTTTAAAAGCGCAAAGAATTTGTCATGATTTTTCTCCCTTTGATATCAGCGTCCATCAGCGATTGCATCAGTTTTCTGCCGAGCAAAGTTAAATGATGATGCGCTTCCTCTCCCTGCCTTCGGATTCCAGCTTGGTTCAGCAATCCCGACCGGCCACTTCCTGCCTCCCCCATTGCACCGTCTGGCACTTACTTCAGACGAGTCAATACCTTTAAATTATACCTGTACCAGGTGTAATTAATCATAAAGCTTTCTGCTTTGTAATGTCATTCGAACTTCTGCTCGGTGCTTGCAAGCAGAAAGCAAAACAAAAGGAGTTCGCTTGTGAAAACTGCACCACTCCAGCCCCAGCACACCTCCTCGTTGAGTCAGAGCTCCTTGGATTTCAGAGGGAGAGAGGATTACTCAGGAGGTCACTGCTCTCTGATGGTTCAGAACTAGGTCGCTGAACTCTAGCAGGCTGGCAATGAGTGGGGAGAAAACTCTGAGGGAAATCCACGGCTCTAAAAATCGGCCCCACGCGGAGATACTTTGGACGGGGCCAGCCTGGAAACACACAGGTTGGTTTTGGGACATCGGGCAGAGCCCGGCGCTCTGTGCGTGTGGGAAAGACCTTCGAGGTGGTGTGTGTGGGACGCGCTCCTGAGCCGCAGCTCTACCTCTGTGACTGCTGTTCTCCAGGGCACGTAGTAATTTATAGCCCTTAGAGGCCAGCAGTAAATTACTACCCCCAGCCTGGCTCCGAGTGAAGCTCTCCCCAGTCACTGGAGACTTGGTGGAAGGGAAGCACGGAGAGCAAGGAGAAGTGGTTTGCATCCGCCCCTTGTCCATTCCAGCCTCGTCTGCTTCTAGAAAAGAAACAAATGGACATGCAATATTTTCTTCTTTCCAGGCACGCAGCTCGAAGGTCGGGACCACCCTTCTCGCTGGGGGAATGGGAGCCCTTCCCCCTTGCACGAGATCATCTTCTTGGGGAAGAGGTCTCCCTCCCCCGAGCAGGCGCAGAAGGAACTCAGGAGTTCAGGATGAAGCACCCCAACAGCTCCAACGGCCGCCAAACCCCCCAGCCCTCCCTACCCTTGCACGGGGCGGGGGGGGGTTCTCCCCTGAACCCGGCACAGTTGCACACTCCGGAGTAGGGCTCACGAAATCCACCTGGAACCACTGGGATTGTCCTTCAGCTCAGTGGGCTACAGGGGGCTGAGCAATGCCGTTCTCACCTGGCACGGGGGTCCAGCTTCCACCCAGCTCACTCCTTCCACGGTAAATCTGTCCAAAACCATCCTCAAGGCTCATCCTACGAGGAGGGAATCCTCACCAAGAGCTCAGGCAGTTGCCGGGGGTGTTTCTTTTAGGGGTTGGAGGAACAAAGAGGTGTCATTCGGCAGAAATGAAATTTTCACGTAATCCACGGCACAGGCGCCTTTAAAATGTTTCGAACGGAAAATAAAAGCAACAAGGAAACATCCTTTTCTTAGAGCATTCCAAGCAATTTTACAGAGATTAATTATCCTTACTCATTTTTGCCTTTCCATATATTTCAGCTCTCCCACAGAAACTAATCCACTGGATTTCGAATTATGGCACAATTAGCATGAAATTAATTAGTATCTGACCTATCCCCTAGTTTTCCTCCAGCCGAGACTGCCAACTTTTAATATAAGCCTAAAGCAAGAACTGTAAGACTAACGCAGCAAATGGGACAAAGGACTTCTAAATTAAAGAGAGAGAGTTTTAAAAAATTGCAATTTACAGCCATAAGCATTTCCCTGACAACAACCCCAAAATTCCAGCCGTCGAACAAAGCGTAGAGAAATATTTCACCTCCCCCCTCTGCCCCGCCGACGCACACAGAGTTCATTTGCAAAGCCTACAACCATCCCTCCCATCTTTTAAAATACTCATGGCCTTTCAAAAGCAGAGCCTATAGTTATCAATTAGCAATGCCTTTTAGTCCCATCATGCAAAGTTTCTTTTTCAGGTAACCTCTCCAGGCGCCTGTAAGGATTTTTAAGTCCATCGTATATATATAATCAGTCCCCCAACTGTATCTTAGCCTTCACAATTTCCTGCATCATTTATAGACCTCTGCAGTCTCTCTCTTTGCCACCGTACATATTTTCCACATTCCTTCAGGCTCCTATTCACTATCTAGTGCTCAAATTTCTTTCCCCTCCTTCCCCTTCAGAAGATTTCAGCCATCATTAACCGAATGCTTCTGTTATTCTTTTTCATAGTTGCTTCCATCACTGCCATCCCCCGTCTCCCGCGTGGAGCCTGCGATTCACAGGCGCCCCACGATATTTAACTCTTTTGCTTGCCCTGGCTGGACTGGCACACAGCAGCCCGGCAGGATCATCCCCTCCCGTGGAACAAGGAGATTTAAATCAGAAAACAAGACCTGTCCTCAAAGAATGGCTCAAAAGGAACCTTCCCTCTTGACCTGCCGTGATCACAAGTTGTCACCGGCTCTGCGAAATGTAGTAACGGGCTCTCCCAAACCTTGAAAACAACAATATAGACACAGCTTCAGCGGGAGGATTTTACAGCCTTGAAAGTGAACCAGCCAGATGACACCCCATCACAACAGCTTGGATAAAGCTTGCAGTAGAAACAGGACTCAAAAAAACCCCAAAACAAGGACCTGTGCAGGCCCTGCAGAGAAAACAAGAAGATTTTGAACATGGAAGGGTATAGAAGACACATGCAGCATACGAAGGAGCTCTCAGTGAACACAGGTATGCCCCTATAGATTCAATGTACACAGTACAGAGAGTACACTTCATTGTCCCCTCAGTAGAGACTACGTTCTAGATCTTGGCCAACAGAGTTGCAATACTGTTAGGCTTTGAGAACACTGAAACTCACTCAGAAATCACAAAGAGGAAAAAACAGAAAGAGAGAGAAGAAAAAATTCTATACAAATACAATATATTTTCAAGATTAGACTTTTATTTCACAAGTCCTCGTTTCACCTGGACGTTTACTGCTGCTATGGTCCGACAACTCCGCTTTTATAGACTGCGTTGACTGTTCTTTCATTCTGTGGCTGCCAATATTGGTTTTTCACATTTTTTTTGTTTGTTTTCCCCGTGAAAAGAGAGCGCTCTGCTTTTTTTTTTTTATGAGGTGACAGCACCAAGTGCCTCAATCCGCAGCACTCCAAACCATTCAGAACTTCAGCAAACAGCCCTAAACCCTCCTCTCCTACTATTCTTCTTCCTTTTGGTAAAACAGAATCAAAATAATTTGTTTGTTCCCTTCCAAACTCAGTCAGATGAGCGGGCCAGGGAAAAAGCCAGAGAAGGAAAACAGCATCGACAATCACAGCCTATTCCAACAGCGGGAGAAACCAGCCTCATGCCCTCACACACTTTGGTGAGTGGAGGTAAGAGTGGATTTGCAGTGGGTCAGCTGGGCTCTGCACACAGATCATAGAATCATAAAATGGCTGAGGTTGGAAGGGACCTTAAAGATCATCGAGTTCCAACCCCCTGCCCTGGGCAGGGGCACCTCCCACCAGACCAGGTTGCTCCAAGCCCCCTCCAGCCTGGCCTTGAACCCCTCCAGGGATGGGGCAGCCACAGCTTCTCTGGGCAACCTGGGCCGGGCTCTCACCACCCTCACAGCAAAGAAGTTCTTCCCCACATCTCATCTCAATCTCCCCTCTTTCCGTTTAAAACCATAACCCTCATCCTATGGCTCCCCTCCCTGATCAAGAGTCCCTCCTCATCTCTCCTGTAGGCCCCCTTCACATACTAAAAGCCCACTATAAGGTCTCCCTTCTCTTCTCCAGGCTGAACCCCCCCAACTCTCTCAGCCTGTCCTCACAGCAGAGAGGCTCCAGCCCTCTGATAATCTTTGTGGCCTTCTCTGGACCTTCTCCAACAGGTCCACCTCCTTCCAGATGTCTTCTGCTGTTCTGGACCAGGTACAAGAAAGTGGGGAAACCACAGGACCTGTTACAAAACATCCTGCCCCACAACAGGTTTTGCAATTACAGGTGTTGGTACCACACAGCGTGTCAATATATCTCTGCTGTGCACATTTCCATATTGTTTGCCCATTTCCAGTAACAGTAGGCAACTTCACAGACTTCTTTTAGCAGGACGTCAAACTGATGAACCAAAATGAGGTGTCCTTTAACTTCATTTCTCTCCTCTTACCCCTAAATACTTCTTACAGAATTTATGTTTCTCTTTATGATACCAGTTTTTGATAACCTGGCTCATGCTAACCCTTCACCCCTCCAGAATCCACAATATTAATTCTCATAATAAAGCCTATTTTAAATATTTTTTTTTTTAATCCTCTAAGAAAACCAATTTCATCCTTGAATGTTCCATTGATCTACAGTAAATAAATAGGCATTAGGGAGAAGCATTGTTTATTTATTTGCTTGCCACTTAGAATTTAATCCTGGGATTCTAAAGGGATGATTATAAATTTCGCTAACAGTCCCTAGGGTATGTTTTGAACGTAGCCATCTAAGATAGGACTCTTGCACTCCAGGATGCTGCCGCATTACAGCTTTAGAAAGACTGTAGCCAAATAGTACTCATTTATAATAAAGAGGGATGAGCGGTAATTCCAGGGCACACGCTAGATGAGATTTCACCACTATCTGGTTTCTGTGCAGTGCTGAATCTATCTGGGAGCTTTCCAAAGCCTGCTTAGATGCAGCACAGCAGCACTAAGGGAGTTCCTAGCAAAATCTTGTTGGTAAAGCAAGGGTTTTGGAGCTTCTTCAATGGAAGGGCAGCTTGGGCCACTTACTGAGCTGAGTTTGTAGAGTAACAGACTTATGACCACGGAGAAGCATTGCGGACCATCTGACCTCTTACACTGGAAAATCTTAGGTCAGGGGTTGTTTCATTCAAACTTTCATTCTTCCTGAAAAATCAAAGGATGGGGTTCTTTTGGAAGATGCAGGCTGAGGGACACTACGCTGGAAGGGGACCAGAAAGGTCACTGCAGCCACTTATACACAACCGCAAGCATCAAGGCTGTTTGAACACCAGCTCCTACCACCACAGACCATAAAATCCTCTTCTGACTCCAGAAATAAAAAGTTTAAATCTTAAAGACTGAAAATGGTGAAGATCTCATCATATATCCAGGAAAGCAGTGGTTAATCACCCTTCCAACTTAAAAACCGAAACACAAAAAAACCCCACAAGAGCCTCGTTTCCTATTTTGCCAACCCTGTTACTGGGAGAGGAGAAAACCACCCACTAATCAGAAAGCTCTTCATTCAAAGTACATCTAGGATATCATTAGGTCATGGTGTCGGATAAACTAATTAGACCAAGCTTCTGTGGGCAGGTTTTCCAGGTCTCTGATCGTTCTCCTAATGTCCTTTTCTAAGCCCTTCCTGATCTGTCAGCACGACTTCAGCAAAACCAGACAGTAAGGAACGGTAAGCTCTTCAAGCAACATTATTTCTACTGGATTTCCGCGGAGCAGGAGGACGTCATTCAGTGTAGAGAAGCGAAAGAAATGGCTGCACCACGACACAATCTTGCCTAAATGCTCTGGAGACTCCAGATCCCCAGCGCATGTCAACACGCAGCCTGAAAGAGTCGCTGGGCCAGAGCACTAGGTTGCACACAGGCTAACGAAGCGCTCGACACAGCGAGGACGAAGCCTGCTTTGCGTCACTGCAGAAAATCAGGCTGATATCTAACAGATGACATTCACCAGTAGAAACGAGTGTTTGCATTGTGTTTGCCTTCTGGGAGATGTTGTTCCTCTGACGTGCATCCACAATATGTGCAGGTATTGAGCATAACTTTGCTGTAGATGGCCTCCAACCAGGTCCTTCCAACATACGGTCTGGGGACAACAGTCTTTTTCATTTAATGAATCTCTTTCATGCTCATATTCATTAAAGACTGATTCAGTGGAGCCAGGTGCTGAAAAAATTTCTCATTTGTCTTTGCGACGGCCTGGCCACGGCGAAAAACAAGGCAGGAACGGAGACCACCTCTGCTCCTGCCTCCTGTTATCTCTGGGCTCTTATTGCTCGTTTTGAAGTATGGCTGGGCTTCTCAGAGGTACAGACTCCAGCCTCATTGCATAGGGTGTGTGAAAACAGGACTCTAAGGTGGTCTCTGTCCCCAAAATATCTATTATATCCTGCCACAAAGGCAAAACGCAGCCAGGCTGTGACACTACCACTATTATTTCACTCTGATACAGACACCCTGCGCTGCAAATGCAGCCGCAGTCACATAATGCTCACCACGTAAACCGGCTGGTATTGTCACTTCTGGTTTACTTTTGGGGGCAATGAAGAATAAGCAAGGCCCAAATGACAGTGAAAATTGATAACGTAACCGGGAAGGGAATCCTCACCCTCAGAGACCCGCACGGCGCTTTCACTACACGGTCCAAATCGCTCAAACCGAGAATTTCGCCGCTGACACCCGACTGCGGACAGGAACACGAGGGCTCAGTTCCCTGCAGCTCATTTGCAAACCAGAATTTGGAGAATAAATTCCCCCTCCTAGGCAAACAGAGACCGGGGTTAACGCTGAATCGCAGGGCGCGGAGCGGGGAAACTCCTGTCTCTTCTAGACCCTGTTTCAGTTAAGTCAGACACAAAGAGCTTCGCCAGGCGGATCATGCACACAACAATCACTTGAAGTCTATGAGAAAACCCTCCAAGGGCTCATCTTTGCTTCTTGAAGAGCCAAGACACAGAGGAGTTCCCCGCAATGCCTTTCATGATCTCTATTGTTCGCAGAGTACTAAAGTAATGAATAGCCTTTATTTTTCCAAGTTTCAGTCACAGAATGCGCATGCTAGCATTAAAGGGAAAACAAAAGTGCAGAAATGCCAAGATACTATGTAACACACAGCCCTTCATCACTTGCGTTGATGCACAGTGTTACAAATTTTATCTAATCAACTGACATTTTAAGTAGTGGAGAATTTAACAAGAATAACAATGTGGTGACAATTTAGTCTTTCTTCCCCCTCCATAAAAACAGAGTCTTCTGTTTGGTCTAGATTCAGGTCAAGACATTTCACTAATTTGCTAGTCATTAAAAAGATATTTTTATACCCAGCCTGTAATATTATACTCTTCAGTGATTATGATAGTTCCCAACAGAATTCCAGACTTGAAAATGAAGGCTGGGAAGCTGAGCTGCAATTATGATACTTTAAATAATTCCACAAAAGTAGAACCACTGTTAAATAATTTATACTCTTTGATCTTGTCACAGATCTACTGAAATCTTCACATCACTCCAGCTAAATATTTTCAAACAGAAATGGGATAGGTTACTTCCCTCCACCCCCTTCTGTCACTGCGGGAGCGGAGGAAAATAACGGTGCCAGGGGCCAAATTCTCAGTTGCTCTGGTGTAAGCTCCTTCGGAGCAGCTCGCGTGAAAATTTTTCCTCTGGGAAATTTCACTGGAGAGTGAGAAGAAGCGGTTTAGAGGATGAAGTCACCAGGCAGGCGCGGAGGCCCGGAGTTTGTGGGGCGATGAAAGCGGTTCCCAGAGAGAGTGAGAACAAGCAACAGTTTTCCCTCCTGGCACCTTGGGTGTGGGAGCAATCTCTGGGCATCTCCGCTTCTTGAGCCTGGCCCTTGGGGGAGCTTAAGCGCATTCAGAACTAACTCTTTCATCACAGCACCTTGAGAGGTTAAGAAAGTCGCAGTTATTTTTGAAACGAATTATTGCCAATATTTTAGGAAACGGAATACCTTACTTTCCAATTCTGCGCCGCTCACGGCTGTGGGAAGCAGAGAGGAGAGACGCTCCGCGCAGGGCACCGGTGAGGTCCGGCCACGCTCCCAAAGCCCATTAGATGCCACGGGACCCAGAGAGGCACGGACTGTGGCCGGTTTCCTCAAGTGAGGGTCAGCTACCAGAGGCCAGGAACCAGGGACAGACGTGAAAAATGCAGCCTGTGCTAAACTGTGTGGTTAAAAACCAAACAACAACAAAAAAAACCCTGTAATTTGTGGTCTGATCAGTCACAATCCCCCTTAACGTTCCGCCAGTCGGGCATGTGGACTATTCATGGTTACTATCTGGCCGAAAAAACTACTCTCCAGTGAAAACCGCGCTTCCCAGTTAAAAATGTCTGGCGGAGTCAGATTCTTTGGCACAAATTAGAGGCTCGGATGCAGGATCAAGCTATGCCGTTTGAAAAAAAAGTCACCTGTAATTAGCCAAGCCCCAGTAGGTAATAGAAAAGAAGATAAAATAGCTTAAATGCCTTTTACTGGAGGCGAAACTAAGGCTGCATCACGTGGCAGCCCAGGAAGCCTACGTGCAGGTGTAGGTACTGTCACATCGGCTCCGCTGACTGATAACTTGTTAAATTGACACAACCCGGCTGTGTCAGGGTCCTAAGACTAATGAAACATGTGAAGTATGGCAGAAGTAAACAGCAGCTTTCCAGGAAACCCTTAATTTGCATTCTAATTAATGCGACGCGGGGCAGAAGTCATAAATAAAGGATTCAATCACAGCTCCCTGTGTAACAGGCAGGCTGGTTTAACACACCTGATCTGACAGCCAAGTACTAACGTGGGGTTACGGAAGAGGCCAGACCCAAACAAGTGATTCACGTCTGCAAGTGACAAAGAGCCACATCACCAAAAAAAAAAAAAAAAAGGTTTTCATGATGCAATTTCTCTTTTAAAACTCTCCCTCCCTAGCAATAAATCACATCTTTTTTAGAAGATGACAAGCGCAAAGAAAATTTCATCTAGAGGAGTCCCTGCAGGTGTGACAAACAGGATTTGAACACCACACCTTCAGGCTTTTTACCCCTGGAGATGAGGAGAGAGCTTTTCCTACTCCAAATGCTCCGGGAAAGAGTCAAGTTGCACTTTTCCAAAGGCTTGCAGGAGTTTTCTCTGAATGGCTGCCACCTCCAAGGAACCCTAAGCACACTCCCTGGCCCGAAGATGGGATGCATCCATACTAGGAGAGGGACAGGTTTGCACAAAATGCCCTGGTATGGCACATTCAACTGAGAGACCAAAGAGGGAAAAAAATAATCATAAAATCACAGAATGGTTCAGGTTGGACGGGACCTTAAAGATCACCCAGTTCCAACCCCCTGCCCTGGGCAGGGACACCTCCCACCAGACCAGGTTGCTCCAAGCCCCCTCCAACCTGGCCTTGAACCCCTCCAGGGATGGGGCAGCCACAGCTTCTCTGGGCAACCTGGGCCAGGCTCTCACCACCCTCATAGCAAAGAAGTTCTTCCTGAGATCTCATCTCAATCTCCCCTCTTTCAGTGTCAAACTCTTCCTCCTCCTCCTATGGCTCCCCTCCCTGATCCAGAGTCCCTCCCCATCTCTCCTGGAGCCCCTTGAGGGACTGGGAGGGGCTGGAAGGTCTCCCTGGAGCCTTCTCTTCTCCAGGCTGAACCCCCCCAACTCTCTCAGCCTGTCCTCACAGCAGAGGGGCTCCAGCCCTCCCACCATCTCCGTGGCCTCCTCTGGACTCGCTGGAATAATCGGGAAGAGCTCAACAGGTCAATAGAACATGAACGACACTGAAATACCTGAGCACTGGGTCTGAATCCTGCTATTATATTTGTCATCCGTCACATAGAGCATATTGCCTGCAATAGGCTTTTTGGTGGTGTTTTTTTTCTGGATCAGGAAGAGTTTGAGGATGGATTCCTGGTTTGGTCTCACCTGTAGCCTCCCAGGGACCGCATCACGCAGCGATGGTAAGCTCTGAACACGACACAGCGGCAGAAAAGGAGGCTGGTTGCATTTAGCCACAATGAACTCATCTACATAAAACCATTCAGAAATTCAATTTTGATGTCCTTTCTGTCTGGGTTAGTGCATGTGGTTTACGTTACTTCAAGAACACTTTGGTAAGCGCTCGGTCGTATTTATTAAATGTAATCAAGTCAAGAAAAGAGCAAGCAATTAAGTTACTTGCTTTCCAATTAACAATAAACAGAATTATTTAAAATATTCCGCTTTTCCTCCCTGCTGAAAGTACAGTAGAAAAACCACCCTATATAAGTGACAGAGGATTATTGCAAACCAAGCCGATGAAATGAAAGGGGACAGTAAATATCTGTACCATAATAAAAGTAAAGTCCATTACTGCTTTTAACTACTTTGCCATGCTTGTTTCCCATTTCCCCGCTACCCTACCACAAGAGGCAAGTCTTTCCCTGGCATCCTCCGAGCTCATTCATTTTTGTGAAAAATACTTCCTTAGTGGCTATTTCTTTTTGCAAACACAGTGATAAAAATATATTAGCGGCAGAAGTCTCAGGATTATAAATAGGTAGCAGTCTTTGTTTAATTTCAGTAAGGCAGGGCAAAATCACCGAGGTTTCCGCACACATGACTTTCATTAGGAGCGACATACTACTGAAGATACACCAGGCTCATGCCTTTTATTGTTCTTTTTTTTTTTAGTGTCTTTTTGCAATTAGAAGGCTGGAGGTTTTGGAGGTGTTTAGCAAAAGGCCCGAGGAAAAAGCACCGATGACTGTGGAAGAGGCAAAGTCACTCACACCAGCACGGTAACTACCAGTCTGTTTGGGAAAGTGAAAGTGGTTTGTTTCAAAGTTTTTTTGCTTGTTTCCATTTTGTGAAATTGTTTAAGTTGTGTTACTTTGGTAAATATCCATCTAACTCCAAGCCCTTATCAACACTGCGAGGGAAGAAAGCCTATTTTGAAAATTTAATACATTACTCCGGAAAGCTGCGACCCAACAGACAGTAACGGCTGCCTGAGAACCCAGCCTCCCTCGCCGAAGCTATTAGAGACCAGAGCTGACACTTCCTATACTTCAAAGTTAGACAAGCAGTGCCAAAAATACCTGTAAAAAACACGTACAAACTCTTCTTTACATCAAATCTTTAAAGGACTTGCCTTAAAATTCATATAAATGATCTTTACGTAGGACTTCAAGGTTTTCTTCAGGGCTTGCAAGCTCTCTGTCTTAAGAGCAAAGACTTAATAAACTAACACAGAATTGATACGATAGATAGAGGAAGTCTCCAACAATTGTTTTATCAATTCAAGGATATAATTATATTCTACAGCAAGCAGGTAGATCATAGATAATAGATTCACAGAATGGTTTAGGTTGGAAGGGACCTTAAATACCATCCAGTTCCAACCCCCTGTCCTGGGCAGGGACACCTCCCACCAGACCAGGTTGCTCCAAGCCCCCTCCAACCTGCCCTTGAACCCCTCCAGGGATGGGGCAGCCACAGCTTCTCTGGGCAACCTGTGCCAGGCTCTCACCACCCTCACAGCAAAGAAGTTCTTCCTGAGATCTCATCTCAATCTCCCCTCTTTCAGTTTAAAACCATTACCCCTCATCCTATCACTCCACCCCCTGATCAGGAGTCCCTCCCCAGCTTTCCTGGAGCCCCTTGAGGGACTGGAAAGGGCTCTAAGGTCTCCCAGGAGCCTTCTCTTCTCCAGGCTGAGCCCCCCCAACTCTCTCAGCCTGTCCTCACAGCAGAGGGGCTCCAGCCCTCCCAGCTCCTCCATGGCCTCCTCTGGCCCTGCTCCAACAGGTCTGTGTCCTTCTGATGTTGGGGGCCCAGAGCTGGAGGCAGCACTGTATGGGGGGACCCATGAGAGCAGAGGGCCAACAGTGTAGATGCAACAGTGTGGTCCAGGTGCCGAGTTTAAATGAGCTTGTGACCCCCCTCCCTGCGAGCGCTGCAGCACCTTGTCTTTGGGGAAGGGCAGGCAGAGGGCAGCCCGCTCTTCCTCCACACAAGGACACGAGAGCCAATTCCTCTCCAGGAGACCTGTCTGGGGCTTCATCCACTTTACTTCTCACTAATGTTCTCCTGGGGTTTGCCTGCGAGTACATGGACAATGCGAGGACGTGCTTGGCCCTGGCTCTGGCAGCCGCAGCTGGCGGCTCCGTCCAGCCGGGATAACGCTTTGTAGCCGAGGCCAGGCGAATGCTGGTCCCGAACCCCGGGGGCAATCCCCCCCCACCCCATCTTTCCACCATGGCCACAGACCCCAGCACTGGGATTAGCAGAACATAAAGGGTTAACCAGCCCCAGCCAGTTCGGGGGGGGGGTATATTCCCCATTAGCAGAGGAGCAACAGCATTCATGAGAGGAGAGCTAAAATGATTTGCTGTTTGGGAGCCATTTCATGCCACCCTCAGACAAGCCTCTTGTAGAAGTCAGCAGGATGCTCCTCTGGTTATGGACTGCAGCAGGACTTGGCTTCAGCTCTGAAGAAAAGGGATTCGTAGGGGAAGCTTCTGGTAGCAGCATGTACACAAGGGAAGTTGGGCACAGCAGCATTTTTCTTTCAAAATCTCCCTGCTCCTGAAAGGCCACCCATGGGACGCAGCCATCCCTTGTGTAGCTATTGTTTTCTGTGGATGTGTGCCACGTATTAACAGCCGGGGTGGAGCAGAGGGAGCTCCCGGGCCCTGCGCAGAGAAGACGAAGACTGCCCTCTGCCTTCTTGTCTTCGGAGGCCGCTCAGATCACAAACAAGGCAAAAAAGCAGAGGCTGGGCAAGGGCACAAGAATACAGCTACAGCATTGCCCTCCCAAAATAGGCTCCGGCAGCGCCTGAGCGAATTCCTACAGACAGCGTGTCAGCGATGGAAGGAGTTTTCCTGAACGAGTTGGAGGGTGCCGGAGCAGGTCACTCTAGATCGCTAATTTAAAAGCCATGTATTCCAATCTAGGAGCCGGGGGCTACACGGTAGTGAACCAGGAGAAAAAAGGCACAGCTTCCCGCCCACGGCGCATTAAGTTCATCACTGCCAGGCTGAGCTTCTCCCTTACGAGGAGGATGCAAAGAGCGGGAGCTGAAACAAGAAGGCACCTGGAGCCGCTGGGAAAGCCACCAGCTGAGGATGGAGGCACAGCAAAGCTTGCTCCCCTTGCTTGCCATCAAAGCCCACAGAAGCAACAGGAGGAGTAACTCCAGCTCCCTTTCCTTCGAAAGGGCAGAGATCCTTTCCGAGTCCCCAAGGCTCCAGAGCTCTTTCCCAGAGCAGCGTTTTAAGGAGTGTGGTTCGGTTTCTTCGTAAGCGTCCACTTCATTTCCCCCTTGGCTTTACTCTCCGGGGCAGGGGAAGCATTCCCCGGTGGGAGCGGGATGAGATTTAGCAACAGCGGAGTTATCAGAAGCCTCCTGCGTCGAATAAACACGACACGTCTTACAAATAGAAAACATACAAGTCATAAATCCAGGGCCCGGCTCCGAGAGGCTCGTCCCTGGAAAGGTGTCAGCGCACATGCATTTGGACGGCTGCCGCCCTCAGGCTGCCTGGAGGAAGTTTGGACGAGGGATATTAATACGGCTTATTCGATACAGAGTTAACCAGGCTGGGGCTCCGAGAGCTGTTTACATTACGAGAGCGTGGGCCTTTGGGAGATCAACACCTAGAGAAAAGGCATCTGTGTTTGTTTTGGGTGAGGCTACAATCTAAATTCTTGCGTTATCACACCAATGAGACATGATAGATAATCAATGCCCTCTGAGAGCTAGTACCCAGGAACTGAGCTTGTTTTGTTTTGCAGGATCATTATTCAGCGTATCATTCTTTCCGTGTTCATTTATATTTAAAGTCAGATCAGGCATTTATTTTCCTGAGACTTTTACGAATTCATACCCATATTTTCGCCTCTCATCATAAATCAAAACTGCCTGGATTATGTCAGTTCTGTACTTTTTTTGCAGCAATATAAAAATATCTTATATTGTCGCAAAACATTATGTCACAGAAATCATACAGATGTCAGACAAAAAGGAATCTTAAGAGGGCATCCAGTCTATCTCCTTACCCAGAAGCACTATCAAGTTTACTTCCAGCCATGACAGATGTCTGTCAAGCTTCTTAAAACCTTCAGAAGTGAGTCTACAACATCCCTGGGTGACCTGTTCCACTGATTAACAATCCCGTCGAGAGAGAAGTGTTGTTTTAAACAACCAAATGCCTTGTTGGGCTACCAGCGAAGTCAATCTCTGAATTTATTTTTGCATCACACCTCGGGTAACTCCACCCCTTTGAAAGCACTGATATCTGAACATGCTTTGAGGGATACACCGCACCTTTAGGTATTAAATTAAATACAGAGACGTGACGGTGATCTGGAGAGAGCAACTAGCACAGATGGGGGTGAGTAGTGCTACTGAGAGGTAGGTGTGCGATACACTTTTTACATGCCTGAGCAAGCAAAGTATTAATCTGCTAAATCCAAGTTCAGTTTGGTTTTTACAGACAGCAGTCTATTCAACACGTGTGAAAATACAGCACTTCTGATCCTGTGCTCAGTAGACGCAAGGACTGATAGATCGGCATCCTCTTTCTAACAACACTTGCCTGGAAGACTTATACCCTCCTTCAGACATATCTTTTCTAGACACGCACAAATCTTTCAGCGTGGATCGTGTTTTCTAAATCTTGAATCACTGGGGTCAGTTTTCTGGATTACATCCCGTTTTTCTGCATCGCTTTCAAAAGGAGTCAAAAGCCAGACCCAAATACCCGGCTTCTGACTTCTCGGCGCTCAGCGGAGACGTCTTGCTCACACGCTGCACACTAAGAGTTGCTCTTCTAGTGGAATTATCCCATCTTTTACTCCTGTTCCGCTTGCCAGGCACTAGACCTCGCATCTCCTCTCCTGCTGCCAGCTGGCTGTGAGGTGACAGATTACCTGACGCATACCGCCTCGCAGTTTTACAGTCGGAGGGCTGTCACACTGATAACTTCTTTCCCAATATATCATGTTCATCCGTTCTTCTAATCCTGTCTTTTACAGAACTTCTGTACCCTCTCAGCCTAGCGCCCTCCTTCAGTATTACACGCTCTCTTTCTCTTCCATCTTTCAAGTCAGCAGTGAAAATATTGACTGAAGCCAGGCCCGCAACTAAGCCTCTTCTGAGAATAAAAGTGAATTCTCATTTTAGCGGAGCACTGCTGCTAAATACTTTCTCAGTGTGGGGTTTCAAAGACTCAGGCCATTCCCTGTTACTCAGGGAATAACATCCCAGTTTACATATGACCATATAATGTGCCATAGTGTCAAAAGCCTGGCTTAAGTCAAGACGTATCACATTTGCCACTTTCGCCTTATCCACTAAGCCAGTTTCTCTGTGAAGGAAGGAAATTAGACTGGTTTAACATGATTTGTTCTTGACAAATACGTGTTGACTCTTTTTTTTTATCACCTTATTATCTGGACGGTGCTTACACACTGACTGCTTAATAATTTGTCCTAGTATCTTTTCAGATATCAAAGGTAGACTGCCCGGTGCTTAATTCCCAAGACCTTTCCCTTTCCCCTTTTTAAAGATAGATATAAGACTTTGTGTGCATTGTGATAGTCACGTGCACAAGCGTAGACAAAAACCGCTTAACTATTTTCTAGGAAGCGTGGCCAAAATCGGTAAATTGAATTTATCTGTTACGTTATCTTGGGATGAGACAAAAATAAGTAAAGTCTAGGGTACATGACCAGAAATGAATATTATATAAACAGAATCATTCATTGTCACAGAAATACGATCGCTATTACGTCACCTCTTCCAGCCTCCTGCCAGTGGATGATTATTTCCTACAGAGTATTTTCCACTGCTTTGTTCAACAGAGATTTAAGCAAATCAGTAAATAGCTTTCCCCCCACTTCCCTGGGGAAACTGTTGCATGGCTATATAATCGTCAGTTTTGTTTCACTGAAAACAATAATGCAATACTGAAACGTATTTAATAGCAGCTAATTGTGACAACAAAATATGCAGTAGTAACACTACGCCTCCTTTCTTCGTCCCGTTCAGACAACTGTTTCCATCCACAGGTATTATACCTACCTATTCTTCTGTTGTTTCTCCTCCAATTTCTGAATAGCTCATACTTTGCTTATTTCTCACTGTACACCATCACAAACACACTCTGGCATCCACCGAGGTACACGGAGAGACCAGGAATGCCCGACCTTCTATTTTTTTGAGCGCAGTTATACCAAGTGTCTCCCATACTCTTGCTGGTCTCTACCATAGTTCCCGGTGGAGGGACAGGTCTTCATCAAGGAGATGACCTTGCAAGGAGCAGAAACAAGAACACCACTACATCACCTCCATTATAATGCCACATATAATGCCTTCAATTATGCGAGATGGAATGTAATGTCTTCCCTTATCATCTTGGATGTATATGACACACAGCCACACTCACATAGAAATACACACACGCATAAAAGCGGCAGAGTCCCGCAAGGGTAAATCTGAACATTATCTATCATTATATCTATATTAAAATGCCTTAAATACAGACCACAGCCTCTCAGGGGAGGTTGACCCCTTGTCGATTCCAACCTGTCACTCCTCTACTTTTCTCCTGATTTCCTTATTTGATCTGATCCACTTCCATTCAAATAGCTCTGGTAAACTGTCATGTCTGGAGAAGAATAGGCTCCCAAGCTGCTTACAAGCCAGCAAATACTCCACATCTACCGCTATTCCAGCTATTTTGGATATGCTCAGCCCATTTCTATTTGCAACATGTTCAGAGACTCAGAGGTTTGTGACCAGCTGAGAATGCACCAAGTTCTCATCCCCCCAGTGGCTGCTGAGATTTACTTCTTCATACCAACCCTTGCATCTATTGAAATAAAGTGGGATTAGTTTTGAGGGTGATTTCGGATACCCCGTGTCCTGCTCTCCCTTTCAGAGAGCAGCTGGGAGTGAAGTATAGCTGCAGTATCACACGATAAACCCACTGCATGAATAAGCGCTGTTTCCCATTCTCCATGCATTTAAATCAGAGGTAGTTGACCTGTTTAGGATATAATCTATTCAGATAATAAAACCCACATGGCACATAGTAAAATGTTTTAATCCCTGATCCATGCGTATACTTCTCTAGAAACAAAGATGGTTACAGACTGTAGCATATAAAATTTGCCCTGAGCTAGAGAGCCAAAGCCCTTTAGCACAGAGACATTTTTGAATTGTGAACTTTATAAAACCTAACCCATAAGTTCTGCAGATGTAGCTTATTGCTGAGAAAAATCTAAGATGTTAACTGGCAGTGTTAGCTCATATAAGCTGGTATTTGTAAGAAGTGTGCTGTATAACTCGTATTATTTTTCTCACCTTTCCTGTATAGTAAAAAACAGCTATTGCAAATTAAGGCTTTATTTATTTTGCTGTGGATTTGTTTGGGGGTAAGGATGTGGTTTTGTCCTCTGCCATTTCTAAAAATTGTACAAATCAAAGTGTATTTTGTAAAGGCATTTTACTACCTGTTTAATAACTTTTTAAAAGGTTCTAGTATTGCATCATGGGACTACGTATATGGCAGGTCTTTTCCTTCACGGATGAACAAAGAACATATCCAAACAATGCTCAGTAACCTTAAAGGCAGTAGCCACCCAAAAAATCCCTTGTGCATTTTAAGCAAAGGGATCCAGAAAAGCTAGTCTGCTTGAAACATTATTTAAAGACATGGGGTTTGGACACAGACCCACGCAAGCTGTTTAGCAGCAGATTATTCAGACTGTATCAGTTTTCCTTAACCTTCTGGCTGCCTATGACTATAATTTTACGCTGTTTTTATCCAGCAGCAGAAAGGGATGGAAAGCAAATCAAGATCATGTGTAGAGCGATGCCTCAGACAGACCACCGCTGGCTCTTTCCTTCACCTGGCTGAAGACAGACACCACTCAAATCTGGGTATCCATGGTAGGACTTAGCCAGAGGCTTTTCTTTTCGGCATTTCATGCTTTGGAGAAGCTCCTTTGCATGTTAATAAAGATGCCAGGAAGACCAGCTGCTCCTAAACAGTTTGCAGGGAGGCAGATATAATTAATTCACAAGTTGGAAGCACATTTGACAGAGAGAATTGTTTTGTTACCCCCAAACAATCGAGACGCTCCTATGTGAAATGTACGTGCAAGTACATCTGCTCTCACTTAAACCCCATACATCTACGCTACCCAAACCGAAGACACTGCAGTCAACTTCAGAGCCAGCCATGAAGATGATTTGCAGAATAAATCTAAATACTGCTGTGCAAGGAAAAGCTTGATCAATAGGCTCCATAACTTAAAAGGTATGAATTTATATTACTTTAATGGTATGTCCAAGAACATTAAGACCAATCAAAGTCTACCCAGCCGGCCATGTTTAGCAGGGCCTTGGCCTTCTTTGGGTCATCACAACCATGAATTCCACCAAACTCAGTGTCCAATACAACAATAAGAACAGGATTATTTAAGCACTTTTTCCCCCCCTTTTTTCCAACCATATTCACATAAACTTGTCACCCATTTGCATACATTTGAACAGTCTGCCTGACTATAAGGCATCTGCACTTTTATGTTCATTTCCCTGACATCTGGAGTGCTATAAATTCAATGCTTGCCTTATTTTGTTTTTCTTTTTCTCTCTTCCCCTCTCTCCCAAAGAAGTATTGGCAGTAGCACAGATCAATCCGGTCACATTCAGATCCAAACTCACTGGGGATTTCCAAAGCATGAATGACTCAAACTGGACCAAAAGAGTTAGAGAGCGGTGGAAAAAAAACCCACCAGTGGTGTCTCTGTGAGGAAAAAGCCGTGTGAGCATTCTACTGCCACGAGATTCCAAGGAAAGTACTAACAAGGAACAACTCGAAAGCTTAGATAAATGGCTAAAGTTGCCTCAGGGCGCTCTGGAAGAGAACACTGGGGCACTACGACCAGCTTTCACCCACCTCTGCTACCTCCTTGCTGGGTAAGCAGTAGTTGACACCAGCACCCCAGGGAAAAACGTGCCTCGGGGCGGGTCTGGGCTGATCAATGGAGCAATTCAGCATCCTTCTGTCTCTCCCTTTAGCCTACGAGACAGGAAAGGGGTCACCAGGCCAGCGAGCGTGGGGGTACCGGACGTCGCACAGCGAGGGTGAAGGCCATACGTTCCTTTAATGGGAAGGTTTGGAGCAGCCGAGCACCCAAAAGGGGACCTACGAGAACCACTCTGCAAATCTCCAAGGTATTGCAACACACAATGTAAACGTACAATTAAGTTTTGCAAATCTGGCCAGACACCAAAGGCTTTGGAAGTTGGCTGAACACAAAGTTCCCTGATTCTTCCCCCGACTCTCAGCTTTCCCTGCAGACTGGATCAAAAAGTACAGATAATACTAGGCTGCTCGTGCTTCTGTTGCCCGTACACTGATATATTTGTCTTGCTCCGCTGGGACAGATGAAATAAAAGGAAGGAAAAACGAGGCCAGTCTGGTGTCTGTTGAGGGATCATCTCTTACTAACCAAGAAATGGCAAAATCCTCCCAAAGGTTCTTTGGGGAATATTTATTTTGCCCTGCGCTTTTTACTGTAATTGCGTTAATCCAATAGATTTGCTAAGCAGCAAAGCGTTAACTGGCACGTCTGAGGAATGCCTGTTGGGTAATGTGTCTGCATGGGAAGAGGCCTGAAAATGCAGTTTACATAAGGGCGTGGACCATATGTGACAAAGAATACATTATAGTATATGTTTCCTTCACGGTAAAATATGATGAGGTAATGGGGAGCAGGGTTAAAAGCTGAAGAGACTGTATTTATGCGTCAAGTTCAAGGGGTTGTTTTAATTTCTAGACCCGATCAATGATGACAAACTTCAGCTCTGCTTCTGTACACGCTTCGGCAGCCTCGGAGGGGGAACTCCCGTGCGTCCAGGTAGCGTGGATTTCCGCGCCGGGCTACTTTTACTCTCTTAACCTGGCATTTTGAGGGGAAAGCCTGGTGCTGAGCACGACGGAAAAGGCAAGTGGCGAAGGGAAAAGAGCGAAGTTAAATCGCGTGGAACGGACCATAATGAAAAAATTGAGGGCTAAACCAAACCCGCAGCTATTTTGCCTATCGCTCACCTACACGTCTTCCCTTCATCTCAGAAATCTCTCACTTGATCCCACGATTGCCTTTGCAAGCTGCAGGGTGCACAAGGGGAACACTTCACCGGTTCCATTTTCTCTCCTGCTGTTACGCTACCCACAGCCTCTACCATCACACAGGATACAAGAACCCACAGCTTTTTTGGGGTTTTGGTTGGTTTTTTTTCTTTTTCTTTTTTTTTTTTTTTGCTGTTGTTGGCTGCTTGCGCTGCTAGAGCTCAAGTCCTGTCAGCAGAAGCTTTGCAGCGGATGCTCAGGGAACCTGCCTAAACGTGTTACAAACTGACACAACTCCAGCAGTAGCCAGTGGTCTAACATAATGCAGTTATTTTTTCCAGGCCTGTTTTCTTCTTCCAGCTGAGTTCCCAAAAGGCAGCAATGCTTTAATGGACCCACACAGTGAAAAAATGAGCAACAGCAGCGTCCAAAAGGCTTTTGTTCCTTATTGCATCCAGCCCTTCTGGAGTGCTCAGACGAACTGGAGGGCAAGCTTGGCGAACGCCTCACGACTGAAGTACTGAGATTTCACACGTCAGAGCTACCCTGCTTTCCACGACGCAAATTAAAACTTAATGCAAAATGAGCATACTGAAATATGGGGGGGTGTAGAGAGGGGGTGTCTCTCAGATAGCTGCCCCCCCTCCCCTCCCTTTGCCTGAGGGCACCTGGTCACCTCCAGAGATGAGAACACAAACCTCTAGACCACCACACACGCACAAAGGCTTTTGTAAAGCATGAGGAGAATTTTGGGCCAGGAATACAGCACGATGCAGCTTTGCCACTCTAACAGAGGAGATAATCCAGGACTCAGGACTGTGGGCTTTTTTGAAGCGACCTACATGGATCTTCATTTTCAGTAGGATCTAAGCTCCCGACTCTGGAAATCTCTGCCAAGAGGTTTTCAAATCCATATTGACCAACATTACAATAACCAATTTCCACCACCTCTAGAGCTCTGGCTTATAGCCTAGCCAGCAGCTCAGGACAAAGCCTTCTCCATGCTAGATACAAAAGGCCACCCGAGACACAGCCAAAGCGAGAGCTTGCTTGGTCCACACAAAGCCTCACTGAATGCAAAGCCGGTAATGGAGACCTCAAAGGTTCCCACTGGCACAGCTATGCTGAAAGGCTGCCCATTCTCCTTCTCACCAGAAAAACAACGTTGAAAAAAGTCCTTTAATTCCTCTGAGGCTCCATACATGCAGTTACCTACACGCCATGCCGACAACCTCTCTCTCCCCTCGACCCCTCTGCCTCCCCCAGCTATGGCACAAAGCTCCAGACGAGCAGCTTCAATTACTCGAACAATGATCTTGGAAGTAAACTATTTCCCTCTTTGCCACAAATCTTTATAAGTAGCGAAATAAACACCGCAATGTGCCTTCTTCCAACAGCTGGAAAATTATGGTCTGACTGAAATGACATCATTCTGTTTTCCTATGGAATTTCTGTGCTGTGAGATCTCAGGCAGAAACTGTGGGGTGGCTTAAGGTGGGGTGGGAGACAGCATTGTGGTGAAGCGGGCAAACAAAAACAAAACCAAAAAAAAGAAGGTGAAAATGTCTTAAATCGGTCTTAATGCAAAATAAATGTTTACAGAAAAACACAGGCTGTTCTTTGGTTTCTAGCCAGTCCTCAGTTCCAGCCTCCAACAGCCCTGTCCTAGCTCTACCGTACGATATTCTGTTTCTCAACATCTTAGATTGTTCTCCCCCTCTGTCTTATTACACCACTGAAAAAAGATATGGAAGATACACCCCGGTGAGGAAATACCTCTGTCAGAGCAACATTGCAATTCCAGCAGCTTTTTAGAGGCGACGGCGCTAAATCTACACCCTTAATCACACGCTCAGTTGGGGATGTCATCAGAAGGCGTGTGACCACGCTGATTATACTGCAATCCCCTTGGTTGCACAGAGGTCGTGGTGGAAAAGCAAGGTTTGGTCCCAGTGAGTTAGAGTTGAGTCCCAAAACGTGACTCCGGCCCAGAAAAGCCAGACTGCAAAAGGTTTCATGGTAACAGAGTCAAAAACTGAATTGGCCAGTTGGTGAGAGGAGACACAACTGCCAATTTCTATCGAGAACTGGCAAGTTCAGTTTTTCATTGTCATGGTATTTAGAGATACAAGTTTCAGCTAATTTCTACGCTCTGCTTTGGTCAACATTGTGCAAAGAAAAAAAAAAATTACATGTTTTTTCCTGGTTTGCTTTTCAATTCCTTACCATGCCAGGACCTCACGACAGTAAGGCAGCCAGAGCTACCTGATTTTCACTCCCTGGCCCAACAGGCCCCGGTATCATTAAAGGTTTGCTCACCTTCGCTGAAAGTTTCTCAAGCACAATTCTCAGTCGTACTCGGTGCAATTCAGTAGCGCAATTTGGCACTCCATAGATGGATCAGAATAAAAATCCAAATCACTGAAACCAAAGAGAAATTCCGAATTGCCCTTGACGATCACTGTTTCCCTATAAACTGCCTACTTGCTCCAAATCATAGCTGTGGGAAACCAGCAGCAGCACCGGTGCTGCCTTCAGGCTTAACATGGGAATCAGAAATGAAAAAGCATGTGAATAAGAGAAAGACAAAAGACATCTTGGCTGAAATTCCTCTTCTGTTTGAACTCCTATAGAAGGCTTTGGAAAAATCTTCTCAGTACTCCAAAACCACCCCAAACGTCTTCAATAGCTCTGGTTCCTACGCACTGACTCTTCCTCCTTCCCCCTGCCCCTCCCGGTTCTTCTTATTCTGCTGAATAATTGCATAAACACCCCAGGAAAGCCTAACTAAAAAGTCAAGGTGTATGTTAAAAATTCCCTCGGACCAGGGATAACACTTAGCTTGCAAAGTTTTTCTACGTTCTTTTTTTTTGTTATGCAAATGAGTGAACTTCATATATTCAAACCTGAAATTCCATACTTCATTTCTTAACTTCTCTGGCTCTTCTTATTGATAAGCAATTCTACCAAATCATTAACTTTCAATCGCGGCGTTCAGTGGGGTCAAGGAGAAAGAGCAATGAAGGACTATCTTCAATACTTTGACAATGAGTAACAAAATTGATGTATAAACGTGCGTATCACTTTAATGTATCCAGCCCTATATATAAACATAATTTTGTGTGATTTATATCCCTAATTAGATTCCCATGGCAACATTCTTCAGCTAACAATGTGTATCATAATCACCTTTTCTTCATACAAATGATTTCCTTAACTTTGCATGCATAACTTAGCAGCTTTTATTTTTAAAACTCAATGTTAACAGTTTCTCTCTTGTTACCAGTAGGGGTGCTATGATAAGAAACTAATTTGCTGTAAAAATTACTCATTTGTCAAATAGGCATTAAAATAATTGTTCCCCTTTTGACTGTTACCCTGCTGTTTCCAGTCATTTTCAAAAACTAAATTATTTACTCATTTGAAAGTTCAGCTGTGCATATTTTAATTGATATTCTCTCATAGGACTCATATTGTTAATGACAATAATTAACCCGAAATGGCTGCTAAATAATTATGCTGAAAAGATACGAAGTATTTGTGCAGAAAGTAAAATCAGCACTTGAGAAACCATCAAAACGTACAACTTTTCCTGTTTTATGGCAAAGCATAGTAATAGTTCATAATCAAATTAAGGATGAAAAGAAAAAAAATGTAGATTACATGCTTTGATGCAGAATACTTTATGTTTCCAATATAGAAGGGTATTCTAGCTAACAATGAGTACTCAGTCATTTTAATAAATCCCTAGTACTGCTATTCCAGATAGTAATATAAAGTACTCTCATGAAGTCAGTGCAGTTAGGAACGGTGTAAACTATCCATTAATAATATTTCTCTGCCATTTATCTATTGAATTTCATTCCAAGGAATCAGACCCTTGGAATAATTTATAGCTGATGGAATTAATGCTGAAGGTTTTCTTCTGGCAAGCGTTGTTGATTTCAACGAACGACAGCTAAAAGCTATTCAGACCCAGCTTCTTGCTCTGGACACATCACAGGGCAGATGCATTACCGACCTATTGTTTGCGTAACCATTTATACCAGCACAAAAACAGTATCATTTTTGATTTAGCTCCTTTGCTTGACGACAGTGCGAGTTACGGGTGAAGCGAGCTCCGTACGCACTGCTAAATAGAGACAGGAGAGGTTCATCTACATGGGAACCAATCTGAGTTAACTAAGGATGTGATTTTAATGTGGGTTTCTATATAAAACTATATTAAGCCCATGTGGACTCACTCATTCAGAATTAAAATAGCCCTAATTCACTTTAATCTAATTCACTTCCAAAGACCACAAAGGGGTTTAAAGTTGTTTAATCTATTTGAACAGCTCATTTGAATCCACATGCCTGAGTGTCCCCACAGACACCCACACAGACAAACAAAAACCCAGTAAAGCAGTAGAGAGGTTAAGAGTATGTTGGCAGAAAGTTTTACCTCATGGCTTTTTGATGGAAAAGTTGGATTTCAACTATAAAGACTCTTTGAAGAAAGTGTTGACATCAAACGCTCCTAAATTTCAGCTGGAAACTAAATTCCCTTTCCAAAAGGTGCCTTGGACCGTTCCTGCAGTGCTCCTTGGTCGAACGTCACATATCCCCATAGTCTGCAGTCCAAGCAGTCGGCCCCACACACCGAGGTCAGGGACAACCAGAGCGCCAGATAAACCCGGGCACATCAGACAACACCTATTCTGCTTCCAAATCATTTTTACTATTTTAGACTAAACCAATCTGGCCTTGGATTTGTTACTGAAAGTTCGAGATTCCCCTACCCCAGACCAGTCCTACCTGAATAGGCTTCTCCAGTAGCTCGTACCAACAGAGCATCCCCAAACGGAAAGGTTAGGTGGTACCTGCAATAAAACCAAACACTTGTCAGCCGTTTGGAGAACATCCACTGTATCACCTGATCCCTAAGCTCGTCTGAGAATAAGGGTGCACCTGAACTCACAGTTAAAGTCACCCACTCCTGACATTTTGCTCTCATTAGAGGAAAGAGCCAGCTTGAAGGAGCAACAGGGTCTCTGCTCGCAGGCCTAGGTGGGTGTGGGCCACAAGCAGAGCTCTGTAGCTGATACACAGGATTGAAAATTGGTTCTATTCCTGCTTCTGCAAAAGCGTTGGGGTTTGTGAAAGGAATCCATTTTCTCTCGGTGTTTGTTTTTAAGACTTGAGACAAGACTTGAGACAAGCCCACCTCACAGGAATGTCCTGGATTAAGCATAGACATGTTGCCAGTTTGGAATGTGTTCGCTGTAAAGCTTCCCCTCTTAGAATCAAAGGAACCCCTGAGACTTTTAAAGCAAGTGGATTTCTATTCTTTGCTGTACAGGAAAGCAGAAAATTCTCAATTGAGTGAACTCCAAAGGTTACAAAAAATAATGCGTATTTTAAAAAAAAGTCTGGTGCTTTTGACGAAGTAATTCCTAATTTTTGAATGCTTTCAGTTAGTAAAATGCTTCATTAGAGGAATTTAAATGCTCCTGGTCAGAGAATGTTAATATGAATGCATCTGTCTTATTCGCTTAAGTTGCCTCTGCAATTCTTGTACGTTTTCACATGCCCCTCTGGGGGTTTGCATGTGTAATCAGCAGCACTCAGAACTCAAGCACGCCGCTGTTAAAAGTTGGGCTCATTTAGAGCTACCTTCCATATCCACCAAGTTACATTTTGCATTTTGAAATTTAAGACAGATAGCCAACAGATGAAGAGCGTTATTTATGAAAAAAAAAAAAAATTCTTTTTAATTGCTCAACCTGTTGCTGTCTGAAAAATAAGTGCAAGCTATTACTGGCACCAGATGACTCCCAGTTCTCCCTGGCCAGCAAAGCCGCATCTGCAAGTTCAATGAGATCAGTAAACAGTGTAGGTTAAGTAACTGGTTACTAATATTTTCCTTGAGCTACAAAACTTTTAAACAAACAACAACAACAACTGTGATTGCAGTAACCTTCCAGAGGTTAACAGCATGCAGGTGGTCAATTTGAATTAAATGCAAAACAGACGGCTGAGGCATTACAAACTGAAGATCTCGGTTAAGTTTGCTTCAGGAACTGGGTCTTCTTTCTCAAAAGTCTCAATGATACAACACATAAATGTCAAAATGACAAAAATAAGGAAGTATGTCATAGGCTAAGCATTTTAATGCCTTTTCTGGCTCACTTTTGCAGGCTGAACTGTCTGTGTTGACCACATTTGATGGCATCAGTACTTAGAGTGGCTGCGCGCATGAGTTTTTAATAGCTGAAATAAATGGAGGTGGCCTATCAACTAACTGAACTGTGCTGTGGGCTTGTATTTTAAACCACTGGTATGATGCATGTTCTACTTTATTTGTGATGCCACTTTGCTGACCTTGTGAGATAGCTCTAAGTATTGGTAATCTGATATTGAACTAGAAAGAGGTTCAAATCCAGCTAGCAACGGTATAAGCAGCGATCAGAAAGGATTATTCATATCCTTCCAGAGACCTTTTTTTAAAGCAAGTCTCTCCATCTATTCCTAAGCACACAAGTATCCCTAATGTACCCCTAATACCACTGGTGACCACCAAGAAACCTATCTGGAAGGTCCCCCAAAACAAGGCCAGATTAAAGAGGGGTAAGAGCTGAGAACTCTCGCACCCAAGAGAAATGTTTTCTCCAACGTGATGGAGAGGGGCTGTGAAGGGAATCTGCACTGCTAGGGGCACCTCTTCAGAGACTAAGCAGAAGTTCCTAGCGTGGTTCCCAAATACATTTAAACTGTGAAATGTGACACAAGACCAGGCTGGATGGGGCTTCACGCAACCTGGTCTAGTGGGAGGTGTCCCTGCCCGGGGCATGGGGACTGCAACTAGATGATCCTTAAAGGCCCTTCCAACCCAAACCATCCTATGATTCTATGACAGAAATGTTGTTACTGGAACAGAAAATAAAAACAGAGGAGAAACGCTGAAAAGTTCCTCGCCCCATATCAAACTTTGGGTAGTCCAAGCGTGCAAAGCATTTGCTTTAAGAGCGTTGAGCAAAATGTTTTCCAAAGCCAAGCAATCCCTTTTGGGATCTCCCGCTCGCTCACCAGCCATTCCGAGCAACACAGCTGTGAGCGAGCTGATGCCCCCAACCCCCAGGCACACACAGTAGCCGCCGCAAGGAGGAGGGGACACAAGCGGAAAACGCAGGACCGCGGCTTGCCATGTGTACGTACACCAGCTGGCACTTGGACTCTGCGGAAAAGCACCAGCACTTGGGGAAACTTGACACGACTCGGAGATCCACGTTCGAGTTGAGTGGCCGCCAGTAAATAAATACAAATCTGTTGTCAGGGGGTTTCGTAACGATGAGCTCCTCAAAGCTTGTAATACCCATTCCCCCGTGGAGCAACGTGTAGCTACAGTTGCATCTCGGGCTGCAATATCACCTCCCAATCTACAGTACTACACCTCAACAGAGGGCGCGAGTCGCAGGCAGCTCCAATGCCCTTTGTGGTGCCCGTGAGGTGAGGACACCCGGCATCTAGACACCTTCCAGCGGCTACTTTAAACAAGCCAGTGGAAAGAGTGAAGTTAGAGAGTATCACCCTGTTGTCATCGATGTAAGATTCACATCCAGCGTGCTAAAACACGAAGCTGGACTCCTCATTCATTCCGCCGACACAGGCAGGTCCATGGTGGGTACATGCCGGATCACAGCCACACACAGGCACATCACCTAGCCATTTTTTTTCCCAGCTAGCCCAGCTGGGTGGCCAAACCCAGGCAGGGAACGGCTGAGCCCCAGCTGTAGCCTTTCCATTACTGGTGGCACCAGTTGTTTCTTCTTTCCACCCAGCCAGAAGTTTTCAGAAAACTTACAGGAGCCTAATCGCCTCCATAAAATGTGGTTCAAACCGGCCAGTTCAGAAGTTATTAGGGAAAACAAACACTCTAACAAGCTCTTAACACTGTTGTGACGTCTTCTACTTCAGCACTTAGCCCATTGAGAGAACAATTAAACGCTCTGAAAATTTTGAGCCTCTTAAAATGCAGATTAACCTGTGCAGCTGCGAACGCCCAGCATTATCCCTTTCGAAGTACGCCTCAGTTCTGACCATTTATTTGCTCCCTGTGCCTCTAATTTCAGCTGGAAAAAACAGGGAACTGAGATGCTCCTCCAAAAATCAGCAGCGCCCTCATCACCGAGAAATTGAAGGAATAAGGTCTTGTGTCTCACCTGAAGCAACGGAGCCTCAATTCCTTAGTGATACGATGATTCTGTTACGAACAGTGACTTTGGCTTCAGCTCCAAGGCAAGAGTGTGTAGCAACGGACTACATGACGAAAAGCAGTATTTTTCAGCCTCTTCAGACTTGCCCTCCGTTACCTGCGAGTTATACATTACAGAACTGAATGCCAGAAAAGCGCATTTTAGAATAAAAAGGATAGTGTTTCATAATTTGATTTAAATCAATTATACCATCTCTCGCTGGAACGCTCACGAGCTTCAGAAATAAAATACATAAATGAAACCAGCTGCTCTGGATACTCTTTCTGGGATAGATTTCACTTGAACTCAATCAGCTTTCTTCCGCAGCGCATTATTGTCATGCAGCATCAGAGTGGAGAGCACACAGTGCTGTTTGAGCCATCGCAAGGTAACCAGTTATGGTTACAAAAATGCAAGAAGATTAAAATTCTTTCCTGCAATGGCTGGCTAAACCCTGGGGAATTAATTAATTCCTCTGGGGCTGACGGGGAAACTGAGGTAGTTATTGGCATCCCAGCAAAATCCATTAATTTATAGCTATTTACTACATCACATAATCTTTTTGATTTGTCTCAGTCTGGAGCCCCTCTGTGCCCAACAGCACGGAGGTCTGCAGTGTTTGGGTTGAAGAATAATTACAGCTGGAGAATCACATGCAACCCAAGCTCCGTGTTCTTTAATCTCCAAGCATAATGCATGTGAAGATTTTGGCATCACTCTTAAAATGATTGTTTGTAACTAAATACCTTAAGTCAGTGCTTAGATACCGCGCTGAGTGATCTTTTCATAAATCAGAATAAATATATAGGGCAAAATCCTGGCTCTACTGAATTTAACAGGAGCGCTGCCAGCCGCTCTAAGGGAGCCAGAGTTTCATGCACAAGGTTTTCAGCAGCAGCCCAAGCTGTCCAGTCCTTCTGTTGTTCTTTTCAGTATTTTCAACTCCATTTCTCATCTACCCTCTCTTCCCATCCGGCATCTGCAGCAGCGTTGTGCCGCGACACAACTGCACACTGAACTCCCAGCCACAGCAAATTAAGATGAAAATATCCTGTTAAAATAAGGTCCAGTTCCAGCTTCAGCTGACAAAAGCAACCTCTGTCTCTGATCGCTCTGCCCACAGCGTTCACTCACGAGGCACTGGCCTGTCTCAAGGCTGATCAAGGACTGTTCATTCTAGAAGGGTGACAGATGAGCTCAGGACATTCCGGGCCAGAGCAGAGTCAGGGATGTGATGACAGCCTTTACTCTCCATTTCCCTGCTTTTCTCAATTCGAACCAAGTTTTTCCTCACTTTTTCCTCCCCTCACTGGAAACCGTTCTTCCCCAACATCTTCAAAAGGGGTCAGAATAAATCGAAGCCCATCGTGCCCTCAGGCACCTCTTCATAAAGTCTCAGCAGGGTTCTCCGAGGGCTTCTCTGCAATGGCTCACGCTTCTGACACATCTTCATACATCAACCGCTCAGCTTTCTTGGAGCCCTGCATAGACGGGTGGCAAAACTGATGGCTCTGAGTGCAGCTCCTCCCCGGCACATCCCTCCTCGTGCAAATCCGCTACCATCACATACCAAACCAAAACTTCAGGGGATTCCTGCATCCTAGGAATTTGTGCGTGTAGATTCCCTCCGTACCCTGTGGGATGAGACAGACTCCTGCGCAGAGCGGAGGGAGTGCTCCTGTTGGGTTTCTGCTCTGAAGCATCCTCAAGAGTAGTTCTCCAACACTCTTCTTACGAAGATAAATGGCCCATTAACTTAAGCAAGCAGCAGCAGGCAGAGAAAGCAGAGGGCACAAAGTACCACCACCACAATCTCTAATTTTTTTAGGGTTTTTCCAACCTTTCTTTAAAGAAACAATAATTTTCTGATACACCTAGTCATATATCTTCTCTTAGCATATTATCCAAGTGTCCTATAGCTCCTCTGTAGACCTACACATGCGAGTTTCCTTCAAAGTAAATATTTTACACCTAGAGAATTGAGACAAAGAATCTGTCTTCTTTATGCTACAATGGCACCCATAGCTGAAAAAAGATGATTTTCACAGCTACCGTGTGCTTAACTTTCACTGCCTCCAGTAATTAAGAGCACAAAAGTGGGCATCATATGCAATAATTAGTGGCTAAGGAGAGTCGAGTGGAATAATGACTTATTCACCATGAGGCTACAAAATTCTGTTTGCATTAATATACTTAAAGACTTGTATTTCTAAGTAGTCAATACCAGAAATGTGCTTGTACAGGATTAACGATGTCAAATTAATATGTATGAGAGGACAGCAGCTTCTATAACTTGACAATAAAAGCTAGAATGAAGACATAAAGCCAAATGTTCTTGTGAATGAAGAGAGAAAAGGAGGAGGAAACAAAAAACGAAACAAAATAGAGGAAAAAGGAGCTAATGGTCTCTTTACCAAGAGGCAGAACAAGTTGAAAAGGTGATTCTCTTCCTTTGCCTGAGAAGATCGAAAATGCAGATCCTGTTGCTAGAATATTCAATGTAATGACTAATAAAATTATTTTGGACAAGAACAGGTTATTACTGCAAGTCCTGGCTAAAGAACAAGTAATTTTTTAAAGACTTAAAAAACATTTGAGGAACTGGAGGACAACCGTAAGTAGGTAAAATTTTAACAGTAAGAAACTACTCACTTGTGAGCAAACTTTTGATGGGCTCGTGTTCTTTGGCACATTCAGCTGATGTCCCGGATGGCACAGTGACCTCAGTATCCCTCATTGCTTTCCCACTACGCAAAAATCTTATAAAAAGTGCTTATAGCACAGTGGGTCAAGGAAGCAGGTGTTGCAGTGTATTTTAAGTAACATTTTCTTCAATGAAAAATGGAAGTGTGAGGTTGATTCCCAACAACATCATCACAGACAGGGGATGCCTGAAATGCGCATCTGACCTACTAACCCCTGTTAAGACAAGGCAGGGCTGAATTGAAGTGGAAAGAGGGTTCCAAGAACTGAGCTCTGGGTTTTCTGAAACAAAGACACCAGCCAAACGTCTCCTGGAAACTACCTTACATTTGACTGCAGGGATCTACAAACTCTCTGTTGTTAAAACAACACTTTCAACAGCTGGGAGCGCTACCTCATCCAAGGCAGATAAAAAAAATCTTTGCATAGATGTGGATCCCTGCCTCCAAAATCCTGTTTTATTCCAAATTTCAGCATTGGATATTTTGTCTTTCACAGTATCTAAGTTAAATACTCCACCGGCTTGACTGAGCTGTGAGGTGTCATTTAGGAGAAGCCCAAAGGCCCTTCCAACCCAACGGTATTCAAGGACCACGTGGTAGTTAGGCAGTGGGCATTGAAAATACTGTATATCCTTAGAAAACACCAGCAGAGGACAGGGGAATACAGTCAAGAGCCAACGTGCAGAAAAGAATATAACCACTACTAAAACCACCACATGGATTTCATGTCCCATCAGTTTCCTTAAGTCTGAAGTGAGATACTGAACTTCTGCTCCTTCTGGTCTGGGGAATCATGGGAATCAAGCTTTCACCCATTTTGCCAATGGACCTGCAAGGTTGTGTACCTGACTGTAAAAGCAAACCCCCTCTCTCTCAGAAGACACAGCACTACAGAAATTAAATAAGATCATGAGTGCTTTCAGCATGCCTCTTAAAAATATACTATGGAAGTAACAGGTGAAGATTAGCCAAATTAGCTGTAAACCAAGTCATGACAGTGGGATGATTCTCTAGTTTTACCAAAGAAGGGACTAAAGCTGATGCTTAAAAGCTGACCTGGGACCTATTGGAAAGGCCATGAAAAAAAATAACACAGATTTAAGAATCCTTTATTCCTCCCTTTTCTCACCTTATGAATTTTTTTATTTACTCTTTCTTTTTCTCAGCCTCCAAGATACAGAGAAGCAGATGCACTCCTCTGAACCCCACGCTTCAATATTCACTAACCACCACGGAAAACCACGCAAAACATTTCTTCTGCCCTCAGGAAGCTGATGAAATTTGAAAAGAAAGCAAGCGCACAACTTTATTGAGGTCGGCGCAAGCCCAGAGACTTGCAAGTTGCATGTCGCCGTTAATCAAAGTGACTGTGCCAACATGATTAGAATACCCACAAAGCCAAGCCAATCAAGCAGCTAACTGAGGGAGACCACGGAGCAGATAGCAAATACCACTGGAGCTGTACATTGCCTCAAAAGATTATCACTGCAGTTGTTCAAACTCTTGTGACCAACAAGGGATTCCAGTGACTCACTGCTATTGTGTTTCTGCAGCTCAACATTATGTCCCATGCATATTCCGGAGCTCCACAGCACCACATGTGTATAACAATGTGCTGCACTTCATAAAATCTCTTTGCGGTAAAAGAAGGACCAAAAAATATTCGCACAATAGGAGAATGCCAACTGAGCACTGGACTACATTAGAGCAACTCATTGGGTGCCATTCCAAAACAGCATCTGCCATGGCCCCAGGAAGTAGCTTTAAAAAAACAAAAAAATTTAAAATAAAATAAGAGATTTTTCTGAAAGATCACAGCTTTTAGCATACCAAGGGAACTTCAAGAACAAATTAACATATGACTCACCTCCCTGAGGTCTATCCCATGGTTTCATTATCAGTCAAGCAGAATCCATTGTTGCAAAAGCAGTTCAAAGTGGCCCCTCCGTCCATGTGCCACGCTGAGTGCACAGCAAGTCGTTATGTCTATACAGCTTCGTTAAAAAAAGGAGGCAGGGCAGGATAACATTTAAAAAGAAAACAAACAACCCCTTCCACGTTGGGGTTGGAAAGGCCAGGAAAAGCCCGTAACACGTCAGTAAAGGGCTAGGAAAGAAGATGGTCGCTTTTCAGACACTCTTAAAACTTTCCCAAGGAAAGGATGGCCTGCAGCTGGGACACACCAATCAGCTGCTCCAGCAAAGGTCACAGAAGGAAAGATCCCCTGCTAGTTCAACAGCCGCGGTTTCTTAAATCATCTCGAAACAACGAAGAGCATGTGAACGCCTTCTTCCCCTGCAGGTTTCAAGACAGGAAAACAGGGCTCGCATCTTAACTGCCGTCGTCCTCCGCTTCAGAGCGGAGTATTCTCCTCACATCAG
The DNA here is from genome assembly GCA_013399435.1 of Arenaria interpres. Taxonomy (NCBI): domain Eukaryota; kingdom Metazoa; phylum Chordata; class Aves; order Charadriiformes; family Scolopacidae; genus Arenaria; species Arenaria interpres. The sequence continues at coordinate 5,969 of VXAK01008840.1, read as the reverse complement.
AGGAACCAGGCGTGCTGAAATGAAAACAACAGGCTTAACTGACAACCTGGAGAGGAATCATGGAAGAGTCCCATCCAAGAGACAACGTTTCCGGCTCCTGCCACAACTGAAAAGGCAGATGTAACTTCTGACACTGACAAGTGCTGAGTGTAATATCGGATGAAGGTAAGAGATAACAGGGAAACCCTTTACACATCAAGCACGTCATAGGAAGAAGGCCTCGTGCACAGTAGGAACCCAGGCTGAGTTAAAAGTTAAAAGAAGGAATCGTGACATTGGGTTTTTCCTAGGATAACCGGGGGAGGGAGAGGGTCTGTATTTTCTAATTAAGCAAAGTCCTGATAGAAAGCTGCATGTGCAAACAGAGGGTGCTCTAACATTAGATTTGGGCTGCTGAAGGGTGGATGAGCAGCGTGTGGGAGGCCTGCAGAGGAAGAAGTCTCTGGGGATGCTGGTCCTGCCCCTCTTTTCTCCCAGCTGATGGTATGACACTTGAGCCTCTCCATGTTGGGCCGGGACTGCGCTGAAAACATTCATGATCTTTGCTCTCCTGTTTTCACAGAATCACAGAATGGTAGAGGTTGGAAGGGTCTTTCAGAGATCATCGAATCCAACCCCCCTGCCAAAGCAGGGTCACCCAGAACAGGTAGGACAGGAATGTGTCCAGGCAGGTTCTGAGTATCTCGAGAGAAGGAGACTCCACAACCACTCTAGGCAGCCTGTTCCAGGGCTCCAGCCCCCTCAGAGAAGTTTGCTTTTTCCTTTTCAGAGTCCTGTACTGGGCTAAAAAACAAGGTACGAGGAGCCTTATGGACAAGATGCACAGCACTCACAGGCAGCAAGCCCCAACAGAGTGCCATTGTGCACATGGGCCTTCCCCTCAACAAGAAGTCCTTTCTCTGCTTGCATGCTAAGTACCAGCAGAAGACAGCAGTTTATGACTTCCACTGTCTTGGGGACATTCACATCCCTGGTGGGGTAACTACTCGCCATCACAGCACTACCAAAAAGCCTAAAATCTGGCCCACGTTTTGTGGTGAGAATCCTGTTCTCCATGGTAGGTCTTGAAAAAAAAACCCTTAGGTAGCTAAAGGGATGGATATATAATAGAGTGGAACTTCACAGCCTCTTTGTGGTCCCTCAGGAACAAAGAGACAGAGCATCCCGCTCACAATGCTCCACAAAAGCATCCAAAATATAAAAAGCTTAAAGTGAACTTCTCAAACCTTAAAGCATCACTGGAGTTTACCATGAAAGGTGCACTGTGCATACATATAGCGCAGAAACCCTGCAACACACAAAGCTTTCCACAGATATTCAAGACACCCTTTCAACTTTTATTCACTTAAGCAAAACATCACTGAAGCAATGTTAATCCTCTTGTTTACAGTTACACCCACCAAAGAAAGGGAATTCACAGCTCAAGATCAAACAGAAACACGAAAGGGAGCTATTTAACATCACTAAGGATAGCATCCTATAATTACTATACCGGAGAGGTTGGATCTTTCAACACAGGTTTTGCTTTAAGAAAAAAGAAATAGTGAACTTCATTCAGCTCTGTTTCTGCCTCAGCCTCATGTCTAGTTTCAAGTTAAAGCTAAATAATAACAGCAAGTACCGATTTACCAGCCATCCTTTCAGGAGCTCAGATCATCAGAAAACTGTACGGAAGAGGCAACACAGCTAAAGCAAACATCAACCAAAGGTAGCTGCACGCCCAAATATAAATATTTTCTCCTCTGCACCTGCAAAGCACAACTGTTATCAAGAAGATGTTGAAAACGGGAGGAGAATTCTTGAGGAGCTCTGTGCAAACACAACCCTTGATGGTGACCCTTCACCATAGACCCTTCCATAGACCCTTCAGTCTATGCATGAGGACTTATGAACCTCCACAGAGTATTTTTTGGGCAACGTGGGTGCCTGTTTTTCTGAAACTGCATTCACAGTACCATCAGGAGGTGGTTCTTCCAAGCAGCCTTAGCCCCAGGAGGTAAAGTGGCTCACCTATATAAAGGAGATGCCCAGAAGTGCAGACAATCTAAATTTGGGACCTTTTGTAACATAGATGGCATTTGAATAGAAGTTAGGCTTGGTACTTCCACTCTTGATGGCAGCTCTAGGTTCAAAGTGAATGCCAGACTACTGTAAATCCTCTAGCCTAATTAAAAAGGAGAAAATCTCTGGCTCCTTAGTTAAAATATCCGCCGAAATTCACAGTTAATGATTGCTTTACCAGAAGTCACCACAAAGTCCACAAGACGTTTAAGTCTCATGAACCCCTTTGATATCAGCAGTCTAAACGCAACTGTAGGATTCACGGTAACAGAATATATCTTCACATCTAATCTCCACGAGGAACAAGAAAAATAGAAGGAAGCCTGCTCCTAGGAAAAGCAGTGGATTTTGGTAGCAATTTCACTCGAATAACCCCTGTTGTATTAAAATCCCAGTGATGCAACTCCTCTGTGCCCTTGAGAAACCCCATTCACTTTTCACAGCCGAAGCATTTAAGATCTACAACATAAAGCAATTGGCTTTTGAATGCAGGTTGCTTCATTTTAAAACATTACTGCTCTTTGATGTTTATCTGTTTAAGAGAGTTTATTGCAGCTAATTCACAGCAGGAATGCCCTGTGGCATCCTCAAAAATTATATTAAAAATATAAAAGATAAGAAAGGAAAACATAATAATTATATAATCTAATTTTTTTATGGCTACACAACAAAAATTAAATCCTAATTTTGTAATGTATATGCATTGAACTATTTCTGACACATACCAAAAGCATGAAGCCATCGTACGCGGGCCTTTTTATTGGAAAGTCTGACAAACTGAAACAGCAAGAGGCCCAATACCATATTAGTGAGGTTTCAACTTTATTTAGAAAATGAGCTTCAAGGATAAGCCAGAAACATATGGATGGAAGGTTGTTATCCGCAAACAGAGTCAATGTGCAAACGGCGTTTTTTGATTTACTAGAAATAATACTACAACAACTGCTGCAGTCACTCCCCCGCACCACTTACATTAAATTCATTACTGACTAAAAACGGCACTTTTTTGGTAATTGCATGTTGTTCCATTGCCTTATGCCATCTGATGGTCGTCAGCTGCAACTGCCTGCCCAGGCCAGAAGTGCCCTATGAGGCCATTGAGCCACGGCAGTAACGTGCTTCACCCCAACGGTGGCATTTAGGAAAAGACCCTCTCAACAACTGATTGTCCTGTCCTCTCATGTCCTTATTTTCTCATGGCCATAACACCCCTGCAAATGTATTCACAAGCAAACCGAGCCATTAAGAGCTGGAAATGACATTGTGTGAGGCCCAATGTAACGTAGACTTAATGAAACATCAACATCATCACCACGCTTTAACTGTACCTTTTGAAGGCAGAACCTTGAAGGCTACCTCTTGAGTTTCTTCCCAAGTAATGAGTTTGGTCTAGCTTGAGTACAGATCAATCATGACCAAGTGATCTGTCGTTCCAATCGCAAGCACCAAAGAAAAGGTGGCAGATGGCAAAACTCAATAGAGAGCTGCTAGAAAAATCAAATACTTCTCTCAACAATGCCTTCCCACAGCAGTGGCAGCCAGAAGAACCGGAGAGAGGTACACTGCACCACCTAACACTGCAAGCAGAATCAAAATTTGTGGATTCCCACTGCAAGGAAGCTATCACGAAGAAAAACCTCGACTGACAGATCTCCCACTGAGTCACCCCTCTCAAAACAACCCCGCAAACGAGTCCTTCTGAGATGCTTTCCAGAAGCCTGTGGATTAGACTGAATTTTCCTAAAGCTTTAAAGTTCTTTTGAGGTTGATGCCTTCACAATGCATCCCCAACTCAGTCCACATCCAAGTGGAAGATCTGTATCCATGCTATTCCACAGGGCTGGCAAACCTAAAGATGGAGAGTTCTTCCACCAAAGGGAAGAGTTTAAAGATTATCTGTCCCAGACTGTGGCTGGAGAAAAGAGAGTAATTTCAAAGGATAAATCAGAACAGACATCCAAGGCCCTATCTGTGCTAAAATGAATGAGGATGGATTCACCAGATATTCAAAGGTCAGCTCTGATCTCCTGAGTTTCACAGTCTGAGATCCACATGTTGGGATTAATACAAACGTCTTCCCAGCTAAAGAAGGGTTAAGAGTAAAGACTAACACTGAGAAAATGCAAACAAAATTAAAAAATACTGTTCCACAATGGCTGAAAGTGCAGATAGCGAGGTCGTTCAACAGAAAAAGGTGATGTGTCTTAACACCCATGAATGTGCTGAAAAGTACTCACTAGGAACCAAGATCCTTGAAAACTGAGACAAAACCACCTTGATTTGAACAGCTTGAGAACACTGGAGCCCTCCTGAGAATCTGATATTTTCTTATTTGATAAACAGCCTAAAAAAACCCCAATACTTTTGAGTACTTCTTCATTTGGAGAGAAACTGTGCAATGGACTTCACTACATTCTCAGCGTGCCCTTTGTTCCAGCACTGAAGACATCTGATACAGTAAATCCTGCCTCCTAAACAGAAGAAGCCAACACAGACAGGTACCTTTCAGAAGCGGGATGTACAGGTTGAGGATCCTTTGAGGAAAGAATCCACGTTCCAGCTATTTCAGCCAACACATCTGCCTCATTTTGCTGTTAATATCTAGCGTAGCTCCAGACCTGAAATGTTTTTTTGAAAGTCCCAGGTGTAAATCCTCTTCATTTTCATGGCCGTCAACCAAAAATTAGACGCTCCTCATTTCTAGACACACTGAAAACATTGCTTTCAGACAAAAATTACCCCATGGATACCAAATTTTAAGCCCAAATACTCCCTTCTTCCAAAATGATGCACGCTGGGACAAAACGAAACAGCCTAAATGGCGTCTAAAACTCTGAGTAGTGTTTCCTACTGGACAGGCATCTCTGAAGGCCCAGGGCCAGCAAAAGGCAGGTGGTGGGCTTTAAGCTGGCCGACTCCAACCCTCGCTGCACATTTAGCTCAGCAGACTGACAAAAAAGGCATACCTGCTCCACAGTTAGGATCCGCAAAGGCAATTCCATTCCCATTAGTCCAGCCTTTGCAGCTGAGGTACAGAAGTCTCGAGTTTTGGTCCTCTGTCACCACATATTTATATATACAGACATATACATATATAGGCTTCGTTAGCTAGGTCTACTTCTGCACAGTGATGTTGCTGACCGGGTATTTCTGCAGAAAATGAGAATCGGGGAATTGACACATAAACCCAGTTTATACGTACATATTTCCTCTGCTAAAACCCTACCCAGACTTGAAAAGAGAAACAACTAAAATTGCGGGTCTGCTACACTTGATGTAGTCTCTGTAAGCAAAGAGGGGAAAGAAAAACCCCAAACCTCTATTTGTCAATTTTGATGCAGCTGCTATTTCATTACCGTCGCTAAGGTACTCCTCACACACGAGAGAACGAGGGAGGAGAGAGGAAAGAAAAGATTTAATAAATAACAGAGAGGAAAATCCTGATGACGTTAATCTCAACCACAGTAAAACAATAGTCTGAAAGCATGCCAGGTCCCTCTCTACAGTCTCAGGCTGAAGCCCAGCCTCTAGTTCATTAAAGTAAATAAAACATAACGGTGAACGAGAAAGAAAAATAATAAGAAAGATTGCATGAATAATGGAGAGAATCTGAGCACAAGTCCAACCAAATGATGTCAACTATTATTTAATTTTTACTTTGCGCTCTCAGAGAAAACACAAGGGGAGGGGGAGCCGGGGAGGTAGCGCATTAAGGAGAAAGAGGCAAGGATATCCCAGAGGGGGTTCAATAACATAATCGCTAAGATAATATATATATATTTTTAAAAGCCTTTCAACATTATTAATTCCCTTCCAAAGATAATACAGTGGAGAGTCAGTGGGAAAAAAAAATAATGATGAGAACTGCAGTAGTATATGCCTACCCATACACTCAAACTTTGATCCTT
>VXAK01008839.1:133378-184670 GCA_013399435.1 Arenaria interpres | reverse complement strand
AAGAACCCTTGAAAAACTGCACCATCCACTTGAGTAGGAGGACATTTTTTTAAAAGATAGTAAATTAAATCTCAGTTTATTAAAATTTGTAGTTTATTTGCAGAGTTTTTGAATCATTCAATGCATATACAGCTTATAGGGTCATAAAGGAAAGTTAAAATAGCCAGATCTTCTGTTTGTTTAAATTACCTAGGTGCCAATTAAGTCCAAAGATTTTTGGTAGGAGACAAAGCAAAGGTGATATTACTTTTAAAAATTAGGAATAGATACTCTTGCACTGAAAATAAGAGATAATATTAGAAAATTAAACTAGTCCAGGGCTAGAGACTGAAAAATGAAATCCCAACTATCCTCTCCCATTTTTTTGCAAGCCAATCTACTATGCTACAGAAACTTCAGTGACTTATGAGCAACACTTTCAATTCATGAAACCACACTTTTGTTTTAATGTTGACATCAGCCATTCACTTAATCTTATTCAGTCTCAATTTTACCACATCAGTAATCAAATACTGCTACATTGCTATCTTTAAGGTAAAACATAGACACTTATTTACTTTCCCTTTGGGGATAGTCTTGACATAAGTAACACTTTCTGAGATATGTTGCTGAATGACTTATTTTCAGTCACTACATGAGCTCACATAGAAGAATTCCAGGAAAGAATCATTAGCAGATCTGGATGGAAAACATCATTGTTGCTCATTAGCGAAACTTTATTGCAAACAGAAGAGCAAGAGACAGCAAACTTTTAATAAAACATTTCACCTTTTTCCAAAGAAAGCCAAAGTATTTAATACAGCCAAAACCCCCTCTCCTAAAAGTAAGTTAAAAATTCTGCAAAAAAGCCAACACTTTTTTCTCTGCTAGTAAATAGTTTTGATGGGATTTCTATTTTTCAGCACAGGAGAATTTGCTTCAATAATAAGTCATTTGCTATTCCTCAAATTTTCAGAACCAAATTGCATTTTCTACAAATCCTTTCCTCTGGGTAGCTGTTTATATTTCAGAAGTCATGGAAAAATACAGCATGAGCTAAATAAAGAGGGGGTTTATTACATAATTGAAAACTGCAATTATTTTCTAGGAAGTTAAATGCATCTATGTATTTCAGATCTTTCAGGAAAAAGCACTATTATTGCCACTATTAAACTCTGCATATTTCTGACTAAATTTTTGCCCTCAGGGCTTCCTTCTTCAGATGCAAGAAAACAAGATACAGAAACCCATTCCAGTAGAAAGGATGGATTATAAATTTGATCTCACTCATTCATTTGCTTTATTAAGCCTAATTCTCCACTCCAACCCCAGGGCAGAGTCAGAGCATTCACTGAAGCATTAGGTTACATCCACTCATCTCTTGGCTGCCCCCTGGGAAACACCCTTCAGTTTCTGGGCCAGGCAGCACAGGGTGGCCTCCAGCCAGGAAGAGCAGCAGAAGAACTTTGTGTCATCAGACATGTTCCAAAGACCTGCCCGTTCAAAACTCATGCTTCCCTCGCATCCCCATCATGGACAGACCACACCAGCACTCTCCCTACAGTAGCCTGGAGTGCCCCTTCACCACCATCTCTGTACTGCTGTGCCCCTCTTGCTATTGCTGCCCCTACAGGGGAAAGCTGTGCTCAAACCTTTGACAGTGGACCAAGCTGTCCCAACAACAGCTTTTCCACAGCAACGAGAAGAAATGGTGGTGGCAGGCAAGGGTTCCCTTCACTACTCTACAGACCTGGCAAAATCAGCAATGGGTATATTTTTTGATCAATGACACCCTCACTCGCAGCCTGACAAGTATCTGATACATTAAGGTGGCTCAAAAGTCTTAATTTCCTTCTCCAACATAGCCAAATCTTAGAATGGAATGCAATATTTTCAGTCAGAAGGGTCCTCCAATGATCATCTAGTCCAACTGACTGACTGTTTCAGGGCTGACCAAAATATAAAGCATGTTATTAAGCTCATTGTCCAAATGCCTCTTAAAGACTGACAGGTACATCCTCAGCAGCTGGAGCACAGTACTCGTGAAATCAACATAGTATGGGTTTGCCAGTGAAAAATGACTGAAATTCAGTATGACAAGTCTGCCACAGCTTTACAAGGCCACCCTGCAGATGTGCACCATCTTCCACTAGAGGACCACTGTACCACTGCCAGCCAGCAGCTCCTCAAGCTGTCAATTTCCTCTATTCTGTTGACTAGTTTCCTATTCATATTATTTTGCTACAAAACCATCAGTAAACCACATTTGAGTTTTGAGCCATCACAGTTTGAGGAACACAAAAGGAATTTACCCCCTCTCATATACAAACCTCTGCTTCCTGCTTTCTCCCCCACTCTTACTTCCTCTTTCTCCCCTCACAGGCTTCTTCCACTTCGCTGTTCTTGACTGGTCCCGGGAGGTGAATGAGGCACATTTGTAGAACTATTTAAGATTCAGTTTTGAACTGTTTAACAGCTGATGACAAAAAAGTATCTGTAAAGTATCAGTGATGGTAGCAGCTGAAACATGCTCTTTAAAATTGGGGGAAAAAAAACCAAAACAAAACAAAACAGAGATTTGGCTTTCACCATTTCCTGACACACTCCACCAGCCATCTCTACAAATGGTCAAGGTACTTGCCTGAAAGTGGCAGAGCAGAAGTGGGAGGCTGGGAGCATCAGTGGGGAGGATGCATGTGTGTGTGTGCTGAGGGTGGAATGGCTGTTTCAGTGGGGAAAAAAGGTACTAAAGAAACCGCTGTTAATTTCAACAAAAATGCTAGTAAACCCATTCCCCAAGAACAGACAGAGAATGGGAACAGGCTCTGGCCCTACAGTGTGTCCATCATGTGATGTGGACATAAAGATTTAAAGATTTATGGCTCATACTTCAAACTGTCGAATGTCTAACCCTCCTTCTTGTACTTTACGTTCCTGAGTAGCATAGTTCTTACTTAATGTATTCAGCCTTTCATTTTCCAATATCTTATTTGTAAGTCAGATGCTCGCTTACTGGATTTCAATTTCATCATTTGTTGTTTCATGTCTTCTGAGGATCTTATTAAAACTTTTGATAAATAGTTCCTACTCTTTTCCTTTTAATAGTAGTTGCATTTAATGAAGTCCCAACAAAGTATGTGTTGAAAGAACAGACATCTTCAACTATTGTTGCTTTGTGTTGGCCCTACCTTTTATGAAGGTTAAAGTGGTATTATTTGTTATCTGTATAAATGTACTGATTTAGGAGAGATTTATGTTGTGCTTATACAAAATCAGGGATAGCTGAACACATTAGCGGGATCAAGTGCTAAGCACTGAAACAAAAATGGTATCGTGAAAGTGTCAAAACTGCAAAATGCTACTGAAAAGTGAAAGTTTAAAAAGACAAAGCAATACTATTTTTCTGCTTCTTCACTACTGTGGGAACTGTGTATTTTAACACAATATATGGAGAAGCTGAAACCCCATCCGGGAAATCAATAGGTAATTGAACTTTTTACAAAAGCCTCAAAAGTTGGGGTTTTTTGTTTTAATTTTTTGTTTGGTTTTGGGGGGTTTTTTGTTGTTTGGTTTTTTTTTTTTTTTTTAAATTACAATATAGAAAACATTTTCCTTTTCTGTATTTAGGCTCAGGATTATTGTATACAAAAACATCAGCAGAAATCTACAGTCAGTTCTAGAAGAATCCACATTAATTTATCTCCCAAACCTCTAAACAGAGGTTAATGAATGAACAGTCCTTGAACCTACACTGTGTCTTGAGCATACTCGCAAATGAGGGTGAGCCACAAAACAGCAGAACACATTTAAACAACTTCCAAAGAGACAGATAAAATTCTTTTGTCAAATAAAACATTATAACCACAAGTCACACAAAGTTCAGCTGGATTGAACATGGCCACTTCAAAGTGGTCCCTAGTGAACAGCCTCCTTGTCGCAGGTGGAGTGATCAACTTTGCTAGTTAGAGTGAAGTAGTGAAATATTTATTAAGATGAAACAGTGATTTAACAAAATCAGTAGTAAATGAGATAAAACCAGTAGTAAATACGACAGTGTTTTATGAGATTTGATGTCAATATACACTCTATTATTTACTGCATAGAGGACAGGGTCAGACCTGTCAGGATCCTGTCAGGGAGACCCTCTCGTTGAGTCACGAGGTTCAGAAAGGACCCCCTTGGTTACTAAACTCCTCTCAGACAGGAGTCTAGGTGCGGCTGGATGTAATCCTAGTCCCAGACTTGATCAATGGTTTATGTCTAAAGGATTATATATGCGCAATCTACCCTTTATATTACTTAGCTAAGATTTCAAAGTTTAGCATGCTATTAGTCACTTACCACGCATCTGTTGGGGCAAGGAGTCTCTCAACCTTGAGGAGTAGAACCTTAAGCGAGCATGCTCACAAAAGGGGAGATCCTGGCGTGCAGTCCGCTGCCATACAGGAGAGCTCAAAGGAGTCTTGGGCTGTCCACTGTTTACGGAGGTAAGATAATTGACCTATAGTCACATTCGCATAGGAACAAAATTTATAGGTCCCCAAGCCAGACAGTATTTTGTCTATGTTGCCAGCCATCCTCCACAGTCCAGGTGCAAGTTATTGCAACTGATGTTGTGATGGCCATGGTGGCCAAGGCCCGAGCAGGAGCCGGGGGCAGGAGGGAGCAGTGAGAAACAGGGAGAGCACACCACCACACTCCTACAGACATTTCAGTGACGGTGCTGAAACATTTCGGGTCTATAGTTTCAGCAGTAAATAGGTCAGGCACTTGTGCATTATGACGGTGAAGATCACTAGTAAAAATAAATCAGCGACATATGACACTGTCCATTGGCAAAATATGACCAGTTTGATGCAGAATTTTGCTTTTGTAGTTAAGGACTAAGTTATGTGTATATGTCCTGTCCTTTCCTTCAGTGCAGCATTTTCAAACTTTTTGACATGAGAGGTCAATTATGCTTCCAGAACTAATTAGAAAAATTACAAGGAATCAATAACAGGTGCATCATACATCCCTACAAGATTTCAATGTATCCCAGTTAGATCTTGTTGAATATTTTCTCACTGATAGCATGACTTTCCATTAATTTAGATTTCTCTACTCTTTTTTTTCCTAAAAAAGAAAATTTTTGTACACATGTACCTCCTAGTCATCAAAGCAGTGAATTTACAAGGTCCTACAACTGAGAGCAATAATATTTGGAACAAAACAGACAATGGAAAATTCTCACCGTAAACTTCCTGCAAGTATAACCAGCTATATGAAATGGTATGTAAGAACACATTATAATTTCAAATGAGCAGTAAAGAAATGGATATGCTTAAAATTACATAATTACGAAGGAACTTGAATAAACACTCATAGAATAGTATGTGAAACTTTTCTGAAAACTGAATCAACATGCAGTATAAGGAGACAATCAGGATATTTACTTCAAAACCACACTGCTCTTCCAACCCTAAAAAGCTAATGTAGACACAACTTGTTTAGCCTCATGTGGGCAGAGCCCCTCCAGAAATGTATACCTTTTTACAGGTGCATGTAAGTACGTATATAATACCAGCACACAATAACATACTGGTTTACTTTAACATAGAAAAATAAGTTGCTGATGAAAAACATAGCAACAGAAGAGTTTAGAAGCCAACCCATTTTTTTGTATCATAGAACTGTGTTCAGAGCAAAACTAAATAACGTGGAGGTTGAGAGAGAAAAGGATACAATATATTAGCATGAACAAGAGTTACACGTTACAAAATAGAAGGAACTTTTTTTAAAAAAGCCAGTAGGAACAAGTAAGAACATTACCACAGCAGTAATTACCACAGCTCCTTGGACTGGATTAACAATTACTAATTGCTTACCATCTTATAGGGGGACATCAAATGAGCACAGGAGGCAACAGGCTCAAAACTGTGAAAAGGAGGAAGTTGTTTATACAATGTATAGACAAGCATTGAGGCATCTTGTTCCAAGATGCTATAGGTGTTTTATTGACTTAAGGACAACTGAGTAAATTAATGAGATATCTGCTGTGGGCTATTAACTATAGGAAAAAAAAATATATTACTGATTTTGGAAGTATTTTGACTACAAATTCAAGTAATCTCAAGTGGTGGTGTTCTGTCTATTGTCCATGGACCAACAGTGCCTTGTAAAAGTCACACGTGAAAACCATACACGCACCACCCTGCAATTGCGAACGACTGGGGCAATAAATAAGGTAGAAATAAAACATATATAAATACTCATAATTTAGCCTAATTTTCAAAATAATGTAAAGTAAAACACTGAAACAGTCTGTACAGAATTATTCAAGTGTTTAGAACTAGCATTGCTTTTTTTCTACAAGGTTAGCTAAAAAGATTTAAAAGCAACAATCTGTACGTTGGCTGCCCTAATGCAAGCCATACTGTCCTATATTTTCTTCTTATTCTACACACATCCACATCCACCCATGCTAGTTATATTTTAAGAAATGAGGCCAAACCAACTTATGTCAATAAGGGTGTAGAAGACATACCTTCACATCCCCCTTACATATGGATGGGGTCAAACTTCTCAGTGGTGTCTGGTGACGGGACAACTGACAATGGACACAAGCTAGAACACAGGAAATTCCATCTCAACATGAGGAAAAACTTATTCACTTTGAGGGCGACAGAGTACAGTGACAGGCTTCCCAGAGAGGCTGTGGAGTCTCCTTCTCGGGAGATATTCAAACCCCGCCTGGATGTGTTCCTGCCCAGCCTGCTCTAAGTGACCCTGCTTTGGCAGGGGGGTCAGACTAGATGATCTCCAAAGGTCCCTTCCAAGCCCTACCATTCTGTGATTCATGTGTTTAGATTAACACTGTAAGCAAGTTTCATTTCATAAGCATATTTTGAAGCTTTGAAACAGAAAGATGTGCTGTTCATTTTTTTTATCCTGTTCAGTACAACTGAAAGTGAAGCAATATTTTCTTAGTTAAGTCAAAAACAAAAGAACAAAAGCAACTTGTTTTATTTAGAGGCTTTAGTCACCTGGAAGCTCTGGAGAGCTCAGATACTTGAGTAAATCAGACAGCACAATTCATGGTTCATTATCTCTCCTCCATGTTACTCTGACAGCTCAGTCATGTGTCTTTTTATCTGCAAACAGGAAAGTAGAGTTTTGAATAGTAAAACTTAAGAAACTCAGCTTCTTGCATTTTTATTATTTATTTCTGAATTTTACCAATTTGCTAGGTTTTACTTTTCATTTGGGGCATTCACACTTCCAGCATAGATTTTCTGGTGTCTGATAAGGTAGTAGAGCTGGCATGATAGTCTTCATAAGAATGTGTAGATTTATGAAACTGTTTTGAAAAGATACGCCAGAATCTAAGGTAAGGGAAGCCAACAGGTTTATAGAGTAATGATTCTGAAAATCTATGTGGATCTTTTTTTCATTTTCATCCATGTTAGTTGATGGAAGATCCTGGGTCTACTTCTCCAGGATCAGAAGGATGGTATTATCTCTCAAAATGAAAAACTATGGTAAAGTTCAGCATATATCAGTAAACAGTGAAAAGTTTCTATGTAGTTATATTTTTTTAATGTATTTACAGACATATGAACATTGTAGAATGAAGTCACATGAGCTGTGCATACCACAGTAAACACATGCACATATACATAAAATTTAACCAGGAACTCCAAGACAAAGGTCTGTTTATGGATAATGGCTATTTTTCTTAGGCTGTATGTCCCATTAGTTTTCTGTAATTTTCAGTTCCTAATTTCTGTCAGTTTTGTACAGTAGTACTACATTAACCATTTTTCAAAATTAGCCTTGGAATACTGCAAAATAATTTTATGGATTATTATCCATAAAATGGGTATACATAGATTATGGATTCATATGTGCATGTGTACATGTTCATAGCAATAACATATGTATTAATTGACATTAATAATCTATAGATACTGTGTGCTTATATAAATGACTGTATAATGGATCTACAGGGCTTTAAGTGTGGATGTGTGTGGTTGAATGGGCAGACTGATAGATTTCCACATCTAATAAGGAGAGAAGAGTGTTTTTGTGGAGGTATAAATCTCTTCTGTGTTCAAATATTTGGGAACTTCATGCCATAATCCTGGCTTATATCTTTTACATTATCTCCTATCCCAGATTAATAAGCTAATTAATAGAAACAGAAAATAAAGAATAAAATATGTGTGTTTGAAAATTCTTCTGTATCTAGGCATGTTGGGAATATTGGGCACTGAACTGATTTCACAACAACACAAGACAAGCTGACAGCAGGGAACTCATTTATCCTTAACACAGAGCACAAAGTAAATATTCAGCCTTGTTGTTTGAATGTTCTGTCTGGACATAATGCTCACATATTACATTTGACTACATTACTTTGAACAAGTTCAGCTACAACTACCAACAAACCTTTGTGATTTAAATTCCTCAGTCATTTTTCTCTTTATATCTTCCAGATTTTATGATGTCTCATCTTGAACCAACTGCCTTGGGCTACTACTGCTCTAACAATGCTCAGTCTAGAAAACTGTCTAACCTAATGTAAAAGGTAAAAATCACAAAACACAATCACGTGGGCTCTGCTCTCTTAGGAACTGTAGCTTATGCTCTGCATGCTCTCCACAATGTTTTCACTTATTTTTCCTCATACTTCCACTGTCCATTCTACAATATTATAAATACGTTCATACTTCTGACTACCTCCAGGACTAAAAGCATTAAATATTTAGAAATCATAACTCAAGACACAATGACATAAATATGAATAAATATCATAAATTTACCTTCATATTCTTTTTAAAATGTCTTTGTAATCCTCATATTGGAATAGAAGGGCTTAGCAGGTAGCAGTCATGTAAAGAGAATCCCAAATGCATTGTTTCTAAAAATAATATGCATTTTTAAGGTGATACCTTTTTTCTCCAGTATTTGAGGCCATAGGCAAAAAATACCTTTTACCACATACTTTTCAATACAGTCTTAAAGACAGACAATCCATTAGTTTTTTCATAGTTTTACTCCTTCATAAAAAAAAGTAAAAAAAAAAAAAAACCAAAGAAACAAGAATTCCCAGATAACTAATTCTGCTTGTTGTGTGCACAGCAGAATGTGCCAGAATGAACTGAGCTAATAGGCCTAAGCAGCCTTCAGTGTATCATTTGAGGTTGGTTCTCAGTGTAAATACAAAAAGCAAGAAAAGGAAGAAAAAAAAAAGAAAGAAAAGGAAAAGGAATTTGTGGAGAGCTGATCCATAAAAGCATGACCATTGAAAGTTAAAATTATGTTTCTTTGTACTAATTAGCTGTACATTCCTCTCTGAGGTCTTACATTGCAGAAGGTATGTGCGATCTAGTTTGCCTCTTTGCTGGCCAGGATTAAATATAAAAGAAAAATCTTCATGAAATATCCTTAATTCCAAACACCAAACAGAGTTCTTGCCTTAACTGTTTAGGAAGAAAATGCAATAATTTAACACTAGATACTCTGAGGGACAAAGTGATTGTAAAGTTCATCTGACTGAAAAAAAACGGAAAGGTGCCTGGAGGAAAAAAAATACTCATAATAAGATTGAGTTCTAAATTCATTTAAATGATTTATTTCTAGCATGTCTTTACAGTATATTCATACAGGCTGCTCATTAAAGAATGCATGTCCCAAGAGCCCAGGTTTCCATCTGAAATGCCACCAAATGCACCTTTGCACAAATGTCGAACAACAAATAAAAAATGAATTATCCAACTAAATAGCATTTAATGAGGTTTAAATGACAAAAAGAAACAAAGTAGTAGTGGAAGAAGGCTAGGAAAAGGTAAAGCAAATCTCCATCTGGCTTTAGTATAAAAAAAGAAAAACAACAAGTAAATAGGCATTCAGCAATAAGTAAAGGAGCATCAATGAGCTGGAAGACAGACATTTGTATGGACAGTGAGAAACATCTGAGCTGTTTGTGAACTAATGTACGGTGTAAATGAAGCAGCAAAAACGAAATACCAGTATAAAATAGAAAGCAAACACTAAAGAAACAGAACTATAATCAAGCTTTGTAGGATTTAGTTTCAATTGGTTAAGGTCAGTAAACATTGGTTTTCTGCTTTGCTTATCTGTCTGTGAGTGTTTAGGATACCTATTTCATGGTTATATTTTCTGGACAATAGAGCAAAGACTGTGGACTCCTGGAGAGGAAGTTCTGGGTCTCCAAAGTTGTTGCACAGAGGAAAGAATAAAACTACCCAGACATTACCATCACCAATAAACATCAGCAATCAAATCTTGGTTTTTAACACATAATTTTCAAGAAAAATACAAAATCTAATCCTAAGAAGCTTAATTATAACACAAATATCAAAGGTTATATATGCACTAGAAAGTAAAATGTGAAAGTAAAAGAAATAGGGTAACTAATACAGACTGAATAATTGATGCTAAGTACAATTACATAGTGCAGATATTTCAGGATATAATAGTAAACAGATTTATTCACCAAATACCTGCTGAGTCAGCAAGAGATTATTTTATGCTATATTTAGATGAGGTTTTGGTAGGTGGCAAGGAGAGAAAAGAAGACCTGATTGCAGAAAATAACCTTGAATGGGGTGATCATGAGTGAATTCAATTGAAACTAAGATTAATAAACTATGGATTTTCATTTCAAAAAGACAGACTGAGATAGCAGAGTCATCTGGGCCACACTGATGAACAAATGTAGAAGAGGCTTGGAATTCCTTTTAGTCAAAAACTGAAAGAAAAGATTGGAATTTGTACCCTAAGGACAGGGTAAAAAGTTGTATCCATACACAAAGGGTCTTCTCCCATTTGCACTGATTTGAGTAGCTACATCAGATGCCATTCCCCATGAACATCTAGGATGTAACATATGTACAACGGTTCTGTGTTTGCAATGCTCTCTATTCATTCACGTTCATTCATCTCAGAATGGCAAGATTTGCTCACAGAAAGCTCAAGATCTCTGTACTCTATAAATAGACTGTTTTCTCTTAATATTAAGAAGTCTGATCTTGGCAGATGTGTTGATGAGGCAGGGTGCCAGTCCTTGAACAACACTTGGCATTCATCATTATCCATATTTTTTTTGTCCTTGTGTACTCAGAAAGTAGTTGATGTCAAAGATATTCTCATGACTGGCCACAAAGAAAGAATTTTTCCACTTCAATATATGAGAAAGAAATGAAATGTCTGGAAACCATCTCTGGGCTGCAGAGACACTCCAGTGTTCCAGCTGTGGCCATGAGACCTCTGGATTAACTGCCCACATGCCACAAATTCTCAAAAGCCACTAATAGGTTAAAGATGAACAGAAAAATGCTGTAAACAAATACATTATTAGCAGATGTAACATCACAAATCAGTAACAGAAGAGGATGGCAATTTTTAAATAAACACATTTATATTATATGAGTTTGTCCTCTGCTGTAAAGCAAAATGCTACCATGTAACTACCCACCCTGTGAGAACATACATATGTAAAAAATAGCATTTGGGCCTACCTGACACAAATGTATACATATACAGACACTCTGCAGTAAAGGGCTGGATTACTTATTTTTAGTCTCCGATTTAAGGAACAAAATATCAAGCAAGAACCCAAGAAGGCTAAATTGTTGGAAAATTAGTAGGTTGAATTAAAGCAGAACAGCAAGTAGAGGAACATATTTAGCCATTGACAGATAAATGGGAAAAATATTAGTTTGAAACCAGCCACAAAGTTATGTTATCTTTTTTCCAAAAATTATTATTTGTTGTTGTTTTTCTGAGGAAGCACTGTGTGGGGTAATGACATTTTTGTCTTTATCAAAGACAGGGCAAATGCATCCACAGGGAAGTGGACAAACTATGTACCGAAAAGTCATCCAAAATTGAGAAAATTTTTTTTCTTCATATAGAAGAGAGAAGTTTCAGCACAATTTTTTATTTCTCTCAAATGGTCAAAACATTAAATTCCATACAAAATTATAAAAACATTTCAAACCTCAGGAGTCTTTGGTATCAAACAGAATCAAAGACACAATCACTTTTTTCTGTCATTATATTATACTGACATAAGATATATTTACTCTTATTGAGTGTTAAGCTAAATATATTAATATAACTAATACATCTTACTGTTACAGTATCAATAAGTGCGACTGTGTCCCAACTTCAATATATTAGACTGATAAAATATCTAATATTATAAGAAAACTGTCACTGTAACCATTCCTACCCTTGTATCTGTAAACATATATTTAAGCTGATATGTTCTCACAACTCATTGACTGATTAAAAACAAAAAAAAAAGATAAAATGGAAAAGATAAATAAAGATAATCAAAAGAATGCTACAGATTTTAATACCATCTATTGAATTCCATACTGAGGTAGCATGCCAAGCAGCCGTCATTTTTTTTGACTGTAAATGTATCTACAGGTCTTGTCATATAGTTTACTATAATTATAATAAATAATACTAAAATAGCAAGTTACTTGCTGTTCAAAATTGCCAGATTCAGTATAAGCAGTAATGGCACAATTCTCACAGATTTAATCCACAGCTCAGTGGCCAGTCTTTCATTAACTTTCAAAAGAAGTGTGTCAAGCCTCTGATGGTGTAAACTTTATATACAACAACATTTTATCTCATAACTTACAACCTATAAAAGAAGTAAATAGTATCCTATCTTTTTTATTATCATCCTCCTGATACCAAAAGAAAATTTTGTTATGTTTTCCTCTCTTAATAATGTATATCAATTTACCATTTTATGCAACCGAAGTTGTGCATCATGGTTTCTATTCCGCTGTAAGCAAAATGGGAATATTACTTAACTCACAAAGGTGACTTCAAGCTTAGCTTTATAATCATAGCTTAGAGTAGCCTGAATGCACGGTTGCAAGCAAACACATTTTCCTTATTTTGTATAAAACTAAGCAATTCTTTTAAGCAGGCACTTTCAAAGGTCTTCATGAGACTGTTTTAATTTATTTTTTCCAGTTGGTCATCATTTACTACTAAACCCTAAGTTAATCTATTAAAAAACACTGTGAGAAGGCCAATGTCTTTAAGTTGCTAGTCCAGTTTCTCCAGTGTGAAAAGATCATCCTTGAAAGTACCCACAGTCTTCCTTCCAAATTGTCTGCACCATTATGCTCAAGATGTTTAGAAAACTGAACCTAGTAGCAAATACTCTTTTCCTCTAGAAAAAGCTGTAGCCCAATTTTTACTGCACTATCTATCTTCACCTCTGTTTCATTTCAATCACTTCTGATTTTTCTTATTACTGATAAAATTTGGGTTTGAATCAGCAGTCGTCTAGGTATTTTTCTACTTTATGATCATCTTTCAAACTAAGTTATTGGACACTATATGATGGTGTACTCTAGAAACCTTTTACCCTATGCATAGAAAGCTGCAGAACACATCATATACTTCTTTTAAGAATAAATAAGTAACAGTGTACCAAAACGACATCAATTTTACCCCTTTTTGATCTCTTTGCATTTCTTACATTAATGTAGGAATTAGATGCCTATTTTGACATAAACAGCTTCAGAAGATTTATACATTCAGGGACTTGCAGTAAACTACCTGAAGGGAGAAAATCAAGCAGCTTTGAGTACATGAGGAAAAGGACTGAGAGGGTACTAAACAGCCCCCAGAAAAGTAAACTAGGCTGGGAACTGATAAGGAGAGACAAGGTGAGTAGTGTCCATGTGCGAGGGTGATATTTTCTCTCATCTACCACAAATCCGTTAGAAGAGACTGCAAGGAGGACTTTACTTTCATCTGGCTGTCAGAGAGAGGGCAGGAACTGGTCTGGTAGGTACTCAAGTAGCTGCTCACAGGTAGTAGTTCACAGATCCCATTAACAGGAGATTATTAGATTCTCCTGCAAAACAGATTTTATCACCTCTCAGTGTGATTTTGCGCAGTCAGAAAGGGCCATAACAATAACTTATGCTTCTTCATCAGCTCTCCTTGACAAGGAAGAGGGTGGTCAGGGGGTCCTCAATGATACAAAGTAAGGGGGAAAACCAATGGCACATGAGGTGCATTAATGCAATGTTACAGAGTTAGCCATGGCTGTGGGCCCAGCCTCTCGGATACAACCCCATCAGCACTCTGCAGGGAGGATGAATTCCGCCTGAGGAAAGCTGAGTGCACCGCAGAGGTGCTGCACAGTGCACCCCTTGGGTTGCTGCTGCTGTCCACAGCCACTGAGACTCACCCCAGGGGAAAACATGGAAGTGATTCCTGCTCCTCACTGAACACAGGGGCTTTAACTGTCCACACAAATGGAGGAAAACCCCTCTGGTACTCTTCCCATCCTCTTTCTCCTCTGACATTTTGCACCTATAATAAGTCTACACAAAACGGGGCTCTAAAAATGAAGCTGAGGATTTACAACGAAGCAGTTATCACTGCAGTCACGTTCACACAGCCAGAGCTTCTGTCCTCACCCAGTAGCAGTTCTTTGGAAAAGGACTTTGTGATACCTTGCTTGTAATCTGTGTGATATAAATTAAGTTCTTTGCCCTTTCTTGGCAAAAGGAAATGTAGAAATCACTACTCTAAATACTGCATCCATCTTTTAAAATGTATAGCTTTTAAGAGTATATCACACATGGTGAAAACAGATCAAGAAAACAGATTGAGGCTTTTTAAACCATTGGTTTTATCCTGCCAGCTGCACTTATTTCCACTGTCATTTACTATCAACATTTTAGTGTTCCAAAAAAAAGTGTAAAGACTCAAACGTATTCTTGAAAAATAGTATAAGCTGCATGCTAATGAAGCCACTCTCCTGAGGGTCTGTCTCCTGCTATTTGTCAATAAAGACATTTAGGTTTCTATAGTAAATAACGTCTGCTCCTTAGAACATTGCGAAGCACCAAGAAGAAATAGCAGGATAACAAGTACCAGGCATTGTTACTTTGCTAAGAGAAACACTAGTGATGTCCTCTATCAATCACCACCTCTGTCCTTCCCTCCCCCTCCCCCCATATCTCCTGAAAATAATGTCTAATGAATTGATGTATCTTTCAAAAATTTGGATTCCAGAATATGGCAACACAAATATTATATAGTGGAAAGATCATTAAAACAGCACAATTTTTTTGTGAACTGTAAATAATGAAAGAGAGAATGGGATTTGTGCCATCATTCTCAGCAGCACATACAACAATTTTAAGAAGCTGAAGCTGACATCTGACTGACTTCTTAGCAAATATTACCCCTGGCTGCACTGGCAGATTCCACCATAATATCCGAGACTGAAACACTAACTGACTGCTGCCAAGGCAGGACTGAACCTTGGCTTTTATATTGCCTACTTACTGTGTTTTGTTTTGGTTTTTTTTTGTTCGTTGGTTGTTTTTCTTAACAAATTATTAATTTGTGAAAGTATTTGCATTTCTGTTTTACATTATTTTAACACATAGTAACAAAAAAAATACGCAAATACTTTCTCTCTCCGGTGACCCAAATAAGATTTATATACTCTTATCTCTTAGCATTGTCATTCTGGGCCATAAAAGCCATGAGAAATATGTGAGCATATGAAGGAAGGGATAGCCAAGAGGATATACAAGTAATTTAGTTTTTATCCCAAATATAAACAACAACATCGTAGTGTATATAGATAGGCACTGCTCCGGTTCCATCAGGGGGTTCTGCTGCTATCTATATGGCATGATATTTATCATTCATACAATGACCTTCAACCATTTACTTTGCTATGCTACCAAGACCCCTTCATAGAATAAAGGCCACATTTTTCAGAATTAGATATTATTAGTCTTTCTGTACAGTAGCTTTACATAAGTCTACATTTGCCCTTAGAGTAAAGCAGGGCAACACACTTTCACTCAGGCGCACCTACACAGATTTCCCAGTTATTGAATTATTCATGAGTAATCTCAAGAAAAAAGTACAATCTTTAAAGTATTGGCTGAAAATTTGTGTTACTACTTGGGATGAGGCACACCTCTGATCCAAAACATCCCCAGGATGTTTGAGACCTTTTCTGAACCATCCCTCCACCAAGGGATGAGTTGGCTAGCAGGAGAGGTCCCATCTCTCCCTGGGTAGCAGTAAGACATTTCTGTAAATGTAAATTTCTGAAAGAGCATCCTGTGGCTGAAGGAAGGCAGAGGAGTCCATGAATCATTTCTACCCAAATTATTCATGTTAGCTGCACCGCTATAAGAAGGAAAAAATAAAGCCATATTTTCTGGGCGTGAAGCAGAGAGATGTAACATTACCTTCAGGAGATTACATAAAGGTGTTTTATTCAGATTAAAAGGGGAAAAAAAAATAAAAATAAAAGGCACACCAAACCTCTTGAAGTGTATGAAGAAGTACAGCCTCTGCAGTTACACTAGGTAGGATAACAGTTATAAGGGCTATTAGCCTCCATACTACAGATCAGCGGAAGAAGTCAGGGACATATTTCAGCCAAGCAGTATATCTCAGCTAAGCAGAAGGAATAATTTTAATCTTCTTAGCCCAATGAATAGCCAAAAATCTAATTATATGAGCAATCATTCTGGAGTTTAGGGACCAGGGCTGTACTTGGAGACCCTGGATTTCTATGTCACTTGCAAGAAGTAAATAAAAATCAGGGGGCATTCCCAGTGCCAGAGAGAGTTCGCTTGGGAAAGACTAAGGGATCACTGAGGATATTGAATAGGCCAGAAGTCAAAGAAAAGAATCCGTCTGGTTGTGCAATAGTTGAACAGACATAAATGGGGCTGAAAAGATAAGGAAGTCTTCTAGAGAGGTTGCTTGCACACCTTATTTTTAATGGTAGTGGTAAAATGCTGAAAGAGCTTTCTGTGTCATCTTTTAAAATTAAATTTGCATCCCAGCATAAGACTCAGAGAAGAGTTAATAAATAGAAAATGTGAATATATAAAAGAATTTATATGGTTCAAAAGAATTTAAAGGTTCAAATGAGAATCACCAGATTCAACATATGCCAGTTTTAGACATATTTAGATTAGACCATGTATCCAAATTCCATTTTTCATCCCTCTCCAATAAACGTGCCCCAAACTACATTTAGGGGCGGGTAGGAAGGAGAATTTTAAAACGGTCCAGCTAAATTATCTGATTGATTGCAGGGAGGAAATTTTGTCTCTGCAATGTCAGCAAAATGCAGAAATCAAAATTACATTAAAAAAAATGTGACTTATTGTACATTTTGAGAGGAATTATTTTGTCCACCAGAAATCTAACAATATGAATTCCCGGTGAGTCTGGAATATTTATAAAGGTTTGTGCATTTTTCTCTGCCTTTATGCATGCTCTTTGCCTGTAAGGAACATTTATTCAGCTTCCCAATAAACATTTTATGCTTGTGTGTCCTGCAAGGTCAACTAAGCTTATGAAAACCAAGCTGCTGTCTGTCTGCCTTACCTCATCACTGAAATTCCCAGACCGAGCAGAAACTCCAAAACTCATCAAAACACTATCAGTTAGACTGGAGAGAATTAGAGCTGAATACTAATTTTAATACATCTATTATATATGCACAAGACAACTATACTTGAGGTTGAAATAAGCAACAAATCTTGAAGTACTCTTGTTTATTCACTCTTGCCCAAAAGAAGAAAAGTAACAATTCCATCTAATGAAGTGAGAAGGTGAGGGTAGTTTTACTTTGCAAGTGAGTTAGTTAATGAGGCAATATCCTCTTGAATCTTTGAGATAAGCTCTAGGTCAAAAGTAGACAAATTAGCATAACATTCATATTAATATATTTCAGAATCAGATACAGAAACAACCTGCACTCTGAAACCTGCCTAATCACAGACAGCTAATTTTCAAAGGAGTTTTGGCACTCATTATGGTGATGGATGACAGTACTAAAAACATCAACATTTCCTTGAGATCTGCCATGCTTTGTAGGCACTTCTCTTATGTATTCCATGAATTGTATTTTATATTTTTCATAATTTATTTAGATACTCAGAGAAGTAAAATGGCATTCCTTGTTGAAGATATTTCGGCATGCTTCAACACTACATTTGTGTATTTGCAACATAGATAATCCAACACAGTATCACATCCTACTACCAGGAAGTTGCAGTGCTGCTATTCTAAAGCCATTATTATCATATCACAATAAGGAATACTTTTATACATTTGTACAAACACACTCACACGAAATATTCTGTACATGAAGTAAGCATGCTGGTATTTATGGACTTCTTCATGCACACATACACAAATACATACATACAAACACCTCTGCTCTCGTAGTTGTGCCTACAGACTGTACCCACTGCCAACATGTACCAACATATATGCTACTGCATGCAAAGTATAAAATTATCTTATTTTCCTGAAAATGAAATTAAACATTGGTATGCCACAAACTATTAAAAACTCTGGGTTAATGTTACTGCTGCTGTCTAGTAAAAATCAAACAAAACAGAGGGAGAGGATGTATGGAAAGTACTATTAAAAAATTAATAAAATCAGAGAGTCATTTTAAAGAAAAAGGCTCCTACAACAGTTTCCTTAATTTTTAATTGATTCGGTTAATGAGGTTTTAGGCAGCCTGCAGTTCTGTGGAATTCATCTGAAATAGTCAACTTAGCAAGCTTGATTCTAGAACAAAGTGCATTCTTACAGCCTCAAAATGTTCTGTTGCTGGAAGAAATTCATTTTGAAACACAGTATTAATCATCAATAAAAATGAAAAGCAGCCCTTTACCCTCTGAACACTGGACTTGGATAAATAGGTACTCGGGGCCCCATCTTAGAAGTGTGGTAAGCATCTTTGGAGGCGATGAGCTTACACTGCCTACAAGGGAAACTGATGTCTTTTGGCATCATCTGGGTGCAGGCTCCTTTTGATTACAGTTAAAAAGAACCAGAAAGGGCTTATGCCTTAGGCAGTGCAGATTAGCCAAAAGCGCATATGCCTAAAAATAAGAATTGACTGGAGAGTGCAAGGCAATGGTAGGGAGGATGGGAAGATTTATCCTGCAAGTTACTGAAACACACACTGGCCATGGGCCTACTAGCAGCGGAAACTGGAGAGTGAGCCAAGGGAAGGGAGCTTGTCTTATCTGACATAAGAGCTGACAGCACGTTGGCAGCCCTGGTCACAGAAGTGACAGCTGTGAGTCAGGTTACAGCTTTCCATCTCCCGCCTCAGGGGCTCCCCTCCTGCTCTCGTTTGTGATAGGAACAAAATCTGCAGCTCACTGGGTGCCACAGTGATGGATACTACCGCAGCATTTCTTACAGTGGTCACTTCCAGCTCACTGCTGGAAATGTCTTCATCACCTAAATAATATTTTTGCTCAGTTTCACAACATCGTTCCTCTCGCATCATCCTAAGGCTCCCTTTCCTGCTTACTGTTTTCTGAACAAGTTCTAGTTATGGGCACCTCTATCCCTTCATTCTTCAGGGCTGTGTAAGATGTGGCACACAACACTGAATGAGACAGTCTCTAACAGCGCTGTTACACTGGTGAAACCATTGCTCTTTCCTAAAGGGCTCTCTATCTGCTGGTTCTTTCCTAACCACTCATTGTAAATATGATACTTGGGGTCTCTTATGGCAGCTTGGTGGCACAAGCTCAAAGGTAAGCAGGGGAATTGTTGGTAACATCCCACTGTGGGGACTTACTGGCACAAGCACTGCTGACAGCACAAAGCAGTGTGGCTTAAACACACTGTAAATTCACTTGGCATCCAAAGGCTTCTCTTAATCAAGCCACTAATATTCCAGAGGGCATTTCCCATCACCCAGGAACCAGCTGTGTGCTTTGTGTCTTGGGCTTAAGTCCTTATGCCTGACTATATTCTTGTATCCTGCAAGAAGAAGGAATTAAAGCCATTATGATGAGACCTTGAATTAAGAAATTCCTCAAGGAAGCCTGATCTCTTGGATATGTGACAACTGCATAGGTATGAATCTAACACCAAATTTTGATTCAGCTTAAAACAAACAAGATGTTGTAGTCTCTCCACCCAAAGATGCAGAAAGAAGCCTTAAATATAGGCAGAAAAAAAAAACCAACCAAAAACCACACACAGAAAGAGCATTAATAAATCAGAAAAATACAATAAATCTCTAATTTTCTCTTCCTACAAAATTTCTCTGTGGCTATACTGTGGGAAAATTGCTTTGTGAAAAGCTTTTGTTCTCCTTAGATAGTAAGTATTCATCTTTATTGTGGGTGAACAGGTAGCTAGGAGTTTACTATCAGTTATATAGACAGTTCATAACCATGCCTATCCATGACATCACTGATTCTCCTCTATTATGCCAAAACCTGAGTTTTTCAAGTCCATTCCTACCTTGCCTAGCAATTATTTGCTAGTATTGAAAATTTACCTTGTTTCTAGTCAAATTACAACAGTAGCTTTTAGTTCACCAAACACTTTTATGCTTTCTGCCATGTGGATCCTTATTCTTTAGAGGAACTCTCTATAAAAAGCCATCTCATGGTTCTTTAGATAACCCCCAAAAAACTCGCATGTGTCTTGATGCCAGTGAACACCTTGACTATACCTCGGCTGCTGCTATTCTGACACAACAGAATAGGTTGTCAATGAGATATTCTGCCATCCCTTTTATGACTTGTCTGACAGTGTAAGGCCTATGGGAGGTACTGCATTTTTACTCTGTCTTTGCCCACTACCTGGCATGAGGTAATTCTTGTTCAGAAGAAACAGCAGGAGACAGCTTGTGGCTTGAATGACTACAGCCAGCTCCAGAGACCACATTGCAACTGTCCACTGTAAGTGATGCTCTCATCAAAAAATATAGCATGCTGACACAAAGTCCTTCTCTCAGTGCCTGGCACAGGAAACAATATTAGATTTAATAGCTGATTATAGCCCTTATAAATAGCAACTTAATGTTTATACATAGCAACTGAATTCACTTGTTTGATATCCAAATTTCACTAGTGATCACAATCAATCACAGGGTCATATATGTATTCATATGTAACATTAGCTTTTCAGCTGTTCAACCTTACTTGATGGAAACCTAATCACACAACAAAAGGAAAAACTCAATTATCGTTTTAAGGGTTGGTGGTCCCTCACTGTCTTTACAGTGCGTTTCCTCTTGTATCTTTAAGCATTACGGATTCACAAGCATTATGCAAAGTATTATGAGGATAATCGGCACAATGGGGGTTCAGTATTTAATGAAAGTAACTCTTGTTTTTAATTATAGCATTTAAGATCATCTTATTGCCAAGTGGAATACAGCCTTGCTGTTTTGTGATTTGGCATCCATGGTTGGATTTAGGAAATATCCCACCAACCTCTCATTTTACAATGATAATTTTCCAGATTTTCAGGTAGCTATACACATATTATATACTTTGTTTGGGAGCTTTCCAAAACCAGGACTGAATAGCAAACAAATCAAAGGCATTATATGAACATTCTAGTGGAAAATATTTTACTATTTTAAAATACTGTACATGAAGGAGGGCAGAAATTCAGTTTTAGGAATCTCACTCCAGGATGTTTTCAACTTCTAACATATATGATTCCTCCCTTTTTGCAGTTTCTTCCTCCTAAAAAGTAGGTTCCATGACTAAAACAGCCCCAATGCTAGACTATTTAGAGTGTACACTTTGGCTGCAGGTAATTAGATTTTGCATATTTTATATCTTCAATAATTTCATTTCTACTATAATCAATGTTTTCCAAATGTAAGGAACACTATATTGGACTAGAGATCTGTATCTTGCAAGAGAAACCAGCAAACAAAAGAATAAAAACCATAATTAACAAAATGTTCCAAATCTTGTTTGCATATAGATATGCACTAGACCTCGGCAACAGCAAAAAGTAATTGTATCCAGACACACACATTTCAAGACTGAAAAAAATACATAATTGTTGTGTTTAGTTTTTGTATCTTTTGTGTATATTTTAACCATACTTGCAATTTGCAAAGCTATTTGCCTGATGGCATTATAATAAATCTATGAAATCCATCCTTTGAACAGATGGTACTATAAAACGCAATTGTATCTGGGAAGAGGTGTTTGAAGACATAGTATATGTGTAGGCATACATATAATGGCACCTAGAAGACCACAAAAGCTACATAGAATAGATAAGCACACCAACTGGGAGGCCCAGTTTCCCAGGATGGCTGATAGGTATGTCTTTTTCATAATATCAAATGCCATCTTTGCAATGCTTGTAAAATAATACCCATTGGGTATAGGAATAAAGATCTCTACTGGTACTTTGGTAGTATCTTTTTCCTGAAAGTTCAGTATTCCCTATGGATAATCTGTTTCAGCAAGAAAGAGATAAACAATGTGTCATGTTATTTAGTTTCTCTGCCTTTTCAGGTGAATTCTCTTTTTTTTTTTTTTTAATGGAACAATCTGTTATTTGTATAAGAACCCAACAAAAGTTTAAACATTTCTTTTCATCACAACAGTAGCAATATTTATTTACTAATTCTTTGAGGCTATTTTTTTCATTAAAATATGTAACAGAAATAATAAAAAAAATAGTATATTATTTTAATTGATGTGTATAAGAAGCTGGCTCCAACTGCTGAAATTCATACAACATGTTGGCATAGCTCAAGGAGAGCAAATTTGCAATGAATGATGATAATTTGCACTGAAAGAAATTAGTGCCTATTTTGATTAGGAATTAGCCGTCTGTTCAAATTTCAGCACAGTAATGTATTCATTCCTGGTTAGAGTATTAACTGGGTTGAAAGGGTAAGAGAAAAGCCGGTGGACAAAGGGAAAATTAAATGTAAAAAGATCAAAGAGCTATTTCTCTAGTTCAGTAATAAGCTAACTTACACAGTTCAAACAAAGAAATTATAATCAGTATGTTACACTGAGATGCACATTTACTATGGTACCCAACCTTTGCCAAGGTAGGAACTCCTATTGTTCAGTTTTCAGGAGTACATCGTTCACCTTTCATCTTTGCACCTGATCACACATAAATTGCTCAGTTTTTGAGGCAGGTAGAAATGTTGACATTTAGTTACTTCCTAAAAAGAAAGCAGCACTTGAGCAAATACTGTATCATTTGTACATTGGGCATGGTGTGCAGATAACGTAAGCTTTTCATTAGTAACATTAGTTTGATATTACACAAAGCACTTCAGACTATGGGGTAGATGCTTAGCTAACAAAAATTGCCATCCGTCTTCTGACTTCATAGGCTATGACAACACAGAGCAGTTGAGGATGTGGTATGCATTTCATAATTACATACATACAAATATTGCACAGCTGAGATTTTGCTTCCTTCCCTTTAGCCCTAGCCTGGAAAAGCAATTCATCAATTATCTTAAAGGAATTCATGCTAAACCTACAGAAGCAGGGTTCAGAGCTACTGAAACCTTCAGTTGCTGCACTACAGTTCTTACCCAAGGTGTCACAATATCCAGGGCTGAAATTCTTACAACTTATAGCTGGGAAAAACACATTTCCAGAAAGATTCGACTAGATATTCAGCTTTATGTATTGAAAAACATGGCAGAGAACAAATGAATTCTGAGCAATCTCTGCTCAGCGAAAGTCAAAGAGTTGACTATGATGAAGTGGAACCTGGAAGGGTCTGCCATTCAAGTGTGCAAGCACTTTGAGGAGTTAATCTATGAGATAAGCTTTAAAAAAATGCCAGTATTTCTGTTATGGTGCCAGCTGTCAGGGCTCTGACAGTTTACTTCAGCACTGAATCTTCAGAACAAAGAAACTAGGTCATGAAACAGAAAATTGAAGCATATTCCCCACAAAACTTACCTTAAAAGACAAGCATTCAGGTTACTAAGTCAAGGACTGAAAAGCCAGGAAATGACAAATTTAGGGCTGCATATTCAACTTTAACTCTCTTTCTTTGTATACATGCACTGTTGAACTACTAATTATATGATTGCAGAAATAATGTATGTAAAGACCATTCTTCATCTCATGGCAAAAAGGAGTACTGTTATTTCATTCTAAATGGTTAATCAAAACAGGGGTTTAAAATATCTTGGTGAATACAATACCTGTCCAGTGTTTTTAAGTTATTATTAACCTGACACTTAAAACTACTCTTTTTAAAACTGAAATTAAAATAATTAATAATAATAACAACAAAATTTACAAATATTCTAAAGGAATTAGGCTATTTAGGTATAAATAAGGTCTTCTACACAATGTGGGGCTTTGTCCCCCTGCAGAAAGATATCTAGTGTCTACCTTAATGGCCAATTTTTTCCTCAATTAATATAATGTAAATTTAGGCTATTGAATCAATCTGGACTTAAACATTAAGCAGGCCTTAACCTAAATCCAGTGAAAGCAAATCATGATCAGATGTAGAATTAATCTGAAAAGGAAAGGGGAAAGAAGCACCTCAGTACCCAGGCCCATTGAGAAAGAAGCACCTGGACAACATTAGCTCAGAATGTGTGGAGATGAAGCCATTTCAGCCAAGCTGTGTGTTGCACCGCAGTGACACAGCAAGAGCAACAGATCTGGTATTTCTTGGGCCCACTCAGGCCACAGCAGAGACAACTTTGCCAAAAGCCATACACCCTGCTCATTCCCTAAGATCTCCGAATTCAATCAAGTGCTCTATCAACACTCTCATTTCTTTACCACAGGAGAAAGCAGAAATCTGTAAGAAAGGGAAGGATTGGGACTGCATGGGAAAAAAGTAGATAGTTGTCTCCTTTTCAACTCTTGGAATTGGAAGACATCGCCTCCTTGTGTATTCTTCCTCACAGCCCCAACAAGCTTCTGCTACCCCAGAGCTCCTTCCCTTAGTCACATATCTGCCCTTCACTGCCTCAGTTCCACCCCATCTCCAACCACAGATCAGCTCTTTGGACCCCAAGACATTCTAACTCCATTGGTTAACAGCACCTCTACACCTCTATCTCACTTTTTATTCTGCGGGTTGCTCTTTCTTCATTACTCCCTCTTGCATAAGACATGAGAAGATGCAGTAACAGAGGAAGGGGAGTGCTCCCTCTAGGCAGAGCTGAGCTGACAGGTCTCCACTCTGTTTTCACTCTTGGACATCAAGAACCAGTTCAGAAAAGCCACAGCAAGGACTTTGGCTGCCAAGAGGGAGGCACATCCTGAAGCTGTCTCTTGCCTACCCAGCTACTAATTTTTCAGAAGACAAAGTCATCAATTGCTTATAGCCAAAGACTTTGACAGAGGTCTCCATTCAGTGTAAGCTATCTTCAACTTCCTTATGCCAGACACTCTTCAATGTACAAGTCTCAGTATAATTAAAGAGATGATAGTCAAGAGAATGCAAGTTTTCCATTGCTGATGCCCTCCACAAGGGCAGTGCTGCTTCTAATTTCCTTCTGTCTTCCTGCTTCAGATGGGAAAGAAGTCGGTATTACACAGACATACAAGGGGAATACAGAGTCTGTATTTCCCCTTGTATCCAAAAGTTAAGGCAATGAGTTTGCCTTATCCCACTTTCTACCTAGCCACAAAATGCATATACTGTGTAAACTACTTCAAAGTTTTCCAAAATTATTTCCTGTTATTGGAGAAAATAGTACAACGTTACCATAAATCAACCCTCGGTCCTTAATGAATGGGCCTTTTCATAAGGAGAGACAAAATCTTTTATGAGGCTAACCAATAAAGCTGGGGGGAAAAAAAAAAAAAAAAAAACACAACACAGAAGCTTTTGGGAATAGATTCTTTAAACCATGATTTCTTCAGGTCATGGATTTATGGGTCAAGTCTATTTAAAAACACTGGCCACGAGTGTTTGGTACCATGCATAAGACACAGAGCAATAAGGGAGATTACATCTAATATGTATTAACAAAACCACCGCTCATAAACTGTTCAGAGAATAAATGTTTCCGAAAGCCATTTTAAGCGCACTGAAATATGCTCCCTGACAAACACATCCTTTACAACCTCTTCCAAGTCAGAAATGGTTTTAAGTTTAAAAACAGCAGATACTGTTTTTCTAAAGCCATGCAGAAGTGGCATATCCTTCTGCATAAAGTGCTTGCTTAGTGAAGATAATTGAGGATGGAGAATATATTTTTTCTCTTCTATCCACCATGGCAATTAAAAACAACAATTAATCGTGTCAAGGTGCAAAATGATGATTTTAATTACACTGCCAGGGTAACATAAGAGGTTCACATGCAGTGACTGCATCCTTGATTGGTCCAGGATACCACAGAAGAAAAGACAAAAATACTCCCCTAGGGCAATGTTCCCCGCCTCGTTCATGTTGATTTACTCCACAAATAACCTAAATAACTTATTTTATTGACCTCCATGATAGCAGCTTTTTAGAAGTAAAAGCCAGATATTTTTCCCTTTTATGAAATTTTTATTATTTCAGTCTATTTTTAAATACTACTGAGAGAAGTATGTGCCATATAACATCACATTTTACAGTCTGTCTTGTAATTTAAAATTGGTTATGAAGGTAACAGAAACAATTCTAGAAGAATGAAAAGGTTGATTTTCAACATCCACAGTATCATTCAGGGTTCATGAAGTCCAAATTTCTCACTACCATTGCTATCACACCGAGGCATACTCAGAAAGCAGAATACCAAAAAAGACCCTCTTTTCTTTAATTATGCCTTTACCTCTATCATCATTGAAATAGGATGGCCTAAGGCAAAATAGGGAGAAACAGCAAACTCTTTCCTGAAAAGTTCATAAAGCAAACATGATCCGTATATCTAAGTGTCTATTCCCCCTGTACCTTCAGGGAGAGAGAAATATTATTGAAATGATTAAGTTCATTTTACTGTCTAGTGCCTTTGAATAGTATTGTTAAATTGGAAAAAGAATATCACTGCACTCCTGAAGCCAGGGTCTCTAAAGCCAGTGCTAGAGGCACATGGAACCATACCCACATGCTGCAGAAGATTAATATATTCAGATTTATATTAGACGTTTCAAGTTGAAGAAGGCAGTTTCACACTAATGTGATATCTTAGCTTAAATGGTTTTGTCAAAACAAGTTTTCCTGCAGTTTCTGACCTTTTTTTTGTTGAATTGTTACAAATACAGAGATTGTCTTAATCGCTCTTGTTTTTATTTAAACACCTGTGCTGGTACATATTCATAAAGATGTTTCATATCCCATCATGCATCTTCCAGCTGGCTGTTATTAAAGGTCTTTGGGAAGATTTTTCTCTTGCCCCCTTTCTTGCTTCTTCAGAACAGCTAATTAAAATACTTCCATGGAGATGCACAACATGGACCCACTAACTAGTGTCAGTCATCGTGCAAAAAATTAGCCAGTGTGTTGGGTAACTGGTTATTGCAATCGTGTTTTTTTTCCATGGCAGCCTGTGTTCTTATTGTGATTCAGCAGAACTGCTGAGGCATCAATTAGTGTGTGGTTTCTAAAAGCTTTTATAATTCATGTTTAAAATGCCAGTTTCAACCACAAAGCACTGCAGTCCCATAATGTACAAAATAAAATTTGGGGCTCAGTTTCCATTTACCTAACCTTCTTCAATAATAAAAATGTGTCTGCTGAAGACATCTGTTACAACTCAGTAACATCTAATTTTAATGGCAAATAATAGAGTTCAGCTCCATAAGATTAGAGGTTATGGGCTAGGCCTTTTGGCTGGCTTGGCGTCCCTGTTGAAATGTTCTGCCAGCCAACTTAATATATGCATTAAAAAATCCCAATGACTTGATGATTCCCTCCTCCTGCTAAGCCTCAAAATAAAGCATTTCTGTCATCTCCTAATGCTTTGCTCCATTGCATTGTTGAGCCTATGGCGGTGTCTGTTTGATGGGACTGACAATAATATTATTTCTTTTCACCAAAAATACAGGCTAAATGAGGAGAAATCCAGAGTTAATTATATGTTGGAAACATACGCTCTGCTGGAGAGGAGGTGGAGTTGCAAAAATCACTGTATTTCAGGCCAGCCCTGCTTCCGTTCCTGGATTTCAGATATTGGACTTTGTCAGCCCAATGCCTGAGAGTCAATTTTTTTCAGATCAAATTTAGTCCTCTAGCACATGTAAATGACAAAATGGTACACAGCCATTTTTGGAAAATAAATATAACAACATCACCACTCAAAACAATCAAAGTCTCTGTGACTTGTAACCAAAGTTCTGCATTTCTTTTTCTTCCAAAACCCCATGAGAAATATTTATGATTCTCTTAGGCATTATATATATATTAGTGAAACAACCAGATTTGAAATGCCTATGGAAATCATGAGCAGAAAAAGGATACTGTCACTGCACCTAGCTTCTAACAGAGCACCCAATCCAGTGAATCACCAAGTAGAACTGCTTGCTAGGACACGCACGACTGAAGCTGCAGAGCGCCAACTGCTAGAGACCCAAACACTGTTAAACAAGTCTCTGTAAAGCCAGCAGAATCTGGGAAGATTATGCCATCAAAATAAATCTATCCCATTTGAAGCCTGAGTAGCAGAACTTTTGTAAGCTTGGGAAGAAAAATGATCAGACACCCCACAGACTTGCTGCTGATGTTGCAGAGGTCTAAACGGCCTACTGGACTTTTTGAAAGAGAGAAAAACGTGGGCCAGGTCATGGTTTGTACTGTCCCTCTGTGCCCTGCTTTCCCTTGGGACATAAGCCCTTACTGTCCTCTTACCCAGGTCAGTAACTTGCACTCTTTCTCCCCCCTTTCTAGGAGGACTTACTACAATACTATTTCTAGAGACTACTCACATATAGACAGTGCCTAAGGGGCAGAAGAATTATCAAATCTGTCACTTGTATGGCTCATATAAAGAAATTGCAATCCAAGAATGGGACAGTACCCTGAAATAACATCACAGACCATCTCCCCAGCTATTGCCACGTTTTCCTCAGCTGTCACTCACAAGTAGCATTTTAATACACTATGGTCCTCGTTCCTCACTATATCACTTCTGGCACAGTCATTTGCAGCTCTACAAATCAAATGAAAAGCAGGTGGTAGGTATTTTTATTTAATTATAGTAGTGCTTTAAGAATAAATCTATAACATAAGGTTTGGAAGTGAACCACCAATTTTTGACAAAAAAACCCACAAACATTTGAAAGGCCTGGAGGCTACAGATGAGCCACTTGCACTTTTTATTCAAGCTTAAGTCCATCAAACAATCCCACACCTCTTGAGAACCTTTTGCTCCTTCCTGCCTTCTCCTCTGTGTTAGGACAAAGGTTAGCCATGGACACCTATAATAGCATGCCAACACACCTGACTGTATGACCACAGGGTAGGCAAGGGAGACTCAGCCAAGGAATGAAGGACCTACAATAACTGCATTTTAGAGGCTCTATGAATAGAGTTTCAGACCTGCAACCGAGCTAACTGAATGCTCACCTCCACGGAAAGGACTCTTACCCCCCCACCCCCAAACATTCTTCCTTGTACTGGCTCTGACCTTCACCCAATAGCTAGGTACATGAGTTGCTGATAATTGAGTGCAAAAAACAAATTTACTTTCCCCCCCCCCGGGTATTACCCACCCTTTCTTTTAGGAGCAGTTACTGCAAGCTCACCTGAGTTCCACACCATGCTCAAGAGAAACAGCAGCAGCATGAGCCTGATAGGAGAGAGCAGCAAGTGAGGAAGGGGGAAATCCCATTTTAGAGATAACAAGCAATTACATCAGCTGAAGCCATGCTATGAAAGCACATCTCCAGAGAGTGGGGAATGACCCCGCAGACTTAGCTGAACAGTCAGGAGGATAAGCAATACTTACCTGCTATTCACTTTCCAAGTGCATGGCTAGGGAGCAGAAGTGGAGAAAAAGACAAGTGGGAGAAGCTGTGGTAATATCTATCTCTCTCCAGTCATTAGGTAGAACAGCTGAAAACAGTGTTTACTAAATGGGCTAAAGTACCTACTCAGCACCCCAGAGTGGGGAAGGCTAAGAGGATGCTGAAATCACAGCCACAGCCCATTCTCTCTTCTGTCTAGGAGTTAACCACCCAGCTCCCTCTTATTTAGGATATTTTGTAAAGCAACAGGCTAGCTCTTCATGACTGGAGGATTATTTTTGTTCACCGTGGCTTTTTTGAATGCACAAATATTAAGCAATCTTATTGTTTTCATCTTCTCTCACTGCTGCACCCAGTACCAATTTCATTCCTCTGTTGTCTTTAATGAAGCTCTCTGTGTGCTGGACACACCTGCAGAACTCTTTAGGAACAGAAGATTGGTCATCATCAAGCAAATCTTTCTTCACCTCTCACGACTCTATTTATGATATACAGATTAATCAATCATCGGAGAGATTAAAGGCCACCTTTATAAAATAAATGGCTTATGGCTGCAGCAAATCATGCCTTTGAGATTTATTGGAAAAGGCTGTAAATTGTCAGTCATGTTATTACACAAATAAATCAGATAGTTACTGCAAATTGATTAACTGATTCCAATTTTTTTAGGAACAAATTGTTGCTCCGACCTATTTTTCTCTCTTCTTGGACAAAATGATTGCTTTGTAGTCCAAATGAATGATTGCCTGTGTGTCCAAGGCCACAGTTATTGCTTTAAGTTTCTTCACACACGTTAATGTTTTTTGAGTGTTGTTCACCACAATTTGCTTTTACATGAGCACCTCTCCTCATTTGAAAAGACTGAATGGTACAACGGCTGTTTGAGCTGTTGAAAATAATATTTCAATGGCATAATGGACATTATATTTATATCTGGGACAACCCTACAATTAATATAGATGGGCTTTTGCAAGTTTCACAATAAAAATAAAGGACCGAGGATAATTTCTTACACTGAAAGAGAAACAATTAAGACCCTCTCATTATACCTGGCTTGCTGTAAACATATCAGTATTGCAGGGTGAGGAGGGGAAAGGGAATTAATGGAATGTTTCAATAACAGAAAATAAAGTTGGCTGAAATTCAGGACATTCATTGCTGAGATTCCAGTTAATTTTCTTGGTGAAAATAATTATACAGAGGTACATGAAATTAGAAATTAAGAGCCACCTAAGCACATTTAACTTACTCTTCTTCTCACTGCATTTGCACCATCTGCATGTCTCAAATAAATCCCCCTGGGTCACAGCTAGTAGACACAGTGGTTGAACTTACACTGTCAATTCAGATTACTCTTTGTTTCATTTCAGCGCCTTGTTGCTGTGACCACCCTCCCTGCACGCCTGCAGGATCCCTTCTGGAGAAAAACAGAGAGGTTCCTCTCACCAGCTAAAACCCAGGCACGGCACAATGGCTGGACCAGGTCAGGTACTACCCAGATGGGCAGTATATATAGGTCTGCAGTGGGGTTTTCTCCTGCTGTAGAGCCCTGTCCTAGGACACTAACAGGTCTTGCATCCTCTTGGCACGCCCTGCTGTAGGCACAGAGTGAACTGTCATGTTATCAGAACACAAATGCAAAAGGCTGTCATCTCTGGCACATTGCAAAGAAGTATCAATTATTAAAATACCTTAAAATAGCTAAAACATCTCAGGATCAGAGAATGCTAGGCAGGGCCAGAAGGCTTATGCCTCAAACCACCCCAGAACCCCCAGTGTGCAGAGGGAAGGAAGAGGCATTCATAACTGCAGGAGCCTTCATGGCCACTTACAGGAGGATGGATCAGCTCAGCTCACTGTTGAGAATTTTAGAGCAGTTCTACCTGAAACTGAAAAAATAAAGCATCCCACTTGAAGGTCCATCATGAAAATTAACATGGATATGTGAAAAGTATGGAACAGGCAAATTTTGCGCAGTGAATATACAATGGCCAGACAGGCCTATGGGTGAGACACAGAAAGCTGTGTGATAAGCATGAGTCTGTGATCATTCCATGTGCCATCCTCTGGTACTAGCCAGGTGTTCCTAAAAGATGCCTAAAGGGAAGGACCTGAAAACAAGTTACTTAATGCAAAGTTCAAGCTATTTGGTGGAAAAGGAACAGATTAATAGACTGGTACACGACTACACCCTTACATTTGCAGTATATATGATTTGGAGTGTACTTTAGATCAGATTAGGCTGTTCTAATGGGCCAAAGATACACACACACAAGTGCTCACAGTAACACAACCCCAAAATCTTGGCTTTCTTGGATGCAGGTCTCTATATAGGCAAGTCTAGGAAGCCTCATATGGTCTTCTTGCCTGTTTCATGCAGAAGATTGACGTATGTCAATGCTCCCCCCACAATTGACTTGAAAGTCTCACACACAGCTAGAAGACATTTCTCTTCCTGTTCATTTCTGGTGCCTTCTTCCCAGTCTCCTTTCTTACTCTGAGTTCGTTCAATGTCCAAAAAAAGGCTTTGTAAGGATAGATGTAATCTTGCTTCTGCTACCATGAGACAATGCTGTGAATGAGCAGACAGGGGTCCTCCTACAAAAGAAGGGAGGAATAAGACATGTTAAATTATAGCTAACCACAGCAACCACTTTGTCCCTAGCTAGCCCAAGGCTCTGTGCAGAGTCAATGAGCCAGACAGGTGGGACTGCAATGTTGTCTACATCTCAGACAACTGTCACAGATCCAGCACTTTCTGCTGTGGAGGGACAGAGCCGAAGCCCTCAGCTGTGATCTAACATTGTTAATTCTCCATCCCCAGACAAAATCCTGGAAGCCCAAATGTTTATTCAAGGGAGCAGCCATAGCTCTGTGAGACCCTATCACCCTGGTCTCTAGCAGGCAACAGCTGAATAGTATGCAGAGATCTTCAAGCAAATACAGCCATGGCAGTCCTTACAGTTGGACTGTGAGGGTGACATGCATCAGTTTACTGCAGCTCTGTGGTCAACATCCTAACTCCAGCAAAGGCCTTGGGTATTCCTTTTCACCTCATCTACTTTCCTTTACACACCCTCTATAAACTTGAATACAAAACTAGTGCTGTTGCCCTGGGTTAATTTTGAAGCAAAGAGGCGTCCTGATGCAGGCCACTATGGGGAGTCTCCAAATACTTCTTTGTAGGCATCCTTTGTGGGGCTCAGGAACAGGGACCTGAATCAGCTCCAGAGAAAGTGCTGCCACTTCCTGGGTGTTCCACATTGTGAGCGCAAGACCTGCAATGGGGGCATTCAAAAGAGTGACCGACCCAGCTGAGTTTTCTCATGTGACCATCTGTACAAAGTGTCTGTAGTAGAGATCCAGTTATGTTGCTGCTTCCACAGGGAGACTGTTGTCACACATCTTCAGTAAAAGTGACTTCACCTTCTTAAATGTAATGTATCACTTAGCTGGTCATTGTGTATGTGATTGTAGTCATGAGGTTAGTGAATTGCTTGGATTGCTAATAATTGCAAATGTGAACAAGTATATGTCTTACAGATCTTATCATACCATAAAGGAGCTGTTCTGAACACTATAGGAGCTCTCATTGGTTTGTAAATCTTCAAGTGGCGTGTGCATGCTTGGCAAGCCCAGGATGCCCTTACGGTCTTGTGAACCAGTCATGGTGTTGCACTCCTGTGTCCTCTGCAAGGGTTGGAGCACATTTGGTGCATACCAGGAGGAGAACATCCAGCTTAGTTTCCCTTGAAAGGATTCAAGTTTGCACACACCAAAGCCGACCAGCCCTGTGAACCAAACTGATGCCTGGGAAGGTGGGATGATCTGCAATTTGCTAGAAACTGCTCTAGTCCTATTACAAAGAAAACACTAACACAATCCCTGCCACTTCTGTTACACACACATAATGGCTAACAGAACTGTTTATGCTATCATGAAGCAGCAGCTCTGGCAATGCAGACAGCAGATCTTATTAGCAAGTCTGATTCATCCTGGTTGCTCATTAGAGTCTTACCCCTTTGCATGTACAGTAACACAATAGCTCCGAAAACATCCACTTTGCCAACATGAATGCAGCTGAAAGGAAGATATTGTTTGGACCCCTGCATGTTGGGAGTTCCTGGTCTCTTGATACTGGAATGGCCCCAGCAGCTATGGATTGCTGGTCATAGAACAGGCAAGCTTGAGGATAAATATTTTATGGCAAAGATTTAACTGGCACTTGGCAGGTCCTGAAAGAAGCAGCAGAAAGATAACTGAAATGTCACAATTTCCCTTCTGAGCCTGCACAAAGCACAGTTCAGGCAAACCAGAGACTCTGGGCCAGACAGCTAAAAGGTCTGGTCAGCTCCGGCCTAGGAGGGGAGAGTACCAGGCACTCTGTGTCACCAGCTACTGCTCGGCCTCCGCCATTCATCTTTTTAGGAACTATTGCTTTCAAGGAGGTAAAACCAGGGACTTGGTGTTTTTTTCTGTAAACACACTTATCAACTGCCAATTATCAAAACACATTTCTTATATAACAGCTTATAACTGCTAAGGGGACTAAAAACACTACATGGTTGTTAACATACTTAAAAACCAAAAGGTGATAGGGCCATCCATTGAAAAGAATCCACTAATCTGGATAGGATTTCATCTCGCAAACACTAATGATACACAGACAAGTCAAAATTTACTGATCTTAAAAGGTCAATAATACCTAGTAATTCCATTTAGGACTTTTTTAGGTAATTTCTTCATGTCTACTGATTCACATGCATCCTATATGCCAGTTACTTGTCTGTTGCAAATCAGTCTTATCCCATCAACTCAAAAAACGTTTCATTAGTTGGAACTAGGCTGGTGCTTTTGTGATAGACTCCTTCCTGCAGATGCCTGCCATGCCAGACGGTCAGTATAAGGTTACTGAATTCAATGGAGCAAGGCTGATTATCACCAGCTGAAAGCCCAATCCTTCCTGTAAGTATGACCAGTGATTTTGGATATTTTTTTAAATGTATCCTGAAAACCTTTAAAAAGTTTGACAAAAGTTTTGTGCTTTTTACAATGGGCTCTAAAACATTAAAAATCGCTATAAATGTTTTAAAGATTTAACAAAGCCAAATAAAAAAAAAAAAATCTCTGCAGGTTCATCCATTCCTATTTTGAAGTTCCCTGTGGGCACACTGCTTCATAGAAACTCTTTTCCCAAAGTAACAGAATATCCTTTTAATAGCAGAAAGCTGCATTGTTATTCTTAACTCTTAGACCAACATTTGCTTTAGTTACATCATAATGAAGTGCTTTCTACAGAAATCAGCTGGGGAAAAAATCCCTATGAACTGTAAAAAACAGAATATGCCACCTAGATCACTAATTTTAAAAGATCACAATTATTTTTTCTGATAAATCTAGTATGATGTCTGTAACGTACTTTCAAGTAACACCAAGCAGAGCTGTTGAACTTTGCTTTTCAAATATCTTCTTTTCTTTTCTTTTTCCTGTTTTGCCCTGAGGTCTCTGAACTTTGGCGAGTATATGAAAGTCCTCAGAATCCCCACTAGTTTCTTCTCTTTCTTCTGTTACTAGCCATCTTCTGGGTTACCACTAAAAAAGCCACACTGTTGTAAGCCAGCTATAGGTGCTCCACTCTCTTTTGACAGTCAGTGGTCCAAAGAGGCGAGAAAACATGATTGCTATTGAAATACCTATAGGGGAGCTCAAATATCGAAACATCTTTTAAATGACCAGTAATAGAAGTTAAATGCTGATACTTAAAGAGATACTGATACTTCATTAACTTACTGTTCTGAATATTTAAAGTACAAGTAAAAAACAAAACCATAACATACTACCTTTCTCATATTGCTCAAGTAACTCAAAATCTAGTACACCTAATAAATCCCACTGAAAAGGGCATATCTGGATGCATATATCAGAATTTAGAAATTCAAATGCTGTCTTGTACAGTTATGATGCTGTGATTTGATCATCTGAGTGAGAGATTTACATTTCCTACTGACATATTCCAGTTTGAAAACTAAAAGCACAGAAATAAATCTTGAGGCTATTGAAGTCAACGGACACATTTTTTCTGCATTCCAAAAGGATAGGATCTGGCATATTACAAAATCATTGTAGAGAAACACATAATAAAACCAAGTTACAAAAGCCACTCTATATTTGGCTTCAGACCACCGCATAGTGACCCAATATATTTGTATTCCTTTAAAGCAAATGTATATCCTATTATTTTAAAATAAGCTTCACCGTATCTTTAATATATCTCACTGCTCCCTGAAAGAGTTTGTCAGTTTAAAGAAAAATATTTTCCTTCCTTTTGTACAATGTATTTGAATACTGCATTAAGCTGTTAAAAAGATGTTATAGCCTTCCTTAGGTTCTCTTCTTGGTGGCATTGCCACCACTGAGTTATTATGTAAATTATTGCAATCTGGTTAGCTCCTTCTGTCTCTTTTCTTAACAAAAGGGGTCTGAAAGTGCTAATCAAAATCTTGCAATTTACATATTAATGAAGTTTTCATAATGGCATTTGCTTCATATGCAATATGAATGGTATGGAGACTTTTCACTCTTCTTTTGAGCAACCACTACATTTTGATTTCCTGAAGTAGCTGGGAAAAAAAAATGTAAGTGCATCACAGTATATCTCACTATATATATCAATATTTCTATATGTCTTCATTATCGGAGTGATACACTCCAGCATTTGAAGCTTAAATATAACATCACTTGTGCCTGTGGATTGTTGTTATTTACCCACATTCCCTTGAACACTTTTTGTTGCAATCATTCTGCAAAATGCTAAAGGCACATTTTTCTGCTGAGACTGCTGAGCACAAATAAGTAGTTAATCATTTTTGTGGCTTAAAAAAAATAAAAAAAAGACAGAGAAGGGGATGGAGAGAGAGGGAGAGAGATAAAGTTTTTTAAATACCACAATCCACTCCTATGAAAAGCTGAAAGGTAAAAAATTGCCCTACCAGGAGAAATATCACATTAAAAAAGCTGGATAGGGAAGCACGTTCCATTTTCCATTCTATTTTCTACTTTGCTCTTATTTTAAAATATGGCAACTACACAAATTTTGCTTGGTATTAGACGTTTAAAGCTTTTTCATTAAGGATCACATCTATCTGCAAATCAATACAGTGGACTGTATCAACTTCTACTTTTTACTTTGAATAACCAAACGTGAACAAAGTTATATCCCTTAAATTCCTGACATAAAACGTTAGGGAATGCCAAACAATATACGGCATTCCAAGTGACAAGCTGTCACCCATATTCAAAATGAATCTTCAGTTGTTTTTTTATAGGTTCCAGTCATGGGACCTTGTTCAGCTCTTTTCTCTGAAGAGTTCTTTAACAAATTTTTGTTCCTCACTAAAAAATGGGGATGACACGAAATGTGTTTGCTAAACTAAATAGATCATGTGGAACCTTTCAAAACAATCCATATTTTTAACCATTTTCTTTATTCTTACTTGAACCTTCTCCAATATTTAACTATTTTCTTTGGGAGTGGACTTTAAACTTGAGCATTCCAGAAATATTTATTCTCAGTGATAGAAAAGCTATACTCCCCATCAGTTTCCCAGGTTTCTGCTCTATACAATCCTGTTGGCCTTTTTTGGCCATAATTTCTACTGGGAGCTTACCTTTAATGGGATTACCACCGTGACTCATTCCTGAATTCTTAACTCTGTAAGACTCTTTTTGTGATGATCTTGACACTTAAAACGTTACTCAGATTTAAGACTCCATCAGAATACAGATTTACATGTTTTTTAATAAAACAGTTTCAATGTAATTGATAGATGGTTAAAGTACTTTGCTGTCACCCTCTGCTCAAGCATGAGCTAGTGCTTTATCTGAGAACACACAAATACTTTCTTTCCAAATTTTCAGGAACAAAAAACGAGAAGCTATATTTTGGTACAGAATTTCACTCCTTCTCTCCACTTACTTACTCAATCCACAGTTTGCCTTTTAGAGTCTAAAGCAAAGCCAACAGGGCCTACATTAACCAGGCTCTAAGGGAAGATTGGATTTACACGGAGCATGTTTTTTTTTATTATTTAAAAAGAAATCTAATAACAGTTGTATCAGAAACTTCATGACAAATACTTTAAAAGCAGATTGAAGACATGTAGGAGTTATAGAATTATATTAAGAAAAGGATAATTTACACTGAATTTCAGG
The DNA here is from genome assembly GCA_013399435.1 of Arenaria interpres. NCBI lineage: Eukaryota > Metazoa > Chordata > Aves > Charadriiformes > Scolopacidae > Arenaria > Arenaria interpres. The sequence continues at coordinate 146,730 of VXAK01008839.1, read as the reverse complement.
AAAACACTTGAGAATAAGATTGATTCAGCTACAGAGAATATTCCCAGGGGTGTCAATAAGTGTTTCATTGCTTTGGGTATTTAGAACTAGTGCTAAAGAATAAATATCTTCTCTTTTTTTAGTTCAAAGCATTTGAAATGGAATTCATGTTCATTTCTATTTTTTTGTTCTTCTTTTTTGGAAACTGACATATGATCAATATTTTTAATTTACTGAAATAGCTACTGTTTGAAAAATCATACATTTTGCTAACTGTTGCAATCATATTTTCACTAGGCAGATCAGAATTAATCCAGAAAGGGCACAAAATATTCAAAATGTAATATTAAGGATTTAATTCTATGGTTTCTATAGTACTTTTTTTCAACCAGAAAACCCAACCCATATGAAAACGTAGAGCATCTATATTTAGAATTAAGTTATGTAACGCTTTGGAAATTGTGCCTACCTCCTATCCAGTTCTCAATATTTTATTCCCTGAAGGGTGAGGCAGGGACGATGTACAATGTGAGCCATCATGCCAGTGTCTCATACTGTTGTGCAAGAGAAAGATGGAACATTTTTTGTGTGCCTGTTCTCCTTGTAAAGACATCTTATGACCCAACCAGCGACAGACAACCCTTCTAGCCATGAGAACTTCTTACCAAAGTCATTATGTACTTGAGGGTCATATAACACATCCTACATATCCTAGACATACTTCAGAGGCTAAAGAGATGATCTCTGAGAGGGGTTAACTGAAGCACGGTGATTGAAGAAGTTGCATTTGAGCAGCTCATAAGCTGCATGCAACTCACAAGTTGCAGGTTGACCATCCTGGTCTAACCCAGTGCCGGCATCTAAAGCAGGAAATAAAATAACCAGTATAATTCAGCACATGTATTGTGTATGATATCTGATAACAGATAAGGAAGCAAACACTGAAAATACTGCTTTGAAATTTGCTTTTTCTCCATAAAATCTGTGGGAGATTCATTCCAACATTGTATAATTTCTATAAGGAATTCTAGCAAGATGTTAATGCATCCTCATTTTATGGTCAGCTTATTTATCTTTAAATTTGATACAGAAAATTAATTGTATCAAAGGCTAAAGGTCCTGTTTTAGTGAGAAGAATGATCTCGCCTGTGAAAAGAGTTCATAGAATCATAGAATCATAGAATGGTTTGGGTTGGAAGGGACCTTAAAGATCACCATGCTCCAACATCCCTGCCATGGGCCAAGGCACCTCCCACTAGAGCAGGTTGCTCAAAGCCCCATCCAGCCTGGCCTTGAACATTTCCAGGGATGGGGCATCCACAACTTCTCTGGGCAACCTGTACCAGTGTCTCACCACCCTCACAGTAAAGAATTTCGTTCTAGTTTCTAATCTAAATCTCCCCTCTTTCAATTTAAAACCATTACCCCTTGGTCTTATCACCACACTCCCTGATAAAGAGTCCCTCCCCATCTCTCCTGTAGGCCCTCTACAGGTACTGCAAGGCCGTTATAAGGTCTCCCTGGAGCCTTCTCTTCTCCAGGCTGAACAACTCCACCTCTCTCAGCCTGTCTTCATAGGAGAGGTGCTCCACCCCTCTGACCATCTTGGTGGCCTTCCTCTGGACCCATTCCAACAGGACCATGTCTTTCTTGTGCTAAGGACTCCAAAGCTGGACACAGTTCTGGTGTTTTCATGGCAGGTAAAGAAAAGCAGTGGCTTGATTTACCATTTGGAAGCAGAGGGACATATATATAAAACAAAGCACTGCTTGGGAACTGGAATGTGGCGTTTAATGCTGGTGTACTATTAGAAGAGCCAGCTCACCTTTTGTCAATGCTCTCCTTGTTCTTTTCCAAGCAATTCTCAGGTGAAGCCAATGATCTAGGTCCTTCCAAAGAGCTGGTATTAGTAGGCAGCTTGCATGCAGCCAACCTTGGTGTGAGGGATAAGGCATTTTAAAAGCAAAGACTTGGATCATTCTCTGAAAGTTGGCATCCATGCCCAGGAGCCACATTCAGGTTAATAGCACAGGTACAAACAAACAGTTCTTCCAAGGATAAGAAGGGTGTTAGCTACACCAGTTTATTTTCATAAACCCTAGCTTTTTTTTCTAGGATTGCTTTTGAGCAAATCAGGTACTTTTTCCTATCTGTGATGTACTCTTGAATCTGGTTGCGGGCGAAAAGGGGGAAGGGAGGGTGCCTTCATTTTTATGCATTTGGTGGCTTTTTCACACACATCCCAACTGGAATAAGGGTTTGCATGAATGCTATGAAACAAAGAATTACCCTTCTAAAGTGGATTTCACTCTGATTCCATGACAATGGTGGAAGTATTATTCTCAAAACTGAAAGGCTCAGTTTTGAGGCATATCAATAAACCTTTGCAGTTGTTCTTTATTCCATAAAACATAGAACATATTCCAAACCCTGGAAAATAAATTACAAACTCACCTTCTGCTGTGAATGAAAGGGAAACATCAAACACAACAGCATACAGGTAACTGGAAAAACAAAGTATAAAGAGCATTTTGTGGGGAGTTCTCAATCAAGCATTCCTAAAGAGAACAAATTCACTGATCCATACCGTCTTTGTTACTTCTCATCCCAGATCAAATGGCCCAAGAGAATTCTTTGTACAGATACTTAAAAGGACATTACAGACAAAATTATTTCAAACCCAGCAAAACTGCCTTGCAGATTTTCTATTTTCATACAGATCTGCACTACATTCTGCCTCTCAGAAAACTCCAGCAGAGTTCCTTCTATAACATCAGTTATCTATCAGATTTGATCTGCTTAGAACAGATTTAGCAAAGAAGTGGAAGCAGAGCAGCAAAAGGTTTAAAAGCATTCCCTGGGAAATAGACTCTACGGGGCATCAGCATGAAATTACAGGGGAGGAAGGAAATGGGAGAGAAGCGTATTTCTAGGAAGGTGTTGCATATGTGACATGCCTTGCTGAGGTATGGGAGGGAACAATAAAGATCCACACCGGCCAGCTTTTACCCAAGAAAGCCTCAAATAATTTAAGCACTCCATTTGTGTGAGTATTGTAAAGATTAAAAGATGTATGGTAGAGAAGAGGTAGAAGTGGCAGGGAAGAGTCAGAATAGTGGGGTATGGTGGGGAACTTGGACCTGTGATACTGACAGAAGCCTGGTTGGTGAAAGCAAATACCCTTGTTAGGAACTAACGAACCTCTCCAAGCTTAGAAATTACAGGATATTATGGTATGTGTAACCAGTTCTGTAAAGAGCTGCAATGGAAGATAACATAAACCTGGACCACCTGTTGTCAAAATTTTCCTTGCCATGGAAACTTTATTTCCCGCTAAGTGTGAAAACACATCTAATATCAAAACCTTCTCTGGCATAGGAATTTTAAAGTTCCCAATAAACATATTGCTTACTTCTATTATCTACTTTTAGTACCTCATAAAGATAAATAAGTGATTTGAAACGTAGGTGCCATGGCATCAGAATGAATCCTAGGTTCCTCTCTGCTTTTACTTGTAATGAAAGACAATGTCACACTTCAATAAAATTAAGTTTGGAGTCCAGCCAGAAACTCTTCTCTGCTGTAATTTCATTTCATTTAACAGAAAAGTGCTTTTAGTTATAGCATCCCAATTATGGCCAGCAACACGAGGAAGAAAATGTGTGCCTCACATGTAGAAACACGTGACAGATGTCATTTACTAGGATACTGTATAGACTTGAGGTGAACAAGTAGTCTATTAATATACTCTCCTAGTAAATCAACAGTAGTTCTCATGTTTTCACATTTTAAAAATTGGCGTGTCGAATTTAAGAGCAATGAGAAAAAACAGAACAAAATGTCAGTAAGGGAAATGTGATGTTTGGAATTTTTGGTAAGGATTTGAAAAAGACAATTTACCTGGAACCCTGAATGAACATGCTCACTATAAAGAAATTGTCAGTCACCCGGTTTTAGCTGAGAGATACAGCCCTCTGACTCAGGTCTACATTTCAACATATTAGCAAGCAGAGAAGTATTTTGGGTCCATATGTCCTGGAGACCAGTTACTGTCCAAAACAATCACTTTCTCCTCTTTTTATAACACTGACTTCCCAAGTAAAGCTAAAAAGACTAAGTCACCTCAGAGCAGCTGTTAACAGAAACTTCTTGCTTTTCTATGGTATTTATGTTGGAAACAATTGCCAAGGTGTCCAGACTGTTGAATCACAGGGAAGTTGAGATTTAACCTTGGCAGAAGGCCATGTGATTGACATTTCCATTGCCAGAGTTTGTCCAAGTCATTTCAAGAGCCAACTAGATTTCATTTTGCCTTATCTGTGGGTTATCATTCTTACAAGAATCATCTCATTCTGGCGGGATCTTGATTTAAGGCTTTAAAAGTCAGCTGGGCTCAAACTGATTTTGCAAGGTCACAAACACTGCAGGTTTGCTCCATAATATGGAATTAGAAGATTGAGTACCAGTCCTTTCAAGGTCCTAGCAACAGTTAGATGTGCCTCACAGTCTCGTTCTCAATTAGGGCAATTTTTAAGGCTGTCAGCAGCTCACAATTTTATCTCATGGTTCTTACCTCAATATTTTTTCCAGGTACACAATCCAGACAAAAATTTGCTTCCCTTCCCTTTGCAATCTACTTGGAGAGCCTTCCTTTGTGTTATATTTAGATAAATACCTATTCCAAATTTTGACTCAATCAAATAAAATTTCCCTTTCCAAAAATGTCTCCTGCTGCGAGTATCTCAACCATGGGGCCAGGTAAGATGTAATGCCTGCATGCATCATTCCTGCATATGAAGGATCAGCTGTGCAAAATTGTTACCATGTTTGATTTAATTGCCAAGTGTTTTATTAATTAACAATAATTAGTTATTGTCAAATATAATGCTGCTTTCTATGCTAAGCCATTCCCCAAGGAAACAAAATAAGCGCTGAACTGTTAGTAAATAATTGCAGGACATAGCCTTAATGGGTTTACTACAAAAGCACAATGAGTTAACTTGTAGATTTTACCATTCAATATAATGCTTTGGCTAGTCAGTTTTTTATTAATTTCATTGAAAGATGGTAGCTCACATAAAATTCTGGGCAAGTAGACATCATATATGTGTGAACTGACTGTGAGATGATGCAAGTACATCTGTGAGTACAGCTCCAAATTGGTGCAGACTGCATGCATATGAGCAATAAATGTCATACGGGGTCCTGGAGTGCACTTTTTATAGGTTTGTCTGGCTAAATCAGATCAACTGTATAGAGCAGGCACTGCATGGCAAATTAGTCCTGGACATGTGAAACACTGTTAGTATGTCAGATGTTACATGAGCACCTTCTTCTGTGTTAGAAATCTGAGACAGAAATCAGAGAGCGTTTTACTTAATAGATTTTTTTTTTTTTCCATTTTTAATTTTTAGTTGGCTGTCTCATACCAACATGCAGCTCTGTATACATGAGATATGTTGTATGAGGTAATGCCATTTACAGGAGGGGAAAAACCCAATCCTATCAAATCTTAACTTTTGAGGTACAAGCTACCCATTATTTTTAAATGTCTTAGCCATTGCTAATTTTTACTGGTAGATGTCTCTCCTTTAGTTGTCCCAGTAGCTACTATGTACAAGATGATCCTCAAGATCAAAAGAAAAGAAACTGCAAACAAATGTTTTATTAACATTGGTGCAAAACTTGAAGGCACAAGGCAAGCCATATAATCCAAATTACCCAAAAGATACTCTTTAACCAAAGTAGGCAACAAGCTACATAAAGTTTTATTTTAATAATGACTGTGAAACAGCAACAGTAATTGCTACTACTTACTATTTGCATTGCAGTAATATCAACAAGAGAAAGTTACAAATCCTTCTACCCGGTGCTTTGGTTCCACTCCAGCCATGCACTTAAGTAAATACACAACTTTAAGTAAAGCTACTGATTTGAAAATGCAATTCACATGCATCAAGTTAAACAACGTGTTTAATGACTTTCCTGGGTCAGGAGCTTAAAACCTATGACTCTCTTTTTGGAAAACTTGCTTAGCAATGTTCAGCTGTGAGATGCTTTATGTAATGAAGAATACAAAAGGAAGCTTCATTTATATTTTTTCCTTCAGTCTTTTCCAGTAAGAGTAATTTCCATTGTTAGAAAATTGCTTCCTCCTAAAAACTGCCCCACAAACATACATGTCAGGGACTTCTACTGGGTCATAAATATAGCTATCCACAATATAGCCACCCAGGGATAGTTCTGTTATTTATTATATACCATAAAGAACATCTTCTTCTCATCACTTTGAATTATCCTTGATGTTGTGCTCTGTACCTTCAGCAGGGCACTACTCTTTGTTAGAAAAGGTCACTGAAACCAAACACAGTGAACTAGCTGAAGTCTGGCCCGTAGCTTGTATAGCAAACAATAGCATTTCAATTGCAATTTCCCTATGGAGACACCTCTATAGCCTGTTTGTCTTCTCCAGTGCCATTACATGCAGTCAGGAATTCAAGGACCGTTAAACAATAAAACCTCCTTTTTATCACTTGTGTCTTTGGTTTCCTATAGCTGTTCTTATTTGTTTGTCATCCATTTCCTCTTACACACATAAGCATGCACTTTAGTCTACTTCTGACAGCTTCAGAAACTGAGGGCGTCAAGGCCATATTCCATATTCACTATTATGAAGTTTTCTGAAGACAAAAATGTTGCAAATTTCCTAGATGTTAATATAAAAAAAAATAGTAATTTTTGTGTTCTAAGTAAGTCAGATGATATTTCCATCTGTGTGGACCAATAACATGAGAGCTTCTGATGCTATTGCAAACCATATCTTAAAATCTGCTTTGTTTACTGGTGTGCTACGAGTAGTAAACTGTGCTAGAATGACCTGCATTATGACCAACCAGTGTTCATCAGTCACATGAAGGAAGAGATGGTCGATACCAACAAAACCTGAAGATGCTACTAGGTGGGGTTCAAGCTGGAGACAGCGCACAGGAATACAACTGGTTGAGTATCATAAGCATTTTCACATCTCTGAGAGATATTCTGTACTTGTTTTTTTATTAGATTCAAAAATTCTTTTTTGTTCAGTGTGTGTTAGTCAATAATTCATACTTATGACTAAAACACAACTACTTAAGCATTTTAGCAAAAGACTCAACTAACATGTGATGTAATTTGACAGGGTGAGGTGCAGTGTCTAACTGGGTCGTGAAATCTTTGTAAGGTAGCTACTTATCATCATAAAAGGATTTTTGTATCCCCAGCTCAGGACAGGCAACTGGCAAAGCAAGTGGAACAACAAATTCCACAGGTAAGCTTCTGCTCAGTGCAGTCCTCAGCAGCAAAGCCAGGCTCCAACACTAACAAATCACTCTTGCAAGTGAAATTGCTGGATGACTGACTCTTCACCTATATTTCCAGAATTGCCTCTACATTTTGTTTGTGAGTTCCTGAAACATATTGTTTTCTCAGGCACAAACCCTAGTGCTGCTTTCAAAAGAGCCACAATTTAAAAGAAAGAGAACACAGTATTAGGTAGAGCAATATACTTATATGAATAGTAGATAACTCGGTAATAGTCGGTAAGTCTGATTTTCACACTACGGTGAATATTTATAGATGAATTTGCCTTCTAACTGAAACAGTAATCCCGCAACAGTCACTTAGCTCCAAAGTTACCATTGCAAGGGTAGCAGTCCTTGACGAAGAAGACTATACAACCGTTGAACAGCTATACATTCAGTACTTTACAACCTTGTGAGAGCGCTGGTTCAGGCAAAAGTCTTCTGAAACCTCAGTACCATTCTGCTCTTTGATGGACAGAGAAATCCCTGCCCCTCAAGTCCAATATAAACCACATCATCATGATTTTAGGAAATTTACTGAAGGGAAAAAAAGAAATAGAAAAGATAAACGCACCTTAAAGCTGCTCAAAATCTGAATTATTTTGACATTTTTACTTCAACATTTACACATTGGTCTCTGTACAGAATTGTGCTCCTTCACAAGTATGTTTTGCCTGATGTTTTCTAGAAACTGCTTGGGTAATTTGAAAACCATGAAATCATCACACAAAAAAGTAGCACTGCCTTTGATTAAAAATAATTGACCTGCAAGTTTCAATCCTGCTCTGAAAAGTGATGTGTAATACGTGAAAGCCAGGAGCAATGTGTTTCAGCAGCATCTGACATGAGGAGATGAGCTGTTGCCATGCAGATGTCCACAAGAGGGGCAGCTCACCTTGTCTTTCTGCCACAGCCAGAACAGAGGAAAGGAAAAGCCCAAACCATATGTCTAGAAACACCACCTCATTAAATGGTGGGAACAGGAAAGGAAAAGGAAAAGGTAGGAATATATTCACCTCCATCACAAACTTAACTCCTTCATGAAATTAATCACTGTCAAGGGTGAAAACGGTATACATCAAAAAATAAAATTATGTCAATTTTTTCCGTATTGAATGCAGACAATACTACCTAATAAAAACTGGGGGGAAAAATGACAATTGAATTAAGCAATACCAGACTCTCATAAATTTATGTTACTTGTCTCTAAAGAAATTAAGTACCATAGCATGCTCTATCAATGACTCTACACATTTTTGATAATATTTTTCCATAATTGATGTCACAGACCTATATCAGACTAATGACATTATATTTGCAAGTTTCTAGTGCTCTCATCAAGGAACTTGGAAAGTAATTTCCCAAAGACTTCATCTTTTTCTGTCTTCATTTTCTTGGACTCTCACAGGTATGAATTATTTGCCTTCTAGTATTTCTCTTTCCTCAAGATACTAGAAATTTTCCTTTATGATCAGGTCTACATCATGAAGACCATGGCCCTGAGTCATTTAAGAACACAAGCTTGTTCTCAACTTCAACCAGAAGAGTAGTCTCTTTGAAACTGGTGGAAACATTTATAATTTGAAGTCATACATGTGTTGTACAAGCTGAGGTCTGTATTTTTTCCTTGGACTGGAAAAGTCAGCCAGTGGTAGAAGCACAGAAGGAAAGCTGAAAGGACAAATGGAAGGACAGAAGGAAGAAAAGATGGAAGGAAGCCTGCTTGCAGCATAGGCCTACAGGTTGGTTTCTGCATGACATGAACATGCATGTGGTCTCTCATCTAGTGCGTGTGACCAGGTCTGTACCTCCTCAGATATCTTAAACTACTCTACATGGTCCTGCTTCCTACGGGAACCCCAGACACCCTCCTGCAAATAATTCCAGTTAGGTGGAAACCTGAGCCATGGCTGGGATCACTGCGGCTGTGAAAAGTGTCTGCCAGTGTGTAAAGGTTTGTAAAACTGGAGAATTAATTTCCTTCATGTTCTTTTTCTTTGCTAAGTTATTTTGTTATTTCCCCCTGCCTATCATCAGGATTTGGCAACCCAATAAAAATGGGACCAGAGAGGCAGGAAACTGTCAAACAAAAAGACCTTTAATTTCACCAGTGCTACCAATTCACCCTGCACCAACCTTAGCACATCACTATCTCTGCTTCCCTGTCTGTACAATGGAGCTAAGATTACTCCCCTGCATCTGTTACCAGGTACTGCAGAGCTCTAAACATGTTAAATGCAATGTTAACTGTTGATAATTGGTTTAATTAGGAAATATAATCCTTGCCCTGAGCAGCTTGCTGTCTCCCGGCTCTTCTCAAAAACTGCTATTTTATTAGACTTTATTTGGTTTCCCAATCTCCCTTTTAAGTAGATCACTTTCCCATTTTATTTTTCATTTAGTGTAAATACAGCAGTAGAATCCTCTGTTGGTTGAAATACCCTTTACAATTCAACATTCAGTACTGCTAATTATGTTCTTGACTTGCTTATGCTTATTTTTAGAGATTTCCCAATCCACCCCTCACTACTTTTTCTATATATATTTTAAAGAAGCCTTCTGTTTATAATTATTTTTACATTGACACTTAAACAAACTTGCATCTGTTGCCTTTTTTCCCTCTAGACTGAACCAGGATGGATTTTAATTGCATCACCAACTGTTTCTAAAAGACTTCCTAGAGTCTCCTCTAGACTCCCTCTGCATAATAAAATCTTGACCAATAAAATACTAACCAAAATCTGTTAGGGTATTTCATGTTTTCTCAAAGTCAGCTTTCCTGCAGTCCAGAATGTTCACTTTGCTTCCACCAGCCCCCAAGAATATTTTGAACTAATGATATTGTAATGTCCTGGGTGTTTCTTTGCCTCGGTCCTATTAATCATACTTGGTATATTTTCTAGGACTTGGTCCAAAATAGCCTCTAACCATCTGAATGCTTCACTAAGCTGTGGAAAAAAGCAATCCTGAAATACCTCTCAAAACGTGTTCCTCCTCTTCATTTTTGTATTGAGTGGCATCCAAATCAACATCTGAGTAATTAAAACTCTGCCAGGATCAAATACCCTGCCTTGTTATAGGATTCTCCAATGTATAAAAACATTTGCTGAATCTGTGTTATTTTATTTTAACTACCCTGGAGATGTAAACCTCTATAGCATCCTAGAATCAACTTACCATTTTATGGTTCTAATTTCTATACAGATTTACATGTCAGCCATAATATTTCTTTTCACAAATCAACTTTCTGCCTAACCAGTTCACTGTTTTAATTTAATTAACCCTTTTTCAGATTCTGTATTCTCCATATTATAAGATGTTTCCCTGCAAAATTATTTTAAAATGTATCCTACTTATAAAATTATAAATGTATAAAAATGTATAGAAAGTATACAAAATATAAAAATGTAAGTGCACAGAAGAATATCAGCAAGATGCATACACATAACATAAAAATATTTTAATAACTGCTTCAGAACTTAATTTGATAGCAATGCTAAGCTCTGCCTAACTTCTTTAGTCACGTTACAGGGTTTGTAGTCACAGGTTCATGATTCTCCCTTGCTGTCAGTATAAATGTTGTTGGTATAAATGAATATCTGTTTACTCTTTCAAGTGGAAAATGGGTCTTGATAGATCAGACAGACAGAGGAACAGAGATCAGAAAAGAATTTGATTAGATTTTAGATCCCAGAGTCATTGAAAAATGGAGGTGCAACTCTCAGGATAGTAGCAAACCACTAGTGAGGGAGTTGGGGTATGGAGAGAGAAACACCAGTGATAAGAAAAACATCGCGGTCACTGAAGTAAGGTAGTAACTGAAAGCCATCTCAGGCAGTAGAAGAGTGCAAAGAGAGTTGGAATTGCAGGGAAGTTACCTGGATAGGTAGGATGCAAAATCAAGGGGATTGTGCAGGATTCAACACAGAATGAGAAAAATTTCAGAGGTTGATAAAAATGATTGGAATTATGTACCCTCTGATCCCTGAGCATATCTGTCCTGGTTTCAGGTAGAACAGAACCAACGTTCTGTTCAGTAGTTTTACTTGTTACTAAGCCTCTTCTAACTCTCTGAAATTAACAGCATATTGTGCAGAAAACTGTTCTCAGAGTGGTAAGACCTATGTTTATAGTTAGTGCAAGGAATGGTATGCAGAGAGGCTCTTACTTATACTTCTTGTTATAACAGCCAAGGTCAGCTAATTTTGTTATTTGCCCTGTTGGAGAAATGGAAAAGCGTAGTGGGGTCACACCTGCAGGAAGGAGCAGGCAGGACAGGTGGCCCAAAAGTGACCAGCAGGGGTATTCCATCCCCTCTGCACCATGCTCAGTAAAAAGCTGAGGGATCAAAGCTTCAGCCCTCTTTCTTCAATGGCCAAGGAGGACCTTCTCTGTTCATTTGCCTTTGATCCCAATCCATGTGTTCCTGAGTCCAGATTTGGAATTCAGTTCCCATCTGTCACTGAGTCCAGGCTGGGACTTCCCCAGTGCCTGCCAGTGACATCATCCTGGGACCTTGATATGGTTTTGTATATGTAGTATCTATTTCATTATTTTATTTCTATTTTATTAGTAATATTTCATTAAAGTAATTTAGTTCCTTTTAAACTTGTAAATCTTTTTATCTCTCCTCCTCCGCTCCTTGGAGCGAGAGGTGGGGGAAAGTGTCCATCATTGGCCAATCTGGCCTAGACCAGGACAATATATCCATGATTCTTCCCTAAATGAAAGTGTTTTTTCTTTTTTTTACTTCTCCTACTATCAGAAAATAAGAGAAAATTACTTTATAGTCCCTTTCATTTTTGCAGATACAGTTCTACATATGAATTTCTAAAATATTTCCAGTTGCGGATTTCCCATGTGATACTCATTTCTGGAATCACAACAAACTACAGCAGGTTCATCCTTCTAATTTCTCTCAACTCACTAATCAACCTCCTCATTATCTTCACTAACATTTGGCCTGTGCTGAATAATCATTTCCCAATTAGCCTTATGCTTCATACTTAAATGGTTATCCAACACCTATCAGTTAGTTCTGTTCTAGCAGAACTTCCATAGTGTTCATCTTCATTTGTGACATAATCCCCTTCTTTTCTTCCTTTGCCTTCTTCTGAGTTTCCTACAAATGCCTAAAAAACCTTTAGCCACTTGGACAAAAGTGAAGGTTTTTTATATTTTTTTTCAACTAGTGTCTTCTTAGAATCCAGTAATAGCAATGGATTTGGAAATACAGTTTCAGAGGAGTTCTGAATTTCAGGAAACAATCAAATCATTCACATGAGGATGCAGATGTTCCAAACTGATGGCACCACCTGAGCTTTTAAAGCTTTAAAATTCCCAGAAGTTCTATGGGAAAAGAACAGCTTAGAAATACACTTGGGGAATTTCAGCATTGGGAACCCACTACTTGGCAAATCCCGTGTAGAGCAGGATGAATGAATGAGTCACCATTGCATTCCTCTGTAGTGGCTTAAATTGAAGTAGAGAAAACCTAAAGAAAGATTTAACATTGTGGCCCTTGAGGAACTAGCTCCTGCCCAAAGCATATTCTCCTGAGCCCGGTGTCAAGCTACACAGTGCACAACTGAGACTCATAGCTGCCCTCAACTATGAGGATACCAGACCAGCACCAGTATGAACAGAGAAGACACAGAAACATGTCCACTTGCTTCTTTGAACCCAAACTTCTTTACAATGACCCAGCAAAACCAATTTGGTGTCTTTACATTGAACTCAGCTTTTCTCTTGACAGCATGCAGGTACACAGAAGTGCCTGGAGAAGAACACCAGAGGCTAGCTGGGTACGCAGCCTTTTTTCCCTGTTCCAGAGCTTGATCATCCATGTTCTACCACTGCTCCTCCATCACACCTTTTCACTTTATTTTGTTTTTACCAACTAGAATGCTGACAGTAGTCTCAAATAAAAAAGAAAAAGACTGATAAATGTCCCAAATATAAGTATCTTCTATGGATCTTACTTCACTTCTTCCAGAAAAAAAAAAAAAAAAAAAAAAAAAAACAAACGGGAAA
>VXAK01008839.1:0-132845 GCA_013399435.1 Arenaria interpres | reverse complement strand
GCATAAGCAAGGGCCTCTCTGCATACCATTCCCTGGCATTTAGCACAAACATTGGTCTTATCACTCTGAGAACAAGCAGTTTTCTCCACAATATGCCATTAATTTCAGTGAGTTGGAGGAGGCCTAGCTAAAACGTAAAACTACAGAACACAAAATTGGTTCAGTTTTACTTCAAACTGGGACTTTAAAATATCTATGTATTTATTTTGATGTTAATATGCAGGCTACTTGACATTTTTAAGCAAAAACATATTATTGTTTTCAAGTACAAGCTTTTTTTTCATAAAAAAAAGTAATCTTTGTTTCTTGTAATTTTCTGGAGGCTCTGCAAACCTTATTTTAAAAAAATCAGCATTTCTCCCTTCTTTTTCTCCTACATAATTTTTTTTATAAATGAAAAAAGTGAAAAATGAAGAGGGAAAAGAACAGGGAAGAAAAATAAAACAAAAAGAAGAATCACCTCTGATTAACGATACTTTTTTTTCCAAAATAAGTTCCTTTCCCCTCCCTGGAATATTTAACATTTGTAACAGTTTTTACCTTGATTTTTTATAACTGAACAGGAAAAAAAATTAAAATCTTACTTTTAGCCTTTTGACTGGGTCTTTTCTGCAAAACACAGACACTGGGAAAAATATTTCACACATTATGCCTCCTCTAATTGTTACAGCTGTACTGCAATAAAGGATGGAATGTACCTTTGATGAAAGAAAAGGAAGGAGTAAAAGGAAGAAAGGCATCTGTATTACATTCACATTATCATTCATGTTATCATTTAAAGCCTTGTTACTTCAGCAAAGCTTATTTTAGTTAATTCTCAGTTTTCCCAGAACAGGACAACACAGTCCAGAGAGGTGGCAAAGATACAGGAGGTCCCTACCCATTTTCAGCACTCTGAGTAATAAGGTTTAGCAAAAATCTTTCTGAGGTGATTAATGGCAGATTTGACTCTGGGAGGTAATTATAGGTTTTGACAAGAAGTTTGAGACTTTGGCGATGAAAGAGACTGTGAAGGTTTCACTGAGGAAACCAACCCCTGACAGGCACAACATGCTCATTACAGAAGTTCTGAAAAAGCACAGAGATCTATAAAATAAGCTAGATATAGAAGAACATATTTTTATTAACCCCACTGCTGCTGATGACAGATGCATCCTCCTTGTTGTTTGGGGACTAAAGTGATTTGTAACCTCAGTAACTGCAGTCTTTTTAAGATGCAGAGATTCATTTGCTTGTGAACTCCCTTCCATCCTCCCTCCTTCACCCTTTTTCTTTTGAGGGTTAGGCAGGGGGAGTGGAGGGAGGGAATATCAGACAAATAGTGTCATGAAAAATAAATTATGACTGATCACAAAGTTCTTCCCATAATGCAGCTAGTTATATTCGCTGCTATCATTTTTTTATTGTTTGGGTTTCAGAGGTGCTATGAATAAAGAAAATATCAAAGTGGCATATGCTCTTCGGAGTCTCAGAATACTTATATTCAGTATTCTGAAATGTAATGTCTGAGAACTAGAGCAAAGCCTAATTAAAAGGTCTTCCTCCAAGGAAAAGCTCCCTAAAGACAGCAAGGCACCTGGTAGGAGCTCTTAGTGTCAGCAAGTACTTTAGGCTCTTCAAAGCAGTATCCTTCAGCTGCATCAACCTACTGTTGAGATTGACCATCACGTTACTACAATCCAAAATTACACTGACCAGGCTTTTGCTGCAGACTCTCTGACTTCCTAGCTCTTTTGGTGATGAAGGGGGAGCAGTCTGTATCACACAGCAGAGAGCAGAGCCCTAACATCAATTCAGAGCAGAACTTTTCCCCAAAGATTTTTTTTGTTGTCCAGTAAATAAAAGCATTGAAATAGAATCCAGCTCTAGGAAAGGGCCATGAAAGGACTTATTGTCAAATCTACATGCATTTACGGTTTATACACTCCTTTATATGTCTTGCCACTATCAGGTACAGACCTTCTTTCAGGAGTACCTTCTGGCTCCTCTGTGCCTTTTTGTCAACATAAAGCAGCTGTAAACCTGCCTGCTCTGGCCAATTAAGTTGTTTTGTATTTCTGGAGTGGGACAAAGGAAACCCACCCACTTTCAGTTTGGTTTAATAAAACAGGGATATATGGGGCACACAGGAATCGCAACAGTCAGAGTGGAACAAGAGTCACAGACCAGATTCTCGAACTGCAATGAAACAGTGGCAATCCAAGGGGGAGATGGCAAATTATGCTAGCTGGGAGTCTCTCTCTGCCAGAAAAAAAGTATGACATTATTAGGCCGCCTGTCACCACTATTCCCCAAATATCTTCTCAAGCGATTTGTGGGAATCTACAGAAAAGGGGCATATGCCCAATTTCATTTTTATGAGATCAATTGTATTACTTCATGTTAATTGTGAACAAATGCCCCAGTGCAGCAGAGGCTTATCAGGAAAGCCTGGGAACCATCATGTATCAAGAAGATACACCCCTGACCAGGGAGTCAGCATGCGGCCATTTTACTTCCCTTCAAAGCTCTGTTCTGACGTTTTGAGTAAAAATAAGATCAGAAATTTGTCCTGGATTTCAGATCAAGAATAAATCTAACCTGCAACATGTAATGAAAACCTTAATAAGGAGAAGCGAGTTGAGTAGCAGAGCTGCTCCCAGTGAGGCAATAGGAATTTTGCTTCTCCAGGCAGAATTGAGTCCTTATTGTTGCTATCCATACTCACACACTCCGCTGCATTAAAAAAGTCTGTGATGTAGATTACCTCTCTGTATTTAGGCATCTACCGTAAGCCAAGATTAATTTAACCTAAATTCAGGTAACCACAATGTAGAAATTTCCCCTTGAGCTAGCCACCTTAGAATTGTACTGCTTTAAGATAAAATTGATCATTGTCTAGAAATGCCTATTTCACTGGTGTCCTCTATATTTCAGTTAGATAAAACCTGTCTCTGACCTCCTGGTCTCTCACAGTGGTCAGCAATGAGGGAAAGCAAGATGATCTAGAGAGCAATCCAGAGCATTTGTGATCCAAATTATCCTTCCATGGTTTCTGTCCCTCTCTGCACTAGTTGAAAAGGGGAACCAAAACTGGCAGCTATCATGATATAAGTACTTTGAGAGTGAGGCTCAACTCTTAAGCCTCACAAACAATCTTCAGTTACATGCCTGGAACTAGGTGGAATGCATCTGGGCCTATAAACTTCTGTTCAACAGGGATGTACAGACTATACTTTCACTACAATATATTTATTTAATGGTCTTTCTTTATAGAGCACACAAGAGGAATAAGAGTAGATGGTGTACTGTAGCACCTAAATTGTTTTGCGACTCACTGACTCACCTCTAACGTTTGGTTTCACCTTCACTCCATCGTGAAAGAAGCAGCTACTGGTAGATCATGGTCTCAGGACTGGGCAGGTGAACATCAGGAAAAGGCAGATCATGCCATACAGAGTAGAAAAAATGATGCAAAACATGAAGCTTCAGTGGTGAACTTAGTTAAAAACCTGCAAAGGAAAAATGTTTGAAATTTTAGAGGAAATTATTTCATTCTGTATCTGCAGTAGCTTTGCACAGTTGACCAATATAGTCTTTGAAAGCAACTTTGAATTTAGACAAATGAGAATTGGCACAAACTGACCTTTACTTCTGTACATAAAATGCTCATATAAGAATTTCTGGTGTTTTCATGCAGCCAGGGTGCAGAGTTATCATGGGATTCATGAGGCCAATTGCAGCTAATCAAAGATGAGATAAAAAGCATCCCATGTATTTCAACAGAATTGGAGTACATAGCTCCATTTTCAAATAATCGCTGTCAAGACATAAAATAAAAATTCAAAAAGACATCTGTCAAATAAAATTTTAATAACATATGAATCAGAATAAGTTGTGGCCTATTGTTTGAATATTCCAGTAGTAGAAAAGGAGGTTAAATTCAAATAAATTATTCATTGAGAATAGTTGCTCATCTCTAGTATCTCTCTGTATAATTTAAACAAAAACAAAGGTGTGCCACAGAATAAAATGAGATTTTTTAAATATTCCCTTGAATCTAGATCATGCAATTCCCTATCTCATTCCAAAATAATTACTAAACACATGGAAAAAAATATTAATGCATAAAAAATATATTCAATAGGCAGACGACAAATACATTATTTATTGCTTCAAGTTATTGATGAGCTTTCATAACACCTCGTCATTCTGTTTTGCTCTGTCACTCATGAGCTATAAGATCATCAGCAACTCATAATAAATAATGTATCCATAGCAAGTCCTTTGGGTAGCCACCCTTATTTATCTAGATATATGTACACAGATATGCACTTTCTCACCGAAAGAAATAGTCAGCACATTAAATAATGCTGATACGCAGAGGTTTCAAACTTGTAGGCAGAGAATGAAAAAAAGGGATTTAGGACTTTACAATTTTTTTTGGCTATGTATGGGGTTTTTTTCATGCTAAGAATGCTTTGCTAGAATAGTATGCAGATGTGAAAGGTTATCATGGATCTGTTCAAACTATATTTACAATAATTCAAAATCATAATGAAAATCCATTTTAACAGATTTAATATAAGCAAAGGGGACAAAATTAATGCAGAGTTTGGTGTAACTACTGAATGAATGAGCTATACCTTTTAAGTTTATGGAAATTATTTGGTAAAGGTTAAAATGGAAAGTAAAGTCAAGATTTAAGTTAGTTGTTTAAGTAGGATAATTACACCCATTATTGGACTGAACAGATGTTATTACTTAAAATAGATAGATTCCAATACAATAACATCATTTATAGTAAGTAAATCTCTAATATCTTTTCATCCTATAACATAAATATTCTTGAATATTTGCACTGAAATGCTGATGCAGAGTCATTACTGATGATAATGCCCTTTGTTTTGACCTGCATCATTATTTCAAAGTTATATACAATGCAGTTATTAACTCTTTTTTCAACTAACGAAGTAAGAATTGGGTTGGCTCGTGTCAACTATACAATAGTGTTCAGAATGGTTAACCTGTTAACCTGAGTTACAATTTGCATTTTCAAAAAGCAACTGGAAGAGACCTTTCCTCCACACTTTGTCTTTGGGGGAAAAAATTGCTGGGGCCAGGCACTACAACCTCCAATTCTACATGCTATGATGTGCTGGATTACATATTTTTCTATTATTCTGTCCACCTTGTTTTATAATTTACTGTGCATGATCAGTGGTTCTGAATGACTGAGAAGAAAATATGGGTGTATTAAATGCATAAACTAGAAGAATTGATGAAATGCTTAAGTAGGATGAACATAAACCACTGGTGCATTTTTTAATTTTAAAAAAGCTAATATGATTGTACAACAATGCAAACCAAATATTTCCATAGGGAGAAGCGATATTAACTCTATTGTATAAGATCTTGATGACAATTTATGTAGAATACTATAGGGATAATTTGTGTTGTTCCTATCCCATATAGTCAAGGAAGACAGCTTCAAACTGAAAGAAAGAATGGTTTCTAGGTTAATATGAGGGCTAAAAGGGTTTCTTTTGTTCAGTTTAGAGAAAAAAATTACTTACTGCTCGTGTAAGTAGATATGTATATTTTGCAAATGTGCATGGGTGTGTGTTAGGGGAACAGAGGGATAAACATTCAAAAGAAAAGCTATTTACACTAAAAGGCAGTGTATCTTTTGGCACAGGAACAAAGAGGAGGAAAATATGGCCAAGAATAAGCTTGTACAGAACATGAGAAGATTTCCAGAGGAGTGAAGTTTTTAAGCAAATTTCTAGTAGAAGTAATACGTAGCACAAGGAGTCTGACTGAAAAGGGAGTTCAGTAAATCTCTGAATGTCATTAGATAACACAAGGCAGGCTGCGGCTGCCCTTGACGACCCCAGGAACCTTTCCTATGCTCTTATAGACTACAATGTGATTTCTCTTGAATTAAGGCTAGCAAAATTACACACAGAACCCCAAGGTCTCGGCTCTAAGTGAGAAGAGGAATAAATAAATTATTAAAATAAGTGCCTAATAAAACCAGACCAAACAAGCAAACAAACAACACCCACCCCACCCCCCAACCTCCTAGCTCTCAGCTGCTTTCTCAGTGCCCAGCACTGGAGCCATATGGCTAGCGTCTTATCTTAGCAAGGCACAAAGAGCTACGCTACCAATTTATTCTTTTTGTATAGCACCTTTCTCCACAATTGAGAGGGAGAGGCTGCTCACCAAGAAGTAACAAATACATATGGCTTTTACATATTAAAAGAGGTGCTTATGGAAACAACAGTGACTCACATCAACTGAAATCAATAGGTATAATAGCTGAATACACAGAAATAAAGAGCTGGCATGCCAAAAATCCTTGGTGCTTCCCACTGACTTCAAAGACTTGTGTTAGGAGAAGGTCCAAATTAATTTTGCAAGTGTTATTAAAGTTTTCCATCATCCAAGGCAGAGATATGCTGAGGCCCTGGGGCTGCAGGGAGCTCGATGGCAGAGTGTGTGCAGAGCCACCCTGAAGATGGGGAGGATCCAAGCACTGCAATCTAGTCATACATGATGGAGGCCTTTGCTTGACTGCCATGTAAGGCTCAGAGGCTGTCATATGCTGAAAATCAGAAACAAAACGCTGCCATAGCAGAATGTAGCAACACAGTCCCCACGTATGGGTTCATTTGACAGTGTGCGTAAAGCAACTAGTTACAGCAGCAAGCCAACTAAGTGTCTGGACTTTTTTTTTTTTCCTAAGAATAAAATGAACTAGTTCAATCCCCCACAGAATCTCACTCTTCTCCTTTTTAAATCTGACATCTGCTGTCATATCCCAAATTTTACACGAGAAAGCAGCAGCCTGGAATTTCTCAAATGTGTAAATTTTTCATATTGCACTGAGACTGCAACAGCCTTACCTACCCAACTGGATCTATCTGTCACCTGCCAAGCAGCACTTGCAATTTGTTTACAGTCAACTGCAAGGAGATATATAAACTCCCCCAGAAGAGGAAGATGTTGAATTTACACAGACAAGTGACAAACGAGCTCGGCATGAGAACGCATACAAGAATAGCCTACAGTATGCCATTATATCATGACATAAATATATGACAACTACTCCAACCAATGCCCATGGCAAATGTTTCCCTGTGTTATCACCACTAGAGTAATTTTCTCTGTGTTACAGTTTTTTTCTTCTTTTCTTTTTTTCTTGAACGAAAGATCCGTTCTAAAGTAATAATGACAAAAACCACATCTATTAGAAGGAGCAGATCATACTGTACTGAATGGATTTTAGGATGACAGCCTGATGATTATTGCAGTTAATGCATCTCATTTCTTGTGGATCAGTGTCCAGACACCAGCAATACACTCCACTAGAAATAAACACATATATACACTCTGTGGTAAATTATAAGAAGAGATAAACTGTAATCTCTCTATGTTTATCCTTACATCTAGACTCCAACTGTAATAAACAGAATAACTTACCATATGTATCTGAAGAAGAATACAAAACAAAGCTTTCAGTATACATGAACAGCAGCCTTTCATAAAAGGAGTGGACTCTGCATAAGTGTTAGTATGGAATTCAAGCTTCCTTCTGTCAAGCAGCATTTCCAGTTCTTTCAAAGCTTGGAAATCATGCCTCTGCAGAGAAACAAAACAGAAACCCTCTGGGCACAAGTGAAATCCTCCTTAATCTCTCAAAATGAAGCTTACATTGCAGGAGGTGTTGCATGCAAAGGACTGTCTTTGAAAACAAGGAAAAAGTAGGATCAACCATGGCAGCTTTCCCAATCTCTACAGATTGTTGTTGGAGATAAGATTCATCCTTGTTCCAACCTCTTGTACTTTTAAGAAACAGCCTTTTAGTTTTAGGAGGGTAAATTTCTGTAGCCAACAAAATCTCCTAACAAAACACCCAACCCAGGTCTTTGCTTTTTAGGTTGCAGCCCATCCCTGTCATTGACTATTCATACCTCTGCATGGTTTTACTGGGGAGTTAAATTTAGTTGAAGATGGTTGAAAAAGCAACCCACCTTTATTCAGAAAAAAATTTATAAACTAAGTTTCTTTGCCAGAGAGAGCTGAAGCAGGAATAATTGCCCAAATGCAGGCCAATCAGTGTTGGCTGAAATCTAACTAAAGAGTTATGACTGAATTATTTTGTTTGTTTTAGGGTGAATCAAAAACATCACATCAGGAAATGGAAAAGGCAGCAAGAAGAGAATCTGTCTCTCAAAAACACAAACGGTAAAACCTAGAGAAGGAGACCTCTAGGTCAGACACTGGTAGGAAATAGGGAACTGTAACCAAGGATAATGAATCCTCAATTTGATTCCTAAAGAGTTCAGAAGACTGAAACTTTTTCTCTTTTATTTTTTCTAATCAAAAGAGAATGCAGCAAGTAATTACCTGACTCCATCAACTGGTTCTATCTCTGACAAATACAATCCACAGGTCCCCCATTTGGTTCAAAAAAGTTAATGTTTTCTTTGTCAGTAGACATGTCATTGGTTTTTGATGTCTCATGCAACTGTTGAATGAGAGATCTGGAATTGTCCCTGAGTATCAGACAACACACCTTCTCTATGTTAAATATATCACCAGCTGCTCCTTGGTCTTTCTACGCTAATGTTACAGAAGCATAATCAGGGAAGGTGGCTGGGAAGGAGACATGGCACATTTGGACCAAGTTCTTATTGTGGTTAACCAGAGGACTGAGACTCCCTATTAAGCCTCGGTGTTTATTGTCCACTCGGTAAAGATCTGACTGTAGTTTGAGACACATGCTATGCATTATTGTTTATTTTCAGTAAAGGGCATGATATTTTCAGTTCCTGAAAACCTTACAGATTAAACCCACAAAGAATGCAATAAAATCATCCCTTACGCCACAGAAAAGCTAGAAGATGGATAGGAGATGTCTGAAGTTACACTAATGAAAAATAAGAATTGCACTAAGGAGAAAGAAGCTTCGTTATGTCCTCATACAATCCAGTGCATGAAGGAATTTTCAGCTTCAAGAATAATATAATTTACATATAGCCTTGCATAGCCTGGAATAGTTGTCCCAGTTGTCATGCAAACCCAGGGTAATTCAACTAACCACTGTGTTATTTTAGATACCCTACAGTACTGCCTCCAGCTTTGCCTTGAGCTGCCAGAGACCTTCCCAAGTCCTATACCACATTTGCTAGCCTTGTGAAGGTGTCTCAGGTACCTAAGGGAATCTATCTAAAGTGGTCTACATACTCTTGTCTAGGCAGCTGAATCCCAAACATTATGTTTTCCCTGTTTTTATGTTGGGGCTGTAGAGAAGACTATGGTCGATATTTCTTGACAGCCCCAGGATATGTTCTATGGAAAAAGAACGGTTGCTCCAGCTTAACAACCCATCTGTGTAAAAAGCAGCATAAAGAGGTCACATCAGAGCTGAAAATTGGGCCAAAGAGAGTATATTTTCCTCTGGATGCACAGTTATAATTGCTATTATGTTTAGGGAATTGGGCTTGATCACTGAATGGAAAACACTTTGCAATTAAGAGGGTTGAAAGCATAACTAGATTTGAATAATTGATGTTAATTTCCATTTGCAGAGAAGACTATCACAATGCTGAATCCAAATGCCATGCAATCTTCTGGTCCATTCCCTCATTTCTTGTCATAAATTGCAAGGTAATGCTAACTGGAGAGCCTTGTACCGAATTGCTATAGGGATCACATCCCATTATACCTCTGAAATCAGGGAGAAACCATGCTTGCATCACTTATGTTCATGAAGCAAGTTCTTTCCTTATTTGGCTATACAATTAACTTGAATGAAACTGAATGTAATGCCTTGAAAACAATACTAAATTAAATGGTAATGCAGTAATCCATCAATTACAATGGGGCAACTAATGGCTTGAAATAGCTTTGTACAAGAGTTTCTAGTTGGATTAATAATATAATTAATGCTATGTACTCACCATTAAAGTAGGAAATAAAATATTGTTTTAGTTAATCTCTCTTTGTCATTGATGGGAAAGTGCAATGCAACCAAGATAAATATTCATTGTGATGTAGTGCCTAAGTATGCAAGTATCTACCAAAAAAGCCTCAACAACCAGTATTTGCTAATTATTAAAATATAGTTATTACTGGAATTACTGTAAGTATCAGAAATGGTGAACACATTTTTAATAATCTTATTTGTCCTAAATGCAATAATAGTCATGCTAGCTTTGTACAAGTTAGAGAGAGGAGGGTTTGAGTAACAGTGTGAGCTAGTAGCCTCAGTATTCACTACCCAGTTGGTTCAGTTCTTTCACTACCAGAAACACAGAAAACAGAAAAAAAGATAGATGTAAATTATCTGGCCAGCTGTAGCAAGAAGGAACAGAACAGAATTTATATTTGGAGAAATGAAGGGAAGCTCAGTCCTCTGCTTTCTGATGATACACAGGCAGATGATAAGTTACTCTAGATTTTCACGCTTCCTACTGACATCAAACAAAGCTCGAGAACTGCAGGAATCCAAAGTCATGTGCCTGTGCTTAGTGTCCCTTTAGTGACACACATGATGCACAGCATGTGTCACCCTTTCTAGTCTCCTCTATTAGACCCTGGATCTGAATTGTAACCATCACCCACCTGACTGACTTAATTTACAAAGCAATCTGTTCCATTACCAACAGTTGTAAAACAGCCACCAGCTTCATGTTACAGGGCAGAGTACCCCATATTTGCTCTGCACATCCCATAGGTGTAGCTTAAATACCATCACCATCAGCCGAGGATGGGGTGGGAGCAGGAGGAGGCTCAAGAGTGCAGAGGGAGAGTGAGAGCTCTCTCCCACCTGGATCCCACCACAGGGACATGCCCATAAGCCTTCAGGGAGGGAAGGGAGGATCTTTTTTCCTTACCCTGGCTCTCTTGCACTGTACGCTGCCATGCAAAGCTGTTGCCTGATGGCCAAAGTGGAGGTGACAGGGATGCTCTTCAAGTGCTGCCAAGGGGGCACAGGGGTGGTGACCAAAGCCAGAGGGAGAACAGCCAAGCACACTCCATGTGCCACTGCTAAAACCATCCTGCTCGAGTGACTTACAGATGGCAAAAGTCCTAATGTCCACAAAAGAAAGCCATACTGAAGTGTGTGATGTGCACGGGCATGCTGGGACTTTAAAGCCTTGCAGCCCACTCCTTTGAATACCTTCAGATCAGACAGCTCTGCACATAAGGCTGTATTTCAACAGTTGTTTAACACTTCCATGGACCTAAAACGTAGCTATAAAAAGGAATCCAAAGCTCTGATTTCATGTTTTTTGTAGAAGATTTGCCCAAAGAAACTGGTTAACATACAATGTGAGCTAAGGACTCAAAGATTCAAATACAGCATCTATAAATAGAAGTAGGAACAAATATACACACAGACACATTACAATTCATCATGGTATGTTTACAGTGGCCTTTGAAGCAGATATAAAAAGTCTTCATCGCAATAGGGATTGCTCAGAGGCTCCCCAGGAGAAATGGCTTGCTCCTGTAGTCTTTGGACCGATGAACTGGAAAGCAAAGATAACGGCACTGGCTCCTCCTTCTTTCACCTTTCCCTCTCCCAGGTTTTGTCTTGCCCGGTAGCTGAATAGATACAGTTGTTTCTGAGCTGCAGAAAAGCAAGGGAATGGCAGTTCTGCTTTGCTTCCTAATGCTTTCCCCTGACTCCAGCAAAACACCCTGTGGGCAAGATATATTCAAATAGACTGTTAGCACACGCTACAGAGGTCGCTTACGGAGTGAAAAGCTATCTTGTACTATTTACAAGAAGAATTAGATAACATTTTGGCCACGGAGACACAAAGAAGCATCATGAGATCATTAAAGCTCTACAGTGCATGTAAAGCAGAAGGGTGTCTTTTTAAGAGGTTATCAAAGGATCTCACATGTGTATCAAGTCGACTCGGAGGGAAGCAAAAAGAAATATGCCTGTTAACATAAATGGGAACTGCAGAGTAAGTAGAAAGGCATTCAATCCGACTCTCTCTGAAAACCAGAGAATGTATATTTCAGTAATGCTGAGGTTTTAACTTGTGATTTAAGGTAATCTATACATTTCAGATAAGAAGCATAGCCCATTAGACACCATGACTAATAATATGCAAACGTTTAACATATCCACACAGATAGATTTTGTCTGTTTGTTTGTTTGCTATTTAGGAGGGGGAAGTGTGGCAAGGAAAATCAGCTTTTCTTACTATATTTTTTTATGCTTGTAAGGTAAATGGAAGAAAACAACACAGGATACCATAAAACCCAAGGGGAGAGTTGGAAAAAAAGGTTTAAATAACTATATAGGACAGAGGCTCCACTGACCTTGTGCTTTCTGTCCTTTAAAGGTAAATGCTGCCTTTCAAACCGACAGTATTTTGTATTTCATTAGTGCCTATGGAAGAACAATAAAAATGCAGGAAGTGTAAAGATCAGGCTTCTACGAGATAACTTGAATAAGCTACAATTTAAAAGCATATCCTACCCAATTAAGGGTTTCTTTTGTGTTACAGTTATGCCTAAGCATTTTCGAATATTGAAGGAATTGTTTATGGATATTTGTGGCTGTAATTCTGTGTCTCGCAAGAAGAGGAAAAACTCCATGAGAAGCTTTAGTCTGGGGGGAAGAAGCACAGAAAAGGGACAGTAATGAAAGCAAAAGTGGGTGGCAAGTGAAGGGAAAAAAGAGATCAAGAGGGAGAGAAAAACCTATTTTGAAGTCGTTTAGGTTTGAAGTAGGGTAAGGGAATTGCTTAGGGTTGGATTTGGTTTTTTTTTTAATTGTTTGGCTGTCTACAACTACCCTAGGTGTCTTAACGTCTGGAACAGATTTGAATCATTAAGGAGCGAATAACTAACAACAAAAAAAACCCATTAAATTACGAATGGATATGTTTTAATGCCCCTTAGCAGGAAAATTCTAGTTCAACAGGAAACCTGTTCAAGTGTAGAACAGTGTCCCTCTCAGAAAACATAGGTCCTCTGCACTTCTTGGGATCTGAGGATAGTGGAATCAGGCATGTGAAGCTGGGAACAATCCTGTGTGATCACCTTCTCCTACAATTTATTGACTGCTGTCATGGCATGTGGTACTGTGCAAACACTGCCCTAGGGTGTTTATCCTCTAAATCAGACACAGATAATAGAAGTCAGACACAAAATACCAGGGGAGAGTCCAAACCAGATGGAGACAATCCATTTTATATCAGATGTGGATGTGACTTTCTCTTGGGCTGATTATTTCTTGTTAGAAGAGTGCTTTGCTGAAGGATTTAATTGAAAAGTGGCCATCAGTCCAAGCAAGACAAAGAGGTCCTGTGAAGGAGATGCAGGCTGAGTGCAATAACAGTAAATTAAGAGCAGGGAGCACTGTTCAGGGATACCCTATCACTAAAGACAGTTTAGCCAAGGTTCTGGATGCAGCATAGCCACGTCATGTAGTGCCACCCTTGAGTAATTACTACATTAGGAAGTGGCTGTTCTGCATCTGCAGAACACAGAAAGTATGCCATGCCAACCTGCTGCCTTGTTCGAGGCCAATTTTTATTTCCGTGCCTGGTCTTACATAGCACAGGCTATATTTTACTCAAGAGGAAAACTGAGTTGTACCAGTGCAGTCTTATGCCTACTTCAGCTATTTAGATTATAAGCTCTTTGTGGGTCTGACCATGTATAGGAGGAGGATGTCACAATCTGACACGTGCTGAATAATTCCAGACCTTAAATTTTGGCAAACTTGCTGACACACCTTTAAAATCATCATAATAAATATCCCCAAAACAAAGCCCTCAGGATCCTGAGGTCTGACAACTGCATTTCCCAATGCACCAAATGTCTTCACTGAGGTGGTAACACTAAAATTATCTCCTGGACAACAATTAAAGGACAGAAAACCCCAGTTTTCTCTCACACGAGACTATTCCCCTCAAAGCAACTATTCTATCAGTGGTCTCTCAGCCCTGATCTCAAAAGAAATGTGTAGAACATTTCCAGACATGAGTTTGGGAACTGAAGTTTGTAAATCTACTGAGTATCAAAAATTTCATAGCCCATACAGATATTAGTTTAAAAACTCTCTCAGTGTCATGCTTACTTGCACTCCTACTAATCTCTTTGAGTTCTGGAAGGTATGAATTATCCTTTTCATTTCTTCCACACTGACATCCTCTCTACTTCAACTGACAATATTCTTTTTGTCTCGTGGTCTAACTGAGATTCAGCTAATGAAACTCAGCTTATATTTGAAGTTTGCTGTTTCTGTATTGAACCTGAAGGGTGTGCAAAAAAGTTTATCTCCTCTGCTAACTGAGGAGAAGAAGTTTTAGTAAAAGATGTTCTCTCTCTTTGCCTAAAAACTGGACAAAAAAGTAAGCGCCTGAAAAATTTCTAGAGGGAAACTTCAAATTTACCAAATTTTCCATATATATCTTCATGAAAAACAAAATAAATATGATTTCAAATATTCCCACTATATAAATATTTCCAGTTACTGAATGGAAACAATACTTTAGACTGTATTTAACACATGAAGGCATCTCAGCTCCAATACCATAAGATCTCGTCCTTTCTGATCAACTCAGCTTTTTTGCCAAATCACATCTTTGCCACTTTTCTGGTGCACAGTGGTCACCCTTCTTATTCAAGTGCATGGTGGTCCCCCCCCGGACTCATATCTAGCCATTATGCACTAAAGGAGAAGTCACCAAAACAGAATGTTTTTATTTTCTTCAACAATTACTAAAAACTGTATTCTTTGAATGCTCATTCACCTTTGGTCTATTTTGCTCTGCAATTAGTTTTGCTGGGATGAATGGGACACTTGAAATCTAATGCATGCCTCGGTGAGTGTAAGTATAGTGGAATCAGGCCATAACAATGGATAAAGTAAACACATTCTTTTGTTGCCATCATCCTGTTCTTAAAAGCCCTATTTAAAGTAGCCATCAGACAAAGAAGATGATGAAAAGATACAAAATGAGGCCATGAATAACAACAGAATTCAGATTAGGAATTCTAACCCAAACGGCCTTCAGAATTAATAGGCCATTCAAGGAAAAAAGAGCACCCTCAATAAAAAAAAAACTATTTGTGTGAAATCTTCCCTTTATACCTTTAATTTAGGCAGAGCTTTTTCTCCTGAGCTGCTGTTTTGCATGTATTTATGTGCTTCAGTCTACATCCAAGAGGACAAAGAAACTATATATTGTACATACCGACATATACAAAATGAATAAGAAATATAGCTGCAGTTACAGGACACCAAAACTCAGCTATTACCACTGCATGATGCAATTTGATTAGTTCTATAACAATACCTAAATTATCACAACATTTGGAAATTACTAACTGATTTATTTTAGAAGTCGCTGGTAGCAACAGTGAGAGCAACTGAAGTCCNTATATGAAGAAAGCATTCAGGTAACTGTAGACTATAATGATAAAATTTGTACTTACATATAGAAGCCATTTCAATGCATTTTTTCCCTATGTAATACAAAGTAATTATAAATTTTGTAAAATGATGGCATAATACTTCAGAAGATTGAGTGATTCACGCTTTGTTGCAGGGCAGCAACAAATCACTCTCTGTGGTGACATTTTCCTGAAAAAATCTCTCACCAGCTCCTCTCAACTATATGATGATTGACACTGCCCACTCCAAAGCCTCCCAAGCAACTGGTTACAAAAATATCTTTTCTGATGATTTGTTATGTTTTATACCCCCGTGTCTTATTCCTTGTCTTCCTGAAAAACTTTTCAACTCGTAAATATCTGTACAGTCTCGCTACTAACAGGATTTTGTTCCAGTTGCACTGGCTCCTACCCCCGGTATGAGTGATATAATTTCTGATAACAGCTATAAATTTCCTGGTGTACTTGAATTTCTTTAAAGGTTTACTAGTTAAGGCAGTCAAAAAGGACTAGGTTTGAAAATGTATTACAAATAAATGAGACTTAATCAGTATAAAGCAAAGTGAGTTGTTTTTTTGGTCTGTTTTCTGCCCCCTCCCTGACTCTCACCATGTTATGCTCTGTTTAAAAGCACGTGAATGTCTGAAAGACCATTTCACAACTGGGAAAAATTAAAGAGGAACAAGAAATAAGACTGAATCTGGAACAAAAGTGGATTTTTTTCCAAAGGAAAGGCTCAACGTGACGAAGAAGGAAGTCATTCTGACTGAATCAATCAGGAACAGTTGATAGAAAGTGCTCAGAAATCAAATAAGTCATTATCCAATATGCTACATCTGATAAAAAAAAATCTTGGATGGACTCTACAAAAGATAGTACATGCTGCTGCAAAATTAACATGCCAAGGCACTATCCCACCCTTTGTGAGAAGAAAGAGCTGCATCAATTTTTTCAATATAACAAGAATTTGTTAAATGTACCAAGGGCAGGCTTCATGACCATTAAGGCAGGGTACACATGAGGTTCCTGACTATAAACAAGCAAAACCACAGAATAATCTCAAAGGAGAAAACGTACTTCTGTGAGTTAGGAATATGGCAGCCTTTGATCCGATAGAACTTGCAAGTTGCAATAAAGCCCTTGGAGGAGTCATTGAAAAGGTACAGAAAACATCTCAACAAATGATGAAAGAGATGTGAAGAACTACAAGTGCTAAAGTCGATGGGCAAGTCCTCCTTGTTCTTGAAGCTCCAAGAAAAAGAAAGCAAAGATGACGATCAAGAGACTCAGACCCCTCCATGATCACTAAAATATTTACTTTTAAAAAAATAAAATATATACATATACGTAGACTTTGTTCATGGCAAGGTTAAACAGCAAAAGGTAGATAACTGATACTGATTTTTCTGCTGACAGTTGGAGTGTCAGGAATGTCCTAGGTAGCACAAAGGATGACACCATGAAGTATGTAATGAATTCTCCTGAAGAGGGGAAGTCAGGTGATTGTAAGGTATTGGAAATAAAGAGGTCTAAAAGAAAATTTGAAGTCCACTAGGGACTGACACAAAAGAAAACAATAAAAAGAAGACTGCAGGACTCTATATTCATCTCAAATATACAAAAGTTATTTTACAGAAAAAAACAAAACAAAACAAAAACATGAATGGAGCTCTTTTGTCAGAAAAAAACTAGCAGGTAGTCGTTAACATTTTTATACTGCTTATAAGAAAGTTTGCCCTTGTCCTAGACTAATGAGACTCACTTCCTTCAGACAGCCTTGCTAGATAATACTTCAGTTCAACTGTTATTTTTGCTACCCACTATCCTTGAAATAGCGGGTATGACTATGCAATTTTCAGCAAATTACATATTTTGACATATTCTGCTGAAAATCTATATAGGAAACATGGAAAACTGCTCTAAAGCCAGACCTTTCTCCATATTTAGCAGTGCTAGATTACAGTTTGGTACCAGTGAAATATAGGTTGCAAGCTGATAACATCTGATTTGATAGAAATCAGAAAATAAGAATGTTTGCACTTATGTGAGAGGCACTGGAGGCTTACATATGTATAACACAAAACTCTCACTGTGATTTGGAGATGAGGAAATTTCCATTAATTCCCAAAAAAGACAGTGAGTAGTCCTAAGGTCACAGTCAGCAGTGGCACCTGGGAATTAGTGCCAGAGGCCCACAGATTGCTGTTCCAGTCTCACAGGCACACTTGGAAGAAGCAAATATCTCTTTCCACAGTGGCAGATAGTGGGGAAGACCAGAGGTGATGCTCCTGCCATTCTGTCAGATGCAACAGACTGACACCGCTCAGCCTTGGGGCTTCAAGAAACCAGAAAAATAGCAATGCTGGAGTCCATGGAGAAACACGTATATGTCTGTGAAGCAACACGATGTGCTTCAGACACTACAAGAACGTTACTGTTTTATAGGGGGGAGTGTGTCTGTGAAATCTCACCACCCTTTCTGTTGTTACTAGCTAATATTACAATGTCTGGCTGCAGAAAGCCGGTGTGGGAAGCTGTACCTATAGAAAGTCTTTGCTGGAGAGCTGAATCGCTAGAGCTGTTGTGCTGTTTGGAGCGTTACATTACGTAAACAGGAGCGAGTAGCCAGACTCTGCATAAAGAAAAAAAAAACCACAAACATCCAGCCCCCTGATTCGGAGGGTCTGTTGGCCAGATGTGCCACTAGTGAATGGTAGGGCAGCTCCAGGGACAGCTTAGCTTATCAAAAGCATATTGGTCCCATGAGGGGAACAGGCTGTCCCGCCCTCACTCTGTCCTCGCCAGAGACCAACCCAGGCTTTTGCAGGGCTTGCTCGCCATCCATTAACCCCTTAGGAAAGACACACAGGCACCTGAGGAAATCATGGGGTTAATTCCCCAGACAAGGTAAGGAGCAGGAGCCCAGGGCTAGGATTATGGAGGGAAATAGGAAAGGTGGGAAGACCCCCACCCCCTTTCAGTAGCAACGAGCTATTAATTTGCCTCAGCCATGTCTTGTGGAACAACAGCCCGCAATCAATCTCTGCTCAGCATTAACTGCAGCAGCAGAGCGTTTCTGACAGACTAAACGCATACAATGAATGGCAAGGAGAGATAGCAAGCGGTTTTCCCGTGCTATTC
Source organism: Arenaria interpres (assembly GCA_013399435.1). NCBI lineage: Eukaryota > Metazoa > Chordata > Aves > Charadriiformes > Scolopacidae > Arenaria > Arenaria interpres. The sequence continues at coordinate 114,284 of VXAK01008839.1, read as the reverse complement.
TCCAACCTTCAAGTTCTGGAAATTGAAAAAAAAAAAAAGCGTTCCCCCACCCTGCTTTTGGAAAAAGGTCTCACATTCCTCTGACCAATGCAAATCTACAAAATACTGACATTTTTTACTGGAATAGCAGCATCAAATACTAATTATTAACCAGTTACTACGTGTGGTTGTCAGCTGAATCATATACATTCAGCAGAGGAATGGCTGCATTTGTTATGTGGGAGCCAGACATTGTACTGTACCGGGAATGAACTGAGTTTCAAGTAATGCAGTATTCTTGTTACAGCTTCAGAACAGATGCCGTTTTGTCATAGCTGCTGACATAATTTTGAAGCTAAGAAGATTTGGAGATTTAGTCCATGATGTTTTAAAGCTAAACACAGACGGGATTAAAGCTTTAAATTTAAACATAAGCTAGATATGGCCTTCCAACACAGGGTTATATCAAACTTACCCTAAAAAAATATTTAGAAAAAACCACCATAATGTTTTTAATTTATTGTAATTGTGGTACTTATGATACTTCAATTACTATTTTTCCATCTCATATATTATTAACAACTATTTTCAGAGAATAATGCAGGCAGAAAACCTGACCCAAGATTGCCGTTCTGGAAAAAAAAAGTAGAGCTAATGATGCTTGGTTTCCTTGTATTAAGTTTTATCGACTTTCACGTCTAGGATGATGTAGACTTCAATGCAAGATTTTCCCTGTGAGTGGGAGTGCTTAAATGAAAATCTCCTGTGTGGATTCACTGGTCTCTGGTACTGTATGAGCTCATGCTGTAGTACATTTTTTCAGTCAACGATATCACAGTTTCTCTTCTCCACCCAGCCTTGAATTTTCAAACAGCTCTGTGACATGAATAACTTTCAAAATTCTAACCCTGTTCAGTTTTGACTGGGTTAGCCCAATAGGTTTGAGTCTATTTAATGGGATGAAAGAGGCCCATATCTGAAGACATAATGATCACTTAAGCTTCTTTGAATAGAAGACTTTTAGTGGGTTTATGTTCAAAAAGAGAAATACTACATAACAATTAAAGGCGCAGTAGGAATGCCTTCAGCGATCTCCAAGTTAATCCTAAAATAACCAGCTTGGGTATGGGTCTGGGTAGAGACAAAGTGTGGAGTTAAGTGTACAGACCAGGTAACTAAAGGAAGGGTAGCACATACTGCTCTCTGGTCTCCTACAGCTAAGGTACTGACACTCACACTAGTTTAGGCCAGTTTAAAGCCCAGATACATGTTTATATCCAGGGAAGCAGAACTCTCATTTTTGACCACAATGCAGTCTGTACACATAAGGCTATATCCCATTGTAGTCCCAATGTATATCAGTATAAATATAAGACAAATCATTTCAATAAAAGGAAAAGACATAGAAGTCATTTCAGAGAAATTAGTCCAATTCAGACACAAAAATGTAAGAACTCTACACTGTGATTCTGGGTGCAGGGAAAAGGAAATACTAAATGCAGTTTTAACTGTTTTTTAAATGTGTGAGGATTTTCTTTTACTAATGAATTAACCTTAGTGAGGGACTCATTCCATCTAGTCATCTAGACTGTACATTAAACCAGTATTTGCTTTCTAGTGAGGTTTGGTCATGCCGTCAGATACTATAACAGATTTCAAATACATCAGGCCACACCCCAGCTGAATAGTTTGAAACCAAAGCAAAGTCTCACCTTTGCAAGACTGAAAGAAGGACTCCTAGTGCTTTTGACAGTTACTGAGCCAGGTCTTATGGGAGCTTTCAAGTCTTTTACTAATACCTACTCAAAACTCTTCTAGACAGAGAATCACTGTGGAAAAAAATTACTGCAAATGCTTATCAGTCTCTATCACTTTTGATTCCTTTAACAAGACTTTCAAGTGAAGACCTCACACAGATGTGCTGCCAATGGCCTAAGCTTGTAAAAATAGTTTTATAAAACCTACAATGAATAGACTGAGCCCTCTGATTATCCTATTAGACATTTTAGTGCCTTGTCCGTGATCCCTTGACCCTATAGAAATGGTTATTTCTAATGTGGAAGGCTTACCCTTAATGCTGCTTCATATCTGCACCTGAAGATCATTGCTACTTCAGTTCAAACATTTTTTGAATTAATACACAACTACTGGTCTCACACTCACAAACACAGAATAGGAAAAAATGTATCATAGACATGAACCCATTCCAGGACTTCATTTACTTTTGACTTGCTGCAATTGTTATAGTTGTCAATAAGTTTTCAAACATTTTTTTTTTTTTCTACTGAAATATTAAAGGTAGATTTTCTAAGGTGTAAAGGCTTTTCCTTTTGTGGGCTTCTAGGGACTGGGGTAAAGAGGACAACGCACAATTCCTGTGAAGTGCAAGGTGAAAGAAGCAGTTACATTGTCCTACAGATCTATTAATTCCTATAGGTGACTATCACCCTTTCCGAGTTCAATACACAAGTAAAGGCTTGTGTGCTGAATCTTAATTCATGTACTTGTTTCTCTCTATCGATTTCCTGCTATTGAATTTTCAGAAACACATGGATTAGAGAAGCCTGTAGCTGTCATTTTATACTTTGTCAGATAAATAGTTAAAGACCAAACCATGACACAGTGAAATCCTCATCATCTTAAGTAATGGTTGTAAACTGAAATGATTTTGCCTCATTTGATTTTCAGGTTACATTTACACCCCTTTTGTCAGAGAATTTATTTTCTTTTCAGGAAAACAGCTAAAGGTCTGAAAAACAAAGCTTTATAGTCTTGTTACCCTTCTTAGGATATGAAAACTGTTTACCAGTACAAAAAGCACAAATCAGCGTCTCCAAACCTAAAATAGATCAAAAGGTTTGCACTGAGGTCATCACTGTCCTGTATTACAGCTCTAGCAGGAGAAGCGTCAGTTTTATTTGCTGCTGGCAGCCCCCTGGGAGGGTACCTTGTGTTTGGCTGAAAGGCAGGCTCTGGTTTGTGGTACTCTGCCTCCTACCCTGTGTGTGCATGTGACATCTGTGCAGCTGTGAGGATTTCTCTTTCCCTTAAGTGGGCTGTTAGGGAGGAGAAAGGAGGAACATTGCCTACAGGGACTGCACTAGGCGAAGAAGACTGAGAAACATTCAAGAAGAAGCAACAGCAGGTACACATCCAGACCTTCAGAAGACAGAAAAGAAACTCCCTTTAAAGACCCAGATGTTAATGTATGGAGGGTTTCTGTACTTCAAAAATCTAGAGAACATTTCTGGACTGAGAGCAAAGACGACTCTCTTTGCAAGGGCACAATGGATGGGAGGTCAGTCTAATCCTGCAGATCTTGTGTAAAATGCAGTCTAGGTTGTCCTCCAGAAAAGCTTTGGCTTTGAGGGTGAAAATTCCAATTATTTGTATGTATTTTTTTCATGAGGCGGGAATTGCAGACTTACCTTGTATTTGCTCTTTACTTGTAGTCCAGCCACAGGATTAGCTGAGCACATGACCCCAAATGACAGTGTCTTTTTTTGTGGTGTTTCTTCTGTCTGGATTGTTGCTCATTCATCTTTTGATGTTTTCTGTTTCATGAAGAAAATAATATCTATGTAAAATGATTTTCTGGCCAAAAGAACTTTTCTTTGGAATCATGACTTTTCTCATAGTATCACATCACACATATTATCAGACTCCAGCCCTTTTTGACAGACTAATGTGATGTAAAAATATTTAAATCCACAGGGGCAAAATCTTTCTTGACAGAAACTATCAGAGAAAGCAGTGTGCCATTACCATGAACCTCTCTTATAGAGGAGAGACCCGGGTGAGAGTCAGGGGACCAGTATCAGCGACAAGACTGGTGCTTCTTAGGCAAGTTGTGGCTACCAGAATAACTTGGCCTGGAAAGTGGATTCAAACATACTGATGGCTACAAGCTGCTTTGCATCCCTCTTATCCTGCTGGATACCAAACAATTCTTTTTTTTAAATCACAATTATTAAACAAGTATTCACCCCACTTCCTGACAGCTTACAGGAAGAAGTCTTTTTTTCTTGAAAAATAATATTGTATTTTAAAAATAAAGCTCTTTTAAGAACCATAAATATGATCAAATGTTTCTGCAAATTTCAGAATTCAAAATTTTCTGCTGTCCATGGGAAAAAAAACCCTATACTTTTTCATCATGTGCCTCTGTGCACATGTATACGTACACACACACTTACATGTGTCTATGTATACATCTCTGTTCACATACACATTCAGTGAATAGATATGCAACACAGCACAACATACTCATATTTCCCATATCTTCCTATTGCCCAAGAACAGACTGAATACAGGTGGCCTCATAATACCAAGCATAAAAATGATGACCATTTTTTTATTGTAGAATAATCTACACTGTCAGATGTACCACCATCTGTGTTATTCAGTACTACTGCTCACTGCCTGCTGCCACCAGCACTGGCCCACCACTGGAGAAATTGCAGGAGGAGACGCTTGGCTTTATGAGAGAGCTTGAAACCAGTCCCAGAGCTAAGTGTGACATAAACGCCAAAGCTGAACTTACGTGTGTATTTAAATAGTGTCCCCTGCTGTTACACAAATACTGGCATATCTGACGGGGACAGTCTCCACTATTTCCTTGCCAGAAACCAATGAGTTAAAATAATCAAGGCCGGAAGATGCTTCCTATAGCTGTGAGAGAGGCTTAAAGATCCCAGAGACTCAGGCTTGCTTCAAACATTTTCCTCTGCAGCTGTCATCACTGCGATACTACAAAAACACTCCTAGCACTAAGCCTGTGCATGAATCAGACGTCAAACCTGCATCAGCTTCTACAGGACTACCACACTCCAATTATTGTTGGGTTAATCCTCACAAGAGAAAACCTTTGTCACAATCTGGGGACTATTCTCTTTTTGTTTTCTATTACGTAGTGCTTTAAAATCATGCCCTAATGAATGCTGGTCAACACCAATATTAAAATGAACATGCTCTGTGCAGAATAATAATTAAGACGACATTAAGACCTTCTATGCTTGTAGTCAGCTCTTTCTTTGGTTGCCTTTTCTGTCCCATCCCCAAGTGCTAACAAAGAATGCTTTCTGATATGACAAATGCTGTGGCAGTTTCATTTCTAGTAGACTAGTACCTGTTTTGACTTTATTGTAGTCAGCTATATTTTGAGAATGAAAAGTTTATAAAAGCCATTATAAAATTAAAACATTGCAAGACTGAAGGATGCTTCTAGAATCATAACATTTTAAATAGGTAAAAAAGAACAAAATCTAACCAAACAATTATCTTCAGTAGAAAATACAGTTAGGTCACAAATATTTTGTCAGCCTTTGGCCTGTTTCTACATACGCATTCATAATTCAAACCGCCATCTACTGTATAACAAATAAAACCTGCCAGATGGACTAAAAACTGGAGGTAATAATTACAGATTAAACATGGACTAGGCATGGTCCCAGTTGTGCTATTCCACCTATGAAGGGCCAGACAAAATGTAGGAGAGCTTCCTACAGAAATATTTCTTCAAGGGTGTTAAAAAGTTTTTTCACAGTCATAATATTTTTACATGTCTTTATCAGTAAAACCATAGTGACAAAACGCAAAAATCTTCAGAATAGCTTAGTGATAAGGCTACTTACTATGAGCTCTCCGTAGGTGTGTATAATTTTCACGCTGCATCCAAACAAGGCTATGGTGGTAGTAGCCTTCGTCTATTCCCACATACTCCTTGCCTGTGACAATCTGTATTCGTTTTCTTGTCATCTAGATCTGAACCCTTGAACAATCTGAAGTTAATTGATGTCTGTTAGTCATCCACCAGCAGTTTCTCTAATGTAATATTTTATGCTATATTGTATTAATACAATAATGAAATAATTTCATATGATAATGCAATTTAATACCCTCTTTCTCTTTGCTCTGGAAGAATTTTTTAGTGAAGGCTGAAGTTTGCCTGACTCCAAAGTTAGGTTTTTCAAAACTGACTTCTCTCTTCACTGTCTCTATCCACCTCTGACACCTCAGCAGAGTAGGGCACTGTTGCTAGAGAGACTTCCATGTTATTTTCTCTCTAAAAAGATGCCACATTATAATCTTACAATCATGACACCTGTTTCACTGACCATTTTGCTATTCAGAAAAAATGAAGTTTTAATTCTTTCAAACTGCTGTTAATAACTTCCATGTATTTGCTGGAAACATGTTAATTTATCAACAATTCTTAGAATTAGCAAAAAAAAATATTAAACGTCTGAGCATGCAATAAACATGGTAAATCATGTCTGACATAACAAAAAACTATCATTGAAGTAGATCATAACCCTGGAAGAGGTTGAGTCAAGAACATAAGCAAGCATAGAAAAGTCATTGCAGTTCTGAAAATGCTTTCAATAGATATAAAATTTCCATTATATTACTGAAATACATATATTTGATTGCTTTGTCTTTCACTTTCTTATTTCCTTTTAGTGCTATGAATAAGAAAGAAATAGAAAAAAGAATAAAACAGAGAAATAAAGAACGCATAAAGCAGAAGATTAAATTGTACTTTTTTTAGTTCAGCCTTACATAAAATCCATCAAATTAAAAAAGCTTAAAAGCTTTGTTAAATTTTCTTGAAAAAGTTACTTTTTGTTCAAAAAAAATGTTTGCTAGCTAAATGTAGTGAATGTAAATTCTTACACCTGATGTTTCTCACTGATACATTAAAAGGAGAATCCAGGCATTATCAGCTCCAAAAGAGAATTCCTTTAGGTTATACATTGTTATGCTATACCTATTTCATTTCTGTTTCTTTGTTTAAAAGATGGCTTTTGATCTATATACCTATTAGTAGAAAAGCATATGCATACAATTGCACTTCTACATTCTCAAAAATAATGTATTTATTAAAACTGAAGTCTTGGTAAATGTGGAATATATTTAAAATAAATTTAGAAGTAAGAAAGAAAAAATATTAATAAGAACTTCACAGACCATGAAAATTATGATATGTAAATTGAAGTTGAATTTCAAACAGAACATGGACTCTTGTAGAGCTTCAACTACAAAAATGGTACATTCAGTTCAGCATAATCATAGTGTTCATTCTAGTGTTTTAAACCTTTGTTCATGAAGGTTTATTTGAACTTGAAAGTCAAGAATTGTCAAGAAATGCGAGCATCACAACACACACAGTATCTACTGAGTACAGGTGTTTTCCAAACACTGACAGGAGTACTATACTGTGTCACTAGGAGATGTATAGTGAGTATCTTGTTTCTGAAATCCATCTATTACAGATTACAAATTCTACCACATTTAGAACAAGGTTACTTCTACCAGCAGTTGTTTTTCAGGACTGGATTGACAGTTTGACTGAGTCCATAATTTTCACAGTTCGTCATGCAACAGCGGCCAGCTCAGCACAGTGAGAAAGTCCACGATCCTATAAATGCCCCAAAGGACATACCAGGATTTATCATGCGTGTTCTCATCCACTGGGACAGGGTCCAAGTCACAAATCATTCCTTTCACTCACAGGCAGCAGAATATTCCTGATCAACAGCAGTGCAAGGATACTGTTCCGATCTGGAGGCTTACCTTCTTCTTGTTATCCTGCTTTTTTTGTGTTTCTTTATTCATGCATATATATGTACACGCAATAATAGCTTATTGTGTTGACTATGCGGATAAAGACAAGAAAACATTCAGGTCTTGAGTGAAAATGCCTCCTTGCGTCCTCTTTGGGCTATAATCGTGGCTAGTATTAAATCTGTGAGCTGTTAAGCACCCTCATCTCCACCGAGATAACTAAGAGAAAAGGGTGGCTGGCACCTGGTAGGTCTGGGATCTAAACGATTTATAAAAGCTCAGTAGCTGCTCCTCTAATTCTGAATAATTTGTATTGAGTAGGATTTTATGTGTAAAAAGGGTTTACCAGGCTCATAATAAAGACAAAACAGTGAACTATAATGAGGATTGGCAAGAAAAGTAAGGAGGAAGAGCACAGCATAATGGAAAAGAAAATGGAAAAAGTGAAATACGTAAAAGAGTGAGGAGAGCAGAGGGAGAAAAATAAAGCTAGTTTCCTTTCAAAATCTCTTCTAGCAGGGCTTTCTTATGCCAGTTACAACATATACAGCGTCCCAAAAATCTTTCTCTTAGTAACCTGCATTGAAAGTTGTTGTTAGTAACATAGTGATGACTGAAATTCAACATTTTCTGGAGACTGATTAGATTTCCAGCCTTTGCAGCCTTCTTTCATTGTTACCCTGCTCAGGTATGTGCATTTCTTTACTTTTTTTCTGGTAACATTTCTCCTCTACCTTAGGGTCTTTTCAGTTCCCAGACCAAGGAATCCTGTATCACCTTCTTAAGTGGGACTCAGAGTAATAGCTGAGACTACCAATTTACTCTTTTGACACAGATATTTTCTCTGGCCCAGAAGCCAACAGTAGCAAACAGCAGTGCAAAGGGGAGAGAAAGCAGGGGGAGGACAAAAAGTCAGTGAAGTAAATAGCTTACAAACAAGTGCAACCAAAAGGTGAAATGAGTCTGTGGGTAGCTGTTGCTCGATTAATGGAAGAAATAAACCTAAAATACCAGCTTCAAGACAGCCAGCTGTCACAATGTCAGGGCTCAGATAAGCCATTTTTTCCCAGACAGAACATAAAATAACTTCTCCCTTTCATAACGGGGACATCTTTGTAAGCTCAATGTTACAAAGGTGTTCTCTTTCTTCACAAAAAAAACAACACGCTTTCATCACCCAAAGACAATACTGGCAGAATGAACCTGGAGCTCTGGGGTAGGTAAAAGGGGTGGCAACCTCCAGTGTTCCTTATTTTGTATATTCCCCAAACTGCATCTGAGCAACTAACTATTCAGCATCCTCCACTGTCTATCAGGGAGTGCTGTATTTTGGACTGAAAACTTGCTAAGAACCAAACTTATAAGTAGCTACTGAAAACATTATTCTTTCTTTCAGCTCTGCATTGCTTATTGAATATTAATGTAGCTCTGAATTTCTACCACCATCAAAAATTCCCCAGCCATACCCTGGCAGCCAACCTCTGTTTCAGGATTTTTAACCTCATTTCCGCTCTGAGAATTTCCTGATGCCTGTTTATTCAATACATCACTTTACTCTTTTTTTGTGGGGACAAGTAAAGTGCCCTCTTGTTTCCTTATACAGCTACAGCATACTACTACTCTTCCATAATTAAATATCTACAAAAGAAGTGGGCAGGCATGATGATGGATGCGACAGAGCATGGAGGAACAATGGAGGGGTGGGCACATCAGCAAGGAGCCAGTACCAGAGGGAGCATACTTGTGTGGAAGAGCCGGAGTGAGGTGAGATACATAAGCACTGCAGTTTGGCAGAAATGACTGTGCAGTCATTATTCAGATGAGATTTCTCCAGCCAAACAGAGCGCTAGAAACTACATATCTGTGAAATAAGTATATGGTTATGGCTCATTAAATCTACGGTATCTTTGTTCTCTATCGGATGGGGGCAATAACACTTGACTGTAATTTTTAAGAATATCTATGGTCACAGGAAGGTTAGATTTCATATTTGCCAGATCTATTGTTTGTTTGTTTTCCATATGGAAAAAAACAGTATAGTATACTCTTGGCTCAATGATAGCTAAAGCAGAGCTCATATGTTTTCTTCATGGTCAAATTGTATTGTTTATGTATGCTTTTCCTGAGTTAGTCTGAGAAAGAACGGGACAACAGAGCTGGCCCTCTTCCTGCAGGCTAACAATGTATTATTGACTGTGTTTTTTGTTCAAGTACTACCTCTGCCAACAAAGTTTTTCCATGACCTGTAAAAAAACCAAACCAAACCAAAATGCTCATGACTTTCATGACTTTTCCACTGCTTGGGAACTTCTAGAGATAACAATTTTGGAAGGTAAAGCAGTTGTTTGGGTTTTTTTTTCAGATATGTCTAAATATGATAGAGTCATGATCTCACTTTGAAATACTACACAGTCAAATACATGATTTGGAAGACTAAAATTTTGATCCAAAGCCCTTGGGAAGAGACAGAGGTCTCTTTTGATGATTTCAGAACGACAGTGCCTATCTCATTGCATACTATTCTGATTTGTACCCTTGTGATACTTTAGACTTCGTTACTTACTGAAAATATGGGGGAAGAAAAAAACCAGCTTGAACTCAGTGTTTGGGATTTAAAGCATGCAGCTGTTCTATCTTAAAAAAACAAACAGGCAAAACTCCTTCAATTTTCCCTGCTTCACAAATTTGCACTAAGATTCTAGTCCTTACACAGACTTTTTTAGCCATTACAAAACATTAATTTCTCTTTTGGATAGTGAGTCACATAAACATTTTCAACTCCCTTATCTCTTCTGTCCCTCAGAGGAAGGAAGCATCTTTTAGCTCTAGATGCAGGGCAGTACCACTAAAGGATTTCAGCGTAGTGATAACTCCTCAAAGCCCACCCATCAGTGCAGCAATGAAACACAAACCTCTGCATTATTATTAATCCAAAATAATAATCAGCATGACCATATTGATGTCTCCTACAGCACTGAATTGGAACTTCCCGTGCCATCCATTGCTGTCAATCACTGGGGAAAAGCTTTGCCTGAAAGCAGAACTGATTCTGCTCAGCATGGAAGCTGAAAAATTCAGCTACGAGGCAGTTAGTGTTAATACACTACCAGAAATGACATTAAGACAGTGAAAAGTTCTGACAAATAAGAGTAAACAAATTTAAAGCTGTGACAAAAATACGTTCATATATATACTTATAGTGGCTTAACAGACCGAGTAATGTGTGACTTCTAGAAATACAGGGAAAACTGGTCTGCCTTTAAAGGTTCAGCAATACACACTGATGCTTTAAAGTGAAAAACCTGAGCCCTTCTGAAAGCCTTGTTTCACAGGTTGCAGTCTGTCCAGTCCTCATTTGCTCCATAATATACACACTTCTTAAAACTAAATTACCACGATAAAGGATTGGATCTCTGCTAACTGGATCAGACCTTGTATCCTCCATTACATTGCAGTGATGTCTTCAAACTTTATGGATAGAGAAGTTTCTCCCTTTCCCTTCTGTCTTTCCTTCTCCCTTTCTCTTCCTTTCTCTTTCTTGCTCTCTTTTTCTTCCTTACTCTTCTTATTTTGGCTGGCTCAGTGTGGGATACATTCACACACACCCCCCTTTCACCAGAGAAGAAATTGCTGCTGTGTGTGCAAAAAGAATCTTTGATGGTGCTGCTAAGACGTTCAAGGGCACAGAAATGTTTTGCAAGCTGAAGTCTGTAGCAGATCTTTCCCTAGGAGGAGATCAAAAAAGGAACTGGGGTACAAAATGCTGCAGAGATCCCTCCAGTTCATTCAGTTTTCTGGAAATTAGCTTGTAGTGGCTTATCTCACACTTGCGCTTAAGTGGCAGGTAAGCTGTAAAAAGTCAGAAGTTATCCAAAACCCCTCTTTTGTCATCACCACCCATGAGGATGAATTATCCACCTAAGGAAAACTCCCAGCTCAACTTTTCTGCAGAACAAATAAAAATAAATAAAAGTATTTCTGGATCATATTTTGTATAATACACCAAACCTGTGCCTGGAGCAAATTTTTACAGCTGAGTCATGAAGCTTGCAAGGCAGAATCCATAATGAAAATGGTGACAGTGCCATTGTTCTGCTAATAACACAGTCATTTCAACCACTTAAAATAATACCGTGGCACACAAAACATAGAACTGTCCTAGCAGACAGAAAGAGTGAGAGAACACAAGTAGGTACAACCGTATCATCAGATTCAATTGCTCGTGGTAGGGTAAACATTTGAAATGATATAAAGGGGATTCAGCCACATGATGCTCATCGACATTAATGGGACCCCACACAGCTAAATTCCCCCATACAGCTACCCCCATATTTCTGATTTGAAGTGATGGGATGCATGCTCTGTTGCATTCATTTGTGCCTACTCTGTTAACTCCATAACAGAAGCCAAGCACCACCAGCCCAACAAGACTTAGGTCAACACCACACAAGTCTGTACTACTGCAGCCTATTGCTATTAGAAAACGTTAGCTAGAAACATTTATATAGCTAACTAAGCAAATGACGTTCTCGGCTGTAACTGTAATCAGCCCTATTCACTGCGAGCGAGTTCAGTGTCATGAATGGCGTTGATTACTCACGGTTTGTAAGGCTTCCAGACAATCAGATTACACAGTGGCTCATGCCCATTTTATAATTATGTAACAGAGCAGTAAATAGAATTTTCATGAAAAATCCAATAAGTAATGTCCCTATTTTCTTTATTTTATGTAGCTAACCAACATTTCCACCTGGAATCTCCTATTTAATATTACCAGGGATGAATTTGGCTCAAATTCCACAGACTTAAAAAGATATAATTAACTTTGATTTTACTTCTGTTTTATCTTCTGTGATTTTTTTGAGGGTATCAAACTTTTACAGAACCGTTAGATACAATCTGGCATTTGAAAATGCCCGAAACCATTTATTTTTAAATAAGCCTTATTAATGTTATTAGATTCTATTTTAGCTTCATAACAGTGAATGGGCTGTAAAAATCTGCCTACGTCAATACAAAAGTACCATAGGCTTAGAAAGTAAAAGCAACACAGACATTCTTCAAGCACTCACAAAGGATGACAGCTTTGTTTCCTTAATGACTAAATTAAAAAAAAACAAGTCAAAATATACCAGTAATCACCATCACCAGTAATCAACGATAATCCACAGGAGCTCAAGTTCTGCCGAAACTAAGTAGAGGATTGTCTTCTAAGACTGCCTTGGTATCTGCGCTAGGTGACTAATACAAGTGAGAAAGCACACAAGATAACAGGTCTAATTGTTTAAACAGTTTGGGAGGGGAATACTTTTCCTAAACTGTGGGATAATGCTATTAGCTCTGGTAACTGGCGCCTCAGGGTGCTGACTGAATCAGTCAGACAACGTCTGAGGAGCAGAGTCCCCGACGCCAAGAGTTTTATAGACAAGGACAGACCTAGACAAGACCAAAAAATTCAAGGATCAAAGAATGGTAGAGAAACTACGAGCATGTTCTGCTGGCATAACTTGAGGTTAATACACAGTATTTATTCATCACTAGGTATACATCTGAGTGACTCTAAGTAAGCTTAGCAACAAGAGATTACTTGTGATTTAGTTACATATCTGACTTAAAAGGATTATTTTAATACTGATATCAATATTACTTGGTTTGCACAGGCTGAGTGTTTGCCATGCTGTGACTGGAATTGGGAACTACAGAGTATATCTTACTCTCTTAATGCCAGTTCCATGGCTTGTTTCTGTCAAACAAAAATCATCATTGTAGATCCTTGCTGTGGTTGCAATGCAAGGTAGTATTTAGAAGGCATGAGCGGAGGAAGAGGAGTACATCTGTGTGAAAACTTGGATCAAAAAAGAGAACTGTTCAGTCAGAATTATTCTAGTGGTAACAGTTACCCCAGATTTTCCATTAGTTTTTATAGCCTGAACATAGGAAATTATTGAGATAAGATGTACACAACTAGGCTACTGGTATCCAGTTACAGAATTTGGACCGATGATACAAGGATCACAGGGCAGAGTGAGAGAGAGAAAATGTGAGTTTCCTACACCGAGCAGAAAACACCAAAGCAATATTCACTGCACACTATAAAAAAAAAAGATAATCTCTGTACCCTTTGGATGACATGTAAGTAATAAATTAAAAAAACCAAGAAAAAATATCAAAGCCAGGAAAAAATAAAAATAATTAAAAAACAGAAAAGCAGAATATTTGTGAAATAAAGGTGTAATAAGTATCCAGGTAGCAAAGAAAACCTATTAAATGCTGAACACTAGTTGTTATATATACATATATATCAAGAAAGCTTCAGGGAAGATTTTTTTTTTTTTTTTGAGTTGGCTGCTTTTTTGCTGGTGCAGCTTCCAGCTACAGATATTATGTCTATGCATTTTGCAGATATACTCATGACAGGAGATATATTAAAAATAAATAAATAAAATGTCTGCAAAAGAGCTTAATGAATGTCAGTAGATCTGCATATATTACTGAATTACTATTTTTTAGAGAATCCACACACCACAAGTGAACAAGAATTAAAATGAAATGCCTATGCTCTATTGAAATATAATAAATATTTTGCTTTCTTATTGTCATGATGTTCAAAGTCATTTTGTGTTAAAGTGCTGTGACTATTTATCAAAGACCTCTACTGGTAATTTGCAGGGAAATCATCTATGTTTTAGTTTAGACAAAGCATTAATTTTTGCATTCAAGTAAAGGTCAACTACCACAGACAGATGCAGCTGTAATGAAAACCTGTTTTGCTGAACAATGAAATAGTTCTTTCCATATTCCGTGTCAAACGTCCCTTTAAATTAGCTATATTAAAACTGTACGAAAAAAAGCACCCGCTAATCCTTCAACCATCAGGTATGATAAGGAATTAGTGAGATGTGAATTACAGGACTCAGACAGAAAAACAGCATCAAGAAGAAAACACTTGAAAAGTCTGAATTACAACAAACGTTGGGATTGCTTAAAAAATAGCAAAGGCTACACTTTTACGGATAGCCATTTATAGATTTATATACCAGATTTACATGTATTTATAGGATTTATAGAATTTCAGTCAGTGTTTTTAAAACAGACGAGTAAAATATTATGAACAGTTCAAAGAATGCAGTGAAGAATGAGGAAAAATTTGTGCTTAAAATACCACAGTATTTGCATTGTCCTAGAAGTAGTATGCTCTAATTTTTACATATCTTTGATGACCTCTTCATGAACTGCTCTCACATAATTAGTTTGATGCAACAGTACGAACCAACCAAAAATTATTTATGAATGTGATTCAAATTTAGTAACATTAGGATCTCATTTTCCAGCTCTTAATGAAAACATACTCTGAGCATTAAAAAAAACATTTTTAAAGTTATGGTCTATATCACAAAGTGCTATGTATTACTGATAAATATGTGTCTTATAATTGCCAAGTTCACATCAACTTTTAACAAAGTCATGCTTAAGAATTTCCAGGAGAAAATAAACATAAACAGCTCTAACTAAAGAGACTATAAAATCCACTTGCCATAGTACTTTTCTTCAGATATAAACCTTCCAAACTTCTACAGATCTGCTGTTAAAGCTGTCTGTCTCCTTGTTGCCCTTTCTGCATTACTACAGATTATGGTTCAGTTCAGTTTGAGGGATAGCCTGAAAGATGGCAGTATGGATCCAAGCAGCCTTCACATCGTTAGACTCTGGAAGCTAATCAGACCTAGATTTTGAATGCAAACTCTGCTTAGAGGCCTCCAACCAAGGTCAAGATTTTGATCATATTTGTATTTGTATAAGCCAGAAGGGTTCGGTTGAAATTGTAGACTTGCCTAAGCCAGCATTTTTAAGCTTCAGCATCTAAAGAAATACACAGCTAGACAGAAAACAGAGTTCTTTTTGAGATTGTTTTTATTCCCTACAATAATCAGAGGTTACTGTTTCAAAAATTTTCCACTGACAGGATTTAAAAAAACAACCCTAATAATCCAGAGAACGTTGAAACTTTTCAAATCAATAATGTTTCATTTTTGCTATGTTAACATATAGTGACAAAACAGAATTGAGAAAAAGGAGAATTTCCAAATAACTCACTTCAGCATTTTCCAAGAGAAAATTGCCTTAGGAGAAGCACAGTTCCCTAAAACTTTCACCTTGCAGCAAACTAATGTTTCTGTTGCCTTTTTTTCAGAACAGCAATTCTTATTATCCTAAGAAGAATGAAGGCAATATAAGCAACTCCAAAAAAAAGAATAAAAAAAAATAAAAAATCAGGAGTTCTTTTGAAATGTTCTTGAGATGTTCAAATGTAAGTGTTTTACAGTGTAATCTGAATGCTTATCTCAGTGGTAAAAATAAAGTTTGTATCTTAACACTGTAACTTTCTTTTTTAAGTAAAGACCACTGGGGTGGAATTAATCTCACACAAGTTCAGCCATCAGCAGTGCAGACACCTGAATCTGAGCTGCTCCTCCTGGGTCCCTGGCATTGACCGTCAATTAAGAGAAAGAGGCAACGTGAGAGCCCGATTTATCTGAGGTACGTATCTCACTAAGAAACGAGTCACACCAGGAAGGCGCCATTTCCCCTCCCGTACAAGGAGCCAGGACGCAGTCCCAGCTCAGGTTTAGACAGCTATGGTCGGTCAGAAGACTCTCACCCATGGGGTATAGATCACAACAACAAAAAAGAGAAAGGTATGACTGTCCCACCTGTAAAGCAGGGATTTAATCCTGGCAATTAAAAAAAAGAGAGAGGTCTGTGTCATCTCTGCATGCATATGTCCTGTTTATGCAAGGTTGTTGCCTAAACACGACAGCAGGAATGAAAAATTCTTTTAGACAAGTTTGCCTTCTCTCTTGCTTTTTTCTTTCTCCTGAAGGACAGCATAAGATGTGCCTTTGCAATTTAATTAAATGTGACACGTGTTGCTATAAGCTACATACTTGCAAGTACAGTATTTATGCCAAGTATGAGCAATCCTAGAGTAATTATGGCTTATGTTTTACAGAGGGCATGTCACTCAGCAGACAAGTTTCATGAAAGGACTGAGAAAAAGAAATGCCAAAAAAAGAAAAGGAAATTATGGGCCAGAGGGTTTAAAGCTCCCAGCTGAATAAAGTGAAACTGGAAAGTCTCTTAATGACAGAGGAGCAGATATGACAATAATGATAATAAAAACTAGAGGTTAGAGTTTAAGGTCAGACTGCCAAACCAGGCACTGTGCTCAGACTGCTGAGGGGCAATTACTCCAAGACTTGCTGGGAGAAGTACTTTTTCCAAAGATCTGCTCCAGAGCCTTTGGGGTGTAATTCCCTTTCAATGATACAAGCTGGATACGAAAGGCAATTTCAGGAGGCGGATGCAGAGAAGTAATGTCTACCGGGGGAGGTGCCTGAATGTGTTCATAGATAGACTCCATCTGAAAAATCATGCTACAGCTTTCGTGTTCTGGTGTATAACGTCACTGTCAAAAGCCATAGGAGAGGTGATGACAGCCAGGAAAATATATACAGGTATTTTGGTAGTGGATACAATTTTCAAAAACACTTAAATGCAAACTACACATTTTTTGCCACAGAATGGATATTCAGTTTAGAGTGGTTGACTTACTGCTCTACAAACTACTGTGATTACAATTGTACTGACATTTAAGTATCATGTCACTGTAAGATACTTCAATAACAATAAAAACATCATAAACTATTGCAAATCTCCTTGCCCTTTCTGTGTGAGATTTAACTATGCCGGTATCAACATTGTCACACTGAAATATTTGGGGAGGAGGTTTTCTCTGGTTACATTTAAGTATTAAAAATTGCATAACCATCATGTGAAGGGGCTTAAAATATTTGAATGCAGTAAAATGTGCTTAGGGGGTAAATTCTAGGCTTCTAGATAATTTAAGAATATCTGAAAATTATTTATTTTGTTTTCACATTTAGCACTTTGGGTGAAAAAGATGTGCTCTCAGGACACTGAATGACTCTGCAGCCACCCAGATAGGAATCAAACCAGTATGTAACACCCTACAAAAAAAGCACCAGGCTAACAGAAGTGCAGGAGAACCCGAGTTGCCTCGATTAACTGCATTAACCTAACATGTGAGGGAACTTGTCTTCTACTCTCAAGTTGATGTATGGCAGTTAGTACCTGTAACATAGAGGGAGAGGTCTTGCTCATCATTAATGTGGCATCAGAAAACCACCACCAGGCTCAGCAGAGCCTTCCTTGGGCCCAGAGACAATCTTCGCAGCCTTGTGAGCATCCTAGTTTCTGGTAACTCAAACTTCTTCCTTCCTCCCATGCCAATACTGCTCCCGTGGCACTCTTGCACTTTTGCACCTCTCAAAATCTACCTTCTGGTTACAGGGTATTTATCCTCCCTGGCTTCCTGGTGACTTCCATAATCTCATAGAGTTGTCCTCTTTTTGTCTTCTGGACCATGCCATTGAGTGGGGTTTTTTTAGCTTTACTTTTGGAGGGCTCATCTTCTCTCTTCTCATATTCTTATTTTCACTTCCTTACTTTTTTTTCTTTTTGTCTCTGAGCTATCTCAGACATTCATATGGTCTCAGCTGTCATCTTTGCAAACAGATTAAGATAACTCTAGTTCAGATTCAAATTAGGGTGAAACATTCAACTTTGGATCCACCTCCGAACGGTAAGTTATTACAGGAATGAAGTTCATTATTTTCTGTCTACCCATTTAATTGTCTGAATAGTGAAACCAAGTTTACCACCATAAGTTATCTCAAGCTATTGGTACTCTGCCATTTCTCCAAATGCACTAAGATAAATGTTCAGTTTTCTCATTCCATCTTTAGATTGAGGTTTAGATAGAACAACCTGACTTAAGTAAAGTATTAACCTCTAATGCCTTGCTCTGAAAGTGAATGTGATACTCAATCATTTCAGCCTGTTTCAGAAGCAAGGTTTCAGAAACCACTGTCAAGGGAAAAGTTGCATCTTATGGCTTCATGACTTTTCTGATGAATCCAGTTGTCCAAAGGATGCTACTGGAGAGTGAGATTTCACTGGAATTTTAGACTAATTGCACTGAGACCTAATGGAAAGTATTCTGGATTTTTCACATATAAACATGGCAAACAGCTGTTTTTCCATGCACCTATAATAGTTCCTATCAAAAAGCTGCACTATGACACAACAGAAAATCTCTTTATCACACTCCTTGGGTAGTCCTGCTTTGGCAGGGGAGTTGGACTAGATGATCTCTATGGTCCCTTCCAACTCTAAAAATACAGTGAAATTCAGTGAAATTTACAAGGAGCATATCTGATAATAGAATGTAGATGCTTCTACTTTTCTATAAATTTAACCACAGCATCAGCTCCACAAACAACTAGAATTGGAGAAAGCATCCCATTTGTATTTTTATAAGTGCTGAGACAATGACATCTGCATTTCCCCCTCTTTTTACTGGAAGCATATTTTATGAGGTATCTCAGCATTTATTTTTCTTTGTTTTTATTGACATCATCTCACTGGGAGCTTATGAAACTTCCTGGGATGAACAAATACTTTCAGGCCTTTTTCTTCCTCACAGTTGTTCCTCACAGTTGTTTACAATTGTTGACTTTTCAGCATATAATAGGCACTCGAATTAATTCCTAAATGCATGACCTTGCATAGTGAACTACTTAATTTCATCCTGTTTCTGTTACTCCAGCCCTCAAGGTGACCCACTCCTCCTCCATACTGACAATTGCTCAAAACTTTCATGATCAGCACATTTCATTATCGGACTCATGCTTTTGTGCCAAGTACCTTAATGAAAATATTAAATAAGACTGTCCCAAAATTGATCCTCGAGGGGCTTCACTGATAGTCTCAGAATATTATTAGGCCTTACATTTTAATACTAATTATATTGTATTATTTACATTATGGCAGCAATGCTAGACTCCACCATCCTGCAGCGCTACACACACATCTAGACAGTAAGAGGGAGCCCTTGTCCAGAGGAGCCAGCCACCTGAGCTGACAAGACAAACGGAGTCAGGCTGGAAGCAGCATTCTACTGTTTTGAGAGGCCATAATCGAGATGATGTTATGGCAGCTGTAATGAAGATTATCTGAGAATTTAACACTGTTTAAAATTTAGATTTCTACTATCTGCAGATTAAGAGAGGGGAAAAAAAGAAAACCCGATATATCTTGCTCAACTACAAGAATGATGGTCTAAGGCTAGTAGAAAATTGAAATTTCTAAGCATCTGGTAAGGAAATGGATAGTGATAAAGATACTTTGCTGCCTCTTATAATGCCTGAAGAAATATTCAGACTTTTTCTTTGATGTTCTCCACAAAACAGCATGGTGTCATACATGGCTTCTCTGGATGTGTTGAATGAGATTCCTAGCCATTTAATAGAAACATTTTTCAACATTACTTTCTGGGAAATTTTTTTATCATACCATCTTTCACTGACACAAGATTGATTTGATGACAATAATCAGAGTCAATGAAGAACTGTTTGCCTCTGATTGTTGAAGTATTTCAACCAGCAAATACTTAAGTAAAGTACCATTTATATTTTTCTTCTCAGTTTTCCTTTGATCTTTTCCAGAAATGATGGTAATATTTGAATTAATTTCTTTAAAACTTGAGGTATTTATTAAATCATTCACTTCGTTAGGAACTTTGTCAGCATGTCACTGATGGTAACAAATGTTCCTATTGTTAGTTGGACTAATATCCTCTATAGTTTGCCCTCAATAAGAACTAGAAAGTAACTGAAATTAGTACATATGTGTTTTCCTGGCACTTGGAATCTGTATTTCCCCAGTGTGGGCATGATGTCAAAGCATTGTGACAGTGTGCATGCATCCAAGAAAGCAAGCCTACAAGCAGCGAGCATGGAACAAAAAAAATCCAGATAAAATCTATTTTTTGTTTTCATCTTTTTTTTCTTTTTGTAGTATAGATTTATTACACTTCAGTGGACTGGTTAACTAACTAAATAAAAGCTCTCCAAAAGCTATTGAGAAATGATCTTAACTGTGATTGCAGAGCAAAACTGACAGAAGTGCTGCTACTACTTACGGCTTATACAGAAACGTTCATATTCAGAGTGCTTGACAGACATTACATTAATCCCACTGTATCTTAATTCTAATTGCCACAGGGATTCAGACTGTTCTAAGGCATATCTGCAGCAAAAGTTAAGTGTCTGAAGCCCCTTCCTACCACAGGCAATACAGTTAAGCTCCAGCTTGTTATTTTAGTGAGAATATTCTTTCAAGGATGTTCTCCTATATTTTAAAATGGGGCTTAGACATCCTGCCTAGTATTTTGTTGGCACAGCCTTACTGATCTCTCAGTTGTGTAAAAAATGAATGTAGCTGAAATTTCTCGTTTGAAAGTTTTTCAGTGATAAACGGCATCTCCATGGGAAATATCACCTGTTACTTGTTTTCCTAAGCTTTCATACACAATAAAGTAGGAACATAACAGCGCTCACTTGTTCTTCTTTCAGGGCAAAAGAAAACCCCAAAGCAAACCACAAAAAACATTAAAACACATTTTCAACCTCCTCTTCGCCTCCCTTTTTCAATCACAAATTTTTGTTCTAGGACATGTAACATTTCTGGCCAACTCCTTTCCAAGCACTTGTTCAGTCAAGCTGCTCATCACAGATCAGAATGCCAGGAGGACCAAATGTTTTTGGGTTTGACATCCTGATTTCTTTCATGCTCTGAGACTAATAATCTGGAAAAAGCAGCTTCTTCAGCCCCCACCGCCTTACATCTAGCTTCTTGTGGCTGCCCCACCTAACTTCTCCCTTGGAGCACAGTGGACAAAGCCTTGTAAAAGGTAGAGAAGTACACAAGCACCAGCAGATGTAAGAAAGAACTGTATGAGGTGCTGCATTCCCAGAGCATCAGTAGGCTGAGCTTGTATTTGTGGCATTTATTAGTGTGGAAAGACGGAAAACATTGCAAGACTTCAGAAACCGAACACCAGCACTGCGCTAGTCTCTCTTTGTGAATTTGATAAATTCTCAAGAAGTGCCCTGAGAATATAAGTTTCAGCTTGTATTTTGTACGGATGGGAAAAGAACACCGCCTGTCTCAAAGGAATGCGATGAGGGTGCCTACATGAGAGGTTAGACCAGTATGAACACCTCCATGTGCAGGACGGATTGTTAGTACCATGCACTCTGGATTTACTGCCTGTCTCTATTAAAGCCAGCCAAAGTGAGCACTCAAGGATTACGTTTCCAATGAAGATGTGGGTTTGGTTTCATAGCGCTGTGCAAGTAAAAATTCTCCCTGAAGAGTAACATTTGCAAAATACTCACCCAAAGGCAACACGTGCTCAACAAACAGGAAGGGGTTTAGCAAGTTAGACAGTCTTCATCCTGTACACCCTACGAAACAGGCTTTATAGGAAAATGGTAAAATACAAGTGAAAAAATTGCCATAATGAAAGCATAGAAGGGCAGAAAATTTTAGGTTGACAAACAAATGTTCATTCTTTTCCTTTACACCTTTTACACATAAAGGTGATGATGACTCTTGTGAAGTCCTTCTGAAGCATTCATCCTATAGTAGCAGCAGCATAATGATATCCATGTCCCTCCAAAACAGATTGCATAAGAGTGAAGTTAGTTCAAGGAACAGAAGAGATAGATATATATAAAGCCACATATATACATATATAAATATATATATATAAAAAAACCCATTTGGTTTCTCATGTATTCTTTACATCTGCCTAAATAGATTCTGTTTCCTGTAACAGCAGACTCCATTAGCATCTTGCATTGTTATACTGTCTGCAAAATTATTTCAGGTACCAGTATCCAAGAAATAAAGGCTTCAGGGTTACGATGGCTTTTGAATTTTAAGCTAAGCCATCAAATCATGCCACCTTTGTAATACCTGTTAATGATGGTTATGGAACTAACATTTTGTTTCCATTTTAATTTGCATTAGTAAGGTGAGTGATCAGTGGGGTACAGACTTGGCATGCTATATACATATATAAGGCAGGACCTAGTTCTCAGCTCCACCTTTTTCGGGCTTTTACTAAGTATGAGAAACTGCATTGCTCTCTTCTCGGCTCAGTAGAGTGCAATTTCTTTTGCAACCATCTCATTCAGGAATGTAATGAAATCTTTGATTCTGTGACAATTAACAATGCAGAAACAAAGGTTCTTGGCCATTATTTTCATGCTATCCAAATGCTTTAGGAATACCCTATTAGTTATCATTTGCTGAAAGAGGGGGTGTTTGGGGGCTGGTTTTTTTTTTTTTTTTGCTTTGTTTTGCTTTTGTGCCTCTATGCATTAAAGCCCATAAAGGCTCCTTTACTGTTATCCCTTGCTGACGACTGTGAGCCACACCTGTGCTTGAAGACTGGTGGGAAGCCACAGAATAAAAGTCAATACTAAGTAGTTTTATTCTACATTTCCTGATATTACTCTTGCTAAAAATATCTTATGCCTGAAATAAAATTCAATAAACACTATTTTTACCATCATGGCTCTGATTGTCATGCTCCAAAAAAATCTGCTAAGCAATTTGCTACACTTTATGCCAGATACAGAGACTACAGCTGAGTAGGCCCCATCCTCATCATCTCATGTGACAAGAAAGCTGAATGCCACGGTGAATTAAAAGCCCACTTTCCTTTTCTGGAAGCTTAAAATGAGCCCATTTGGTGTATATTTAGCAAGGATACAGAACAAAACAAGCATGCAGCAAGGATTTCACCCTTCCTCCAGCGTTCATTGCACTGTGATGGCTATTGTTTAGCGGTCTATAAGGAAGTAATTCACTTCCAGGGCAGTTCAATTCAACAGGATTTTTGCCATTAGCATCCATGAGACTTGGGTTCCTTAGGTCCACGAGTTTTTATTTCTCTTTATATCCCTTGATTTCCTTTCTCCAGCCTGCCTTCCCACCTTATGGCTTCCATAGAGACTGGATTCCAGTTTCACTAATTCCTCTTCCTCTTTTTGAATAGATTTTTTTCCCATCCTCACTATGAACATAAAACATAAAGGGATCCTCATTTCCATGGTGTCATCTCAAATCTTTGACTGTTTCTGTGATCCACAATTCAGTGGCTTGATAAAAAGAAAGGAATAGTTTAAGAAATAGTGTTCCTAATCTTCAAATGTTTCAGTCATACACAGCATGGCTTTTGTGAAGAATGTATATAGGCAACAGAAAAATTGTCATATACAATGACGAAAAAGTAAGAAAAAAAATCAGACTCAAGTAAACAGTTCACTCTGAGATCCACAGTTGGTGGATCTTAAAGATCTATCTAAATTTTAGATCAATCTAAAATTGATCCACTGGTAAATTTCAAAGGTTCATCTTGTGATTTGAATTCTGAAATTTTCAGTTAGTTTACTACAAAATGAAGATGTTGAAGGATATGTCCAGTGAGGATGATGTCTGTGGCAATAGAGTTACTCATGTGTGGGTAAACCTCAAACATCCATAAACACGTTCACCTTTCAGCCGAGTGTTTGGAACAGACTCTCAGTTCCCACACTTAATCTCAGCAAATACAAAACTGTATACACATGCAAATCTGCATTTGCAAATACCAGCATCTTCCTGTGTACACACTAAACATATTATAATGCTTCTCTTATACATTAGCAGAAGGACTTTCATTCGCAAAGAATTTTCATCTGTAACATAAGCAGAAACAATGTATAAAAACATTTTCTCCACTTGTAAGTATATAATTAATTTGAAAGCTTCACTTAAGGAATATAGTATTTTTAATTTTTAATGGAGATCAGATATTGAAAAAGCATATTGCAGAATAGATGTTATGTTAGGCAGATCCTACATTTTTCCTATGAAAGTTCTTTCTTCCATAAGTTTATTCAAGGAAGATAATAGATTATGGAAATCTAAAGCAGAAAATGTTAAAAGCAACACATTATGTAAAATGTACAGGCTAATTAGAGCAATAAATTAACTAGATTGGTATTTTAACAGATAGCTGGTTCTGGAACATAGGAAGTAATGTGGTAGACAGTTCAAATATATTTGCGGGAGCTGAGGCAAATTACATTGCTTAGGTTTCATGATCAGTTACAGCTGATCTATTCCTATAAAATATTTTCAAACACAGATCTAGGGTATGTACGTATTACCCTAAAATAAAACCACTTTCTCATTTATGCTTCAAAGTAAGTACTCCTTGGAAAATAAACTAATATATACTGCTAAAATATGTGCAAGGCTTTTTCCAAAATGTTATAATTCTGATTTTTTTAGACATCTTTCATAGTATCCCAACAAATATTATTTTACTTCAAGTCAAATGTAACAGTAGCTCATACAGGATTTCACAAAACACACTACAAGAAAAATCAAATTTCTACGTCCATTATATTAATTCAGCACACACATGCTATGGATTTTCTAGCACAATACTTGTTTTCTTCAGGTACACAGCGTAATCAAAACATCTCAACACTACTTTCTTCTCTTGCGTTGGCTTTCCAATCACTGAATAAAAAAGCAGCAATGGGTAAATGACCTAGTTTTACTCTATCTGAACGCCAAAGACCAAGTCAAGTGTATCTCAGTACTAATTAACAGGAATTATAATTTTAAGACTAAGACCACAATGCTCTGAGGACCCAGTGGAGGTGTAAGAACTCTGTGACAACTCCGTGAAACACCATCTCAAGATATCGCTGATCACAGCTGAATGCAAACACAAAGTAACCCAAGTAACTTCTTAGGGAACACCATCAACCATATTTAAAATAACTCTTAGTAAAAAAACTCATTGGGCAAGATTTCTCACTTACCGCTTTTTGAGGTCAGAACTTCGGCTGGCGTTGAACTTCTAGTGAAGCTACACAGATGGGCACAGACATCAGCTGGGGATCCGATGCGTGGTTTCCAGTATGTCACCGTGCCAGGACAGACTGAAGTGAGTACCTGTTATTTCAGGCGTGCAGCACCAGTGTTTCTGGACAGATATGCCTTACAGAGGTCTGCACGCTACAGCTGCAACTAGATCCCAGTTTTGTGATGCACCACTACACCTCTGGCAGCGGCTTAAGCCTTTGTGCCAAGCCGCTGAGATGCTCAGGGACCCTGCCTCGAGCTCCACCTCCTTTCCCACACCCTGCTATGGCAATGGCTTGGTCCCAAACCATGAGGTCGTTCCCAGCACCAGGAAAGACAATCAGCTGCTGAGGCAGTCTGTGGCCATGAAATCAACCTCTCCTGCCTCCTCCAAAGGAAAGGAGCAGGCCAGATGGATGTCTCCTGTGGGACAGTCTGGTCTGGATTGTGTTGGCAGCTCTAACGCATGCCAGTCCAAACTCAGCCATGAGGGCTGAAGACACCCGCCAAAAAAAAAACCCTGAGCAACATAGAAAGGTAACATATTTAACTTACTCTACTATCTTAATATTTACTTCAAAGCTACAATTATGAAAAAAAATGTTATACTTGAGGCTTATGCCCAATTAAGTTGTTGTCAAGGCTCTAGCACTCTTCTGTGGCAAGATACTTGGTGCAGTAGTACACTGCAGCACCTTAGGATCTGGCTCCAAATTGTTTAAAGTTCTTGGGAAAGAAGAAGTATAGCAGGCAAAAAGACAAGGAGCAAAATGGTTTTTCTGAATAAAAGATATAGTGGGTTTTTTATGGAATGAGATAACTATATTTTTTTCTCTCTCTCTCTTTTTTTTTTTTTTAAACTGAGATGATGGGTTTAGGGTAAGAAAGGGCCAGAATAGGGTGATGAGTAAGAATACAGGGTTATGGAAATGCAAGAATGAAAAAGGGATCATCTCCTACTCAATTGTGATCCACAGCAGGGCTCTGCTGATCACAAAATGGCTACAGTGTGGGACAACAGCAGGCAGGTAAGAAAACTTGTATTTGTGCGGGCCCCAACAAACGTACGACTAATAATATTCATTCCCTTCACCTGTTTGGATCTTACTTCCTTTGTAACAAATGTATTTCACCCCTGAGGTGAATGCTTTTGTTGGTACAGATTTTCTTCATCAGCTCTCTCTGGAAACTGGCAGGATAAGAGACGTTTTCGTTATCACAGTTCATGAAGCATCCAGAAATCAGATCTTTAAGGCAATCAATTGTAATTATGTAAAATCTTAGGCTGCATGCAGCTCTCCCACTTTGTTCATGCTACTGTAACTGTGTGATTTCTCTGGAACAGTTTCTGACTCATATCAATAGAAATAAGATCAGAGTTGGCCCTAAAATTATGTTTCAGGGAACACAAGAAACTACACAAGAAAGAGAATGTATTTGAGAACATTTTTAATAAATAATGTGACAAAAATTACTTTTCTGATTATTGGATCCTCAGTATGCAAAATTATGGCTAAAATATGAGGTTTCTTACATGAACATAATGAAAACATTAATCACATGGATTGTTCCTTTAGTACTGCACACCCTTTCTATGGAACCTTTCTTTAAAAATTAGCTAAATGAAAAATTTCAGTCCTCGGTAAACACCAAAACACTTTTTTTTTCTTTTTTTTTTTTTTTTTCATTGGGGCTAGTCCTGATAGCTGTCAATAAACAAACACACATTTTTCCATTAGCACCAATGACAAAGAAATTTTATAATTACAAAAAAGATCATAAAATCTACAGACAGAGGACATCATTTGGCAAATTCAATGCAACTAATGCCTCTATTTCAGCTTTAATGATAATCCAATGTTGAGAGAGGCCACAGCAAAATTGATAATTTTCTGTAAGTCCAGGAAAAGTGAGAAGTGTTTTGATTATGGCCCACATTCACGTTTATTACTTTACCGTCTGTCATCATTCAAATATTCCAAATACAAACATAAAGCATTAACAAAAAGATGAAAAAGATCCCAAACAAATGCTTAACATTTTCAATAAGACAAAAAAAAGGTTAATAGTTACAATGGTTTACAAACAAAGTTTAGTGATTGTGCTTTTAAAACCAAAAAAAAAAAAAAAAGATAAGCAGTGCATTACAAAAAAAATTCATTGCCAAGATCAAACAAAACTTCTTTAAGTGGCACTTCTTTAAGGTGAATTGACACAAGTAGAGGTCTGAGATTTGGGCCAGTAACAGTTAATGATATTACCCAATCATTATTAAAAATGTCCATCGATTTTCCTGCTTATTTTCATAAGCGTTATTGAAGCTGAAAATTAGAAAAAGTTTCAGATAAACTCGCTCATGCCATGATTAGGCAAATAGCAATCACATTGGTTTACCTCCTGCCTATCCCAAAGGACATTTTTAATAAGAATGTACTTAATGATGAAAATGGAAAGACAAATCAAAGTACCACAGGGGGTTTAAAATGAGTACATATTTACAATAAGAGCCACCTCATCCCAAATTAATTTTACTTGCATTTGTAAAACTGTATCGTCTGCAAAAGGTTAGCAAGAGACTGGCAGAACGCAAGACACACAGTCTGTACTGGAATTGCAAGATACCATTTGCACTAACTGCAGACTACAGTGAAACCCCTAGAATAAAAGAATGTTCTGCACGATGTTCACTTTGGGGCTTTTCTTAATCAATGCCGTATTACTTGTAACGTTATCGATTGGCTCACTGGTGTACGGGCAGTGTACTAAGCACCGCCTCGCTGGGGAGAAACCTCGGGATCCCAGGCTCCGGAATCCCCGTCTGTTCTAATCCTGAAGCAGCAGCTGGCCCAAGTACCAGGAAGAGCAGCTTCCCTGCCTTCTTGGGCAGCGAAGGCGATGCACTTAGCGTTACGGAATAGGCAAGGGCCGTTCCTAATAAGGAGGGTTTACAAAGAAAGAGTAAAATAAAAACTAGCATTCGGATGGCATGAAGAGAAATGAAAAATTGTACACTCTGATTGCACTGAACATTATTTCTGGCGTCAAACATCATCAGACTTGAGGCATCTTAAGTGATTTTTTTTTTTTTCTGATTAGATTTTAAAAGCCTGTTACAGTACATGTCGTCTTCAGCTTTCTGTCTCCTGCATTAAAAAAAAGACATAAATGACTACAGGTTAGATTTCATTATGTAAAGTTTGTTCCACATACTTCTTAGAGATTCGTCACCTTTAAATAATAATTACTACTTTTAATTACATGCAGCAATGTGACTGCATGTTGGACACCCTTTCAACAACCGGGATTTAAATTGAATTAATATCATTAGGCAAAAAGAAAAGAAGAACAAAGTTCACACCTTAATATCTAATAAAATCTAGAACGATAAAGCTTCAAAAAATGTGAAAGGCAACGTCAGGGTGTCCTTAGATGCTCTAATGCTTTATTTTTACTTTTGAAAGAATCTGGATAATGTAAAGTGCACATTTTAATACTGTGTTTCTGTAAGTTCTGTTCCATAGGTTTTAGTGTGGTGACAGCTATATTAGGCTACATATTACTTGGGTTTTATGTTTTTGACACATTCTTAAAGTTTCTTTTCTTGGATTGTGCATAACATTAATAGACAGATAAATGTACTATTTTCTTCTGAGGAGTATTTCTGGTTCAAAAGTGTTTTTTCTTGGCATCTGTCTAAACACAGAAAATAGCCTTATGCTAGTCATCTTCATTAGTACAGTAGGAACTGCAGTTACCTCCATCTCTTCTTCTTCCTCCTCTCCTTGTTCATAGGCTCCCAGCACTTGCATTTCTGCAACATTCCTTCGGGCTATATTTGCTTGATCTGCTCTCTGTCTGCCTCCTGATCCTCTTGACGACATAGAGCTGGAGGAGCTGGGGTCTCTAGGATTATTTGATGTTGGAAACGTTGGTCTAGAATATGGCAGGATGTCCTCTGTATAATTAAATGTATACATTGTTATGTTTACAAGCCCAGAGATACCGTGATCCTAATATTTCTGCATGCAGTTGATTTATTTTACTTTTTATGATCCTCAGTAGGTTTAAAGTGAAGTCTGACAGGAATATGAAATACACGGTTTCCATAATAGCATTATAGAAGCTTTCTCAAGGAAATTTATAGTATTCGCTTGGTAACATTCACCACAGCAAAACTAATTCATGATTACTGTCCACTTCATTTCAATTTATGATCGCTACTCTATGTTCTACAGGAAAATGAAGAAAAAAAAATAACCCTTGCAGTCTATTTTCAATATGACTGAGTAGGAGGAAACGACAATACACGCATGATACTCGCAAGGAGCTCACTGCGTCTAAATATTAGACGCTGTACTTCTCAAATTGAGTTTGAGACAAAATTAGTGGGCATGTTCTAAAATTTCAGCCCCACCCTCTTAAGGTAAGCTTCTAATAACTTTTCTGTATAGTTATCTACTATAATCAATACCAATCTCTCACTAATGTGCCCATTTAACCAACTTACTGCCCAATCACCCCTGATATTGACCCCGGATACCTGCAGGAAGAAAGGAGCAGGCATTTGTATGAATCTGTGTTGAAAGCCTTAATGAATGCTTGGCAAATTTCATTAACTATGTTCCATTAATTAGTAATGAGTAATCTTACCAACTTCCATATGTAAGAGATTACATTGATCAGGTCTGATTCGTGTAATGCCATGTCAGCATTTGTAACTAATGCCTTACCACTATGGCTTTCTTATTATTTAAACAGGACTAGGTTTACAAATAGATAAAAAAGGCCAAATGCCAATTCTTTGGCAGAAAAGTTAAATATCTGAGTTACAGATCTACTATCTGACTTCACTCAGTTCCTTTGTAAATTAGATTAAAATTAGATAGATTAGACATAAGTAGACTATAAATGTATGGTAGGGGCAAGGACACTGATCCTTACAGCTCTCAGGGAGTATTACTGTTTGGGCTTCCTCAATATTAGCTTTAATACATGATGGGTGCACAAGGAAAGCAAGATAGAAAATCTGTGTTTTTCATAAGCTTTTGTTTCCATTTTACCCTAATGAGAACCTGCAATGTGACGTGCATTAGAGCCTATAATCACAATAAATGGTGACAATTCAGCTGACCTAACTTTGCTCACACCATCGGTGTGAGGGATCTGGAAAGAGTTGCTTCTTCCCTGTGATCAGCATACAATACTTCATCAAACCCAGAGCATGCAAAATAACCTTGAAGAAGATGAGTTTTTGCTGGTGTGCCTTCTCGTTTTGGTGCTTTATTTCCTCGCAGTTTCCCATCGTTTTGCTGTTCCTGTGATTCTCTCCGCTCTCCAGAATTTGTCCGCACATCTGAATGCTGTCGCCCGTCCACCCCGTCCCTCCCCTTGTAGCTCGCTCCTTTCCTTTCTGCAGATCTGTCTGTCCTCGCTTCTATAGAAGCAAGTTTTGGCAACATGACCGGCCGCACCTCCAGCTGTGATTTGGACTGGGCGGTTGGTGATTTTATAGCTGGAGGTGGCACAGGAGGGGGTGGCAAGTCTACAAAGTTGAAAAAGAATAATAATTACAGTGACATCATACAGTAATGAAATTAAGAAATAATATTTAACTTCCACTGAAGAAACTGATGCCCTATTTACTTTCAGCCCTCCCTCCACCCTAAAAAGTATTATGTTACTGTTACAACCGCTGATGGGTATTTTCCCAAAGCTTGAGCTTTAAAAACGCAAGGTAAAGACATTTCACTGCCTTTTCACATCACAACATTTTCATAAAAATCATTACAAAAAGCTGTCATAAAGTTTAGACACTTGGATATTAATATATCAGTTATGGATATCAACACAGAGCTCAAATATTAACATATCATTGCTGATATTTATCACTTTTGCCAAGTCCGTTCAACAGCACAGCAGCTTGTGCTATATAGCTACTCAAGGTCTTAAGCGTGCTGAGCGTTAAAGCAAGTTGGCTGGGGTGTAAGAATGTAGATCAGACGCACTGCTGATGTATATAAGGATAAACTATATTAACTATTGCATTCTTCTTTCAAAACAGTAGGCTAATCCAACATACGTATCCCTGACGTCTGGGAGATATAGAAGAGATATAAAAAAATCCACACTCGATCAATGACACAACAAGCTCTCAGGAAGAACAGAAAAACCAAAACAGACACACGAGACTTTTGAATTTGTCTCTATAAATTAGCACAGCTTAAGGGGTTGTAAAATTCTGTATATTTTAAAATAGCATTTAAAAGGCACACGTATGTTTTATTTAATTCAATTTTTCTATTCCTGCATTACAACTTCAAACTGGAATATGTAAACTGTTCAGCAGGATACGATGGAATTGTATCCTGCTCTGTGGAATATAAAATATGAAGGAAAAAAAAATGTAAAAGTCAAGCAAGGAACTGACAATACAAAAGTGGTTCGCAACAGAGCTGCAGGAACAGGCCATATATATACAAGAGAACAACAGGTTAAAAAAAGTGTGAAAGACGTTTCTGAGATTCATATTCTCAAGTGAGATTGCTAAAAAAAATAAATAACTCTATTAAAAAATGTAACTTCAGCATTTTATAATAGTGTGTATTCATTCTTTCTACTTCCACAAAAATCTTGGAGCAGCTGTGTTTGTCAAACAGCATCACTATATATACAGCCAATTCACAGACTATTCAAGAGAACATTTCAACTGAAAACTAACTAAATTGGGGCAAGAATAAAGGTAGTTCTCCTGAATAAGAAAAAAATAGGTATATAACATATACATATAAATTCAGATATGGCAAATGCCAGATATTTTTGAGAGGTTTTCCGGTGACTCAAAGCACAAATGATTCAATCTAGCCCTGTGGAAAGGTGTGGCAATGCAGAATTCGGTGCTGTATGCAGGTTTACTGGGCACCATCCTCCATGTTAAACTGGTGACTTAACTAGGAGTTGCCCTTGACCTGTTTTAAATAAGCCTGGAATTTTTATCAGTTGGGATAACGAGGAAGAAAAATGTCACAAAGTTCATTTCCTCAGGTGGGACATACTTCAGGTAAATGAGTTTTGTAACATCGTTCTTGCTGCATTAACTCCACCGTCTGGTTAAAAAAAAAAAAAGGAAAAAAAAATCCACAAAAAACCAACCAAGCAACCAAGAAAACTTCTCCTTGTTCTAATTTATGGCTTGAATAGAGGACCAAATCCATTTAACAAGAAACACAGAACAAAAAACCCTTCTGCTCTTCTTCTGCTCTTCTCTGCTAAGAGCAAGTTGGACAACTGGCCTTATATTCCTCACAGATTGTGTGTAGTAGTTTATTTTTCAAACTAGTAGTTTGGGAAACATCTGTTTTAGGGAGTACCTAAAGGTAAACAACTGAATACTGACACTTAACTTAAGCATGTGCTTAACACTCACCATTTGCAGACGTCTTTTAAGAAAAATCACTGTCATGTCCAAAACTCAAGAAGGCATAATGTAAAAGTGGCTGAATCAAAATAATTTTATTTATGGAGAAGGAATTATTAGACTATAGTCTAGTAAGAACAAAGACAGATCTGTGGACAATGGACTGGACTTGTTTAACTGAGGGAACTAAAACTGTAAAATAGTGAGGCAACGTCTGATTCAATAAGATATGAAATACAACAGATTTTGGCAAGAAAGCACAGAATCAGTTACATTGCATTCCTTTGTCATCCATAATGCTTTAAACATGGTTTATTGTGGTAACCTCTGTCTAATACACAACGTTAGTACTGGAAATCTATAATTCCACACATCAGAGAAGTGTTCATACTACCTCCTCTATGCATCTAAAAACGCCCTATGCACTCTAGCAACCAAAGAGCTAACCAAACCACTTTCACCGCGCTGCCCAGCCCTGTAGATGCTTAAATGTGCCTACAAATGCCTGTGGCATTTGGATCACAGGGCTCCATAGCCATGTAAGCCTAAGTGTCAATACCTGCTCCAAAAAATCTTGGTCTGAAGAAGCATATAACCTCTTACAATTAAACAGCTAGGTGAAAAATCATGTAAAGACCTCAGAATAGCATGTGATATGTTCCTTGAACACCCAGTGCAACATCAGATCCAGCCCAAAGCTTATCAGGCACAATAACCGTTCTTTGAAAGCAATGCGGGAGATGGTGATGTTCTTACCTTTTGCACAATACTTTAGGTGATTATAGAACTTGCTCAAAATTTAAAAAATAAGACAAACTCTTAGCTTGAGAAGATTCAAATAGTATTTTCCTTTCTCTGGAAAACATCCTTCTCACATGTCTTCTCTCAGAAAATGCCAAATCAGAAGTGGATGCAGATGCTCAGAAGTGTAGGCTTCTGGAACCACAGTTGTTCGTGCAATACCTTGTGTCTCACATTCCCCACTCACTGTCTCTATTAATTTATCAGAGCACTGAATAGCCCTTCTGTTGAGCCTGCTAATGTATAGGGAGTGTAGTTATGTAATACCAAGCCTTTTCAGTCACCCTTGGAGTCAGTCTCCAACAGTTGTGGCACAGCAATGGATTGGCAGAATACCAAAGGGAAGGAACAACACCTTTCCTGTAGCCTATAAAATACAACTTGGAACAATCTACTTTATTCAAGAATCCTATCCAGCTACATAGGACAATGAACAAAGTGGTGTGAAGTCTTGACAATGGAAAGGAAAGACGCATTGATACAAAAAGTTTCATGAAACAGCAGTAGCTCTATGGTACAGTAATAACTAAAGAGAAGTGATATTCTCTTTCAAGAACATTTTTTGCAACCTGCAGGGAAACTATAAAAATCTTCATTGCAACACAGTACTCCTCGCTGAGAAAACTCCTTTACAGAGGAAAAAAAAGCAACTTTTCAGAGGTCAACACTATTACACCCCTGTGGTATTTATTTTAACAGCTCAGATCACAGAGAAAATCCAGATTCAATCTGCCTCCTCAAGTACAAACTGGCACACTTCTTATTAAAAGGAAAATGGAAGCTTCCATTGTAAGGAACAAAAAATAAATCACAAAGTAACATCAAACCAATATAAAGAACTCAGAAGCATTTGTTAAAGGTCAGCTGTGCTCACATGTTTCATTCATGTCTATGTATTATTGCTATACTGCTTCCCATGAAACTAAAACAATTAGTGAATGCCATTTCATAGCAAGGTCTATAGGGGAAACCTTCCGTATATGTCTTTTGAAAGGAGCAATGATAATTTTCTAAATGAGAAGATATACAGGAATCATGGGATAAGCAAAACACCAGTGGGAAAAAAATAATCTGCTAAATTAGTTTGGCATTGAAGTGGAGAAACCATAAATAAGCACAAAAAGATGAATTGTAAGTAGTGACAAATGGGGGAAGCAGGCCTTATTAAGCAAGTCTTTCTTTTAAGCTCTATCAGGCTGTAGATTTCTACAGTCATACCCTGAAGAAAACAGCAGAGTTATAGATTTGATGCAATATTGGAAAAGATACAGAGTGATTTTTTTTCTATTGCATATTTATACAGGCATGCAAAACTCAAGATTGTTCCTGACTTAGTAAACCTTTAAGATCATTTAAGATTCCTAGATACATAATAACCTCAGCTACTGTTATTCGTGTACTGAAGTTATTTTCATGCTTTATCTTTCAAGAAACACGGCTCAAACTGTACATAATTGGATGGATGAATAAATAGATACAACAAAACCCAATATGATGTATGAAAGCAGTGGGTTGTTGGATTGTAGGGTTTTTTTTTGCCTGCATGTACATTTACACACTGCTTTCATCAAAACAATTTTCACTCCACAAAAAATCCCTCAATAACAAAATTAACTTTTACAAAATATCTCACAATGGGATCAGAAGTAAGGACTGCGAAGACAGCAGGTATCTGCAAATTGTTATCATTCAATAACAAGCTGTTTTTTAGCAGGGCTAAGAAATGCATTCCTACTTGTTTTCTTCCTTGCCTGAAATAAGTGCAGAATGGATTTTTTTGTACTGCACAGGCAGAGGGAGACAAAAGTACAAACGCTGCTGGCATGCATAACAGCTTAACGTTTTAAAGTGAAAATTCGGGGAAATATTTGGCAGATATTCAATTGCCTTTTGTGAGAAATTCAGCTGCCCTAACATCACGTCACGGGTAACACAGCTAAATAACTCAGTTACAGCGCCAACCAGATAGTTGTGAAAATGTTAGTATTTTTTATAAAAAAGAACCAGGATTTAAATTCTTGTGTTAACTGTCAATGGCGTAATTTCTATTGAAAGACTTACTGAATCGAAGCACTAGCAAAGTAATTTTATCCTTTTTATCTAAATGCTTACAATTCTGAGGGCTTGTAGCTACTTATAAATCAATTCGAGACAGTTCAGAAGAGACCTTCATATATATAATTTTAGAAAACACAAAAATATTCTCTTAAAATTCAGTTTCTTAAATTAAATATGTAAGTAGGTCAGGCAAGGTTAAAAAGGAGGATACATCTGTTAGTTGGCTCTTGTAATGCACTCTTAGTAGTTCACTCTCTAAAAGGCTAGATGAAGAGCAATTAAAAATTCATACATTTTAATCCTTACCACCTACTGAGCAAAGATTTTTAGCAACAAATATGGAGAACATTTCACTGCCTGGATGACTGTCAAAGAACAAAACAAATGAGCTGAAATCTCATTCCACATAAAGCAGAAACTGATTTGAACTAATGCTAGCAGAAAATACAAGATTGTTACTACGTATACAAGGCAGAGTAGTAGATCAGGGAACACCCTCCTTTATTTAAAAAAAGGGCAGTAGTAGACTTTTACTGCTAAATATGTAAGAAACACACTTTCAGAGATCTTGCTATATAAAGAAAAAAAATACCGATTTTTTAAAGACTTTCACGTATTGCTGCTGATAATACTTGGCATTTTCAACCATTTATGCAAACACTTAATATACTTATATATCCTTTCCGTCACCAATCA
The DNA here is from genome assembly GCA_013399435.1 of Arenaria interpres. Lineage (NCBI taxonomy): Eukaryota > Metazoa > Chordata > Aves > Charadriiformes > Scolopacidae > Arenaria > Arenaria interpres. The sequence continues at coordinate 77,914 of VXAK01008839.1, read as the reverse complement.
TGTAAATTCTTCATGACAGTGGTACTTCATGAAACTGCTAGCAAATAGTAATTCAGGTAATTTGGGAACAGTAAAAAAATCTTTACATGTTAAAGTAAATTCCATTTTAAAGGCAGAGAAAGTCATGAAGCAATGTATTTTTTCTCTTTTTAGTATTTATTCAATGCTTCTAGCCACCAATAAATGCTTAAATTCAGAGTATCTGCTTTGCTCTATTACAAACACACGTGTTCACCCACTATGAGGAAAAAAATATCTTTGTATCAGGCACTCCTTTATAAAAAAGATAAGCAACAGTGTGACATCAAGCCAATAGAAAAACCTAAGTATATCTGGGAAAGGTCAATTGTGCTTAGATATTTCATTCACGTCTACGTATCACTTTTCTCCACTTAAGCAAAACAATTACTAGATGTTATTTTAGAGATAATTCTAAAGGGACAATATACTAGATGTGGCTATTAAAATGAAGGGTCAGAATCTTCAGTTAAGGTTCCAAATATGCTTATGTAAATGGATTGAGGACAAAAAAAAATAATTAAAAAAATCCAAACCGAACAAGCCCTTCAACCTTTGAACTGGGTTTTATTAGTTCTGCAGAAATTAAAGCCATAATTTGCTTTTCCCTGAATGACCATACTGTATTGCACATTAAATAGGTTAGCGAGAATTCTTACCTAATTAGAAAATATGCTGAAGTAAGCAGGTGCTATATAACACAAAACAAATATTGATCATGATTGTCAAATCTATTGCAATATCTAACCACAATGCTCTATGATTTAACTTTGTATAATTACTTTCACAAAAACCTGTCATCAAATACTGGCCCACCTCTTATTTATTCCTGTGTTAGAAGAAAATGGCCACATAAAACTCCTGTTCAGATTTTATTTCTGATGTCCTAGCTGTTGTGTTTGTATCGAGGTTTGATGCTCAGCCAATAATTCAGTTAAGAGCATTCTCTTCAAGAGAATAAAAGCTGATAAAATGTCCATAAAATATTGGAAAATGCCATTACAAGGGTCTCATAAACGTAACGCTTCTGGTACAGTTTTGGGATTTACACCTTGTGTTGTCCTTTCACAGAAGCAAACATGCACAAAACCACTGTAATAACCTCTTGAAATCAGATAATATTCCAACAGCTCAGTTTCACTGACAGAAGGGGCCTGGGCATAAGCCAAGAGGCCCAGGTGCACTGTGTCATGCCAGTATTTAATGCAGCCTAATATCAGATAGATGCTAGTGAGAGAAAATACTCAGAATAAAGTACAGATAATAGCACGGACAACCACTCATTGCTAAATTACTTCTGCTCATCGTGTTGTGAGCTTTGTATTAAATTTTTTTGTCAAGTGGCAGGAATCATAGGGAGAAGTGGCTCAAAACTCCCTTCTCGTAACCTCGGATAAGGATCTATAATATTAGGCTTTCATATGATAATGGCAAATGATGCCCCTCTTTGAAAAATTTCAAACTCGTAATGAAAGTCCTAATCAGATTGTTGTTGTGGAGAACCAGGAGGTGGGGAACGATGCCTTTCTTTCCCCTCATCTGTTAGCAAATTTAGCAAACTTGACAAGACGGGTTAAGTCTTGGAGAATTTATCTTACATGAATTTCCAACAAAGCCTGTGGGTTGTTTTATAAAACTGGAAGGTAGTGCTTTAATAAAAGCTGCACCACCTGAGGCATTTTCATTAAAGGCTCTCTCTAGACAACATCACAATGTTTGCATTATCCTCCTACACTCCCAAGAGAATACAAGCACTACCTTTTCAGCAAGAGTTGATATTGTGTGTGAAGGCACGAAAGAAGATGATTAGATTTTGCTTTTACTCACAAAGTAACCGCTTGCAACAATGCTGTGGTCAGGATTAAAATTCATCGATTTGTGCTGCCCACCATTTGAATGGCAAATTGTTTTTTTCAGGAAAAGACACATTCTGAAGGTTTTAATAGTCAGTCACGTGAACGAAGACTTTAATCCTAACCACACATTATTCTCAATGACTGTACTATTTATGCTATCTGGGCTCTTAAATAATGACAGTAATTAGCCGATTAGGACACTACAGAAAACAGGTGCAAGGCTCTGGAGTGGAAGCATCAATGTACAGTATTAAGGAACTCTGGCATTTAAAATGATTAATCTGTTCAGTGTGTTTAGCAACAGGAAACACAAATCACTGAATTCTGAAACATAATGTTATCTCTGTGGAAAAATTTCACACACACACACTGAATGCATATTTAGAAAGGTTCACTGACGTTTTCACCCATTTCAGTGGACTCACCATCTGTGTAGACTTCTCTGCGCAGATGTCCTGGCTGGTGTTTTTGCTTTTTGGCAGGTCGGACCTTCTGTATTACAACAGCACTCATGTTGCTGTCGGTAGACACAGGGCTGGTGGGTCTAGGACAGTGTGATGCATGAAAATGTCTACGGCCTGGAAATTGTTACAGAACAATAGCTATTATTTTTCTTATCTAAAATAGGACGTTTCATACTTTCTCTTCTTTCACATCAGAATGACCTAGCTATACAAAACCTGAAAATACACTGTTGGAACAGTAATAAAACTCTCATCCTTCCTGTAATTAGTTTTAGAGTGAGCTGTAACTAAATCGAAGCATTTGCTATCCTATCAGGAAGCAAGCTGGCTTAGCAACACAGGAATTATCCAGCTGGTTGGTAGCTGGTAGCTCCTACCCCAGGAAGCTGAACATCATCAGCAGTCAGGCACAGACAGGCTTCTTGCCTTCCAGAAACAACAAAATATTTCACATTCAAAAGGGTTTTTACCTCCCCTAACACGGGCAGCGCGAGGTCACCCGTGCCATAAGCAAGCCACTAGCAGGTCTCAGGTACAGACGCTCCCTCCGCCGCTTTGAGTGAATTACCAGAAAGGCATCAGGAAGGTATGACTGGCCTTTTATCACAGCTTATTTGCAGATAAGAAGTGTCTTAGGCCACATTTTTAGGCTGTGTAGTCAGGTAGGGGTAATATAAATACATAAAAATCAGTGCTTAATGTGAACCTGACTGTTGTAAAATTATTTACCTGTAAGAGGAATGGGATGTAAAAAGGCATCTACTAAATATATAAATTTGCACGCACACAGACACACATATTTATCTGAATGTATATGTATAAAATGGATAAAATCCTGGCCCTGTGGGTACAAATGGGAGTTTTGCCACCTACTTCAATCGGCCAGGATTTCATCCAGAATTACTAAATTACCTCCCCTCTCACTCTTCATGATGAACAGCTGTGTTGAAATGAAACAAAGGACTGTTAACTGGGAGAGGATATCAGAAATGGGAGGAAGGTTGCAAATCAGTTGAGTCAGGATGGACACAGTTGTGACAGACTATCTCTTCTCCAGGTTTGGCAGCTTAATCGGATTGATTGGCAAAATATTCACAGATCTGCTTAAAACCTGCATCTCAGCCTGCAGTATTCTTATCTCTTAGCTTAACTATAAGAATATCCACTGAGCTCAGTTACTGATCAGGTGACTGATTACCTGTATATACCCAGTGTTACTAGTAACCTAAATGTTTCAAATGTTGTATTTCATGTGTCCAGTGGTGATTCAGGAGAGAAAAAAGAAGGAAGAAACCTGCATAAGGCCATGCTGCATATTCATAATCTATATTCTGAACTGCAACTAATAACAGCTCTCAAATTATGAAACCAACACAAACCCAGTTCATCTCAACAAAACAGCAGTAAAGAGCTTGAACAGCATTCTCCAAAAAGTAAACAACAAAATATAAAATGGAAAACAAATATATTACCATTTTTTTTCACATACAAGGGAAATATGACTCTAAAGGTTTACTATTTATTTGGACATTTCAATGCAGGGGGATTAAATTTCTCATGAAGAGTGACTGAAAACACTCGGAGCCTCATACTAGGAAAAGGATACAACTCTGTAATCTTTTTTTTTTGATGTTTCAATTCTGGTTGGAAACGCACCAGCAGGGTTGAGATTTGACAATAATCAATGAGATTAAAAAATTAGGAACTACTTGTGGAAAATAATGTAAAGCAGCAATATATTTTGAACTGTTTCACTAAAACTCCTTTTCTGACTCTTCCACTAATAATAATAATAATATTAGTAATAATAATCCTAGAAGCAGCTGTAGATAAATACATTTAACTTTTCTTTTTGTTCTTCCATCAAACAGAGGACAAACTCACCTCCTGCTGCATCCTGCATTTGACGTCTGGCTACTTTCAGGCCGGCGTATTCTGCAGCTGCTGCAACAGCCTGTGCAAAATCTGCATCGGTAAAAAACGATCCATCTGAAGAGCTAACGCTAGACCGCCCGCTTGAGATGTTATCTTCTTCAGAGGCTGAACCCCAGCCATTGATCATGGACCCTGTTACAGAGCTCTCCAAATCCCCAACACTGGAGGCAGGTGTCTGCTCAAGGCCACGCAACAGGAGCCTTCTGTTCTGCATCTTGGCAACCTCTATATCTGCCTCATCCTCTTCTTCTTCTGGGGCATCAGTATCCATATCAGAGACCAAGGGCCCTGAGATATATCCATAGGTATGTGGTGGGGAGATAGGCCTTGGAGGTGGTGGAGGACTCACAGGTTGACGTCTGCATAAAAACACAAGGGTAAGAAGAGTTGAAGTCATGTAACATAGTCAGAGAAAATAACAGATTGATGAAACTACTTCTTTTGTTTCCCAACAAGCTTGACTTGCTTTTTTAAATCAACAGAATTAATATCAGAAAGGTATACCCAATAATAATTTAGTAACTCTCCCTCCCCCCAAATCCTAGAAGCCACTGCTGCAGGGGAACCTACAGCTGCCTTTGACTGAAGATCTTCCACAATAAGGTTTTACTGCCTTAATTTAAAGCTTTTGTGACAACTGTCCTTGTAATGTATTTGCCAGTCTTTGTAGTTTTTAGGTTTTGGTATTAGGAGACAGGCAACCGGTTACAAAAAACATGCAAATTATGCTGCAGTTCTTGTAAATATAGCTGGTCTGCCAACCTTTAAGGATAAGCTAATTGAGAGCAGCTGGTTCACGGGCACACAGAATTAACACCACTTTGTTCACTTTATCTGATGCAGTGGTTCTCGCTTTAACAGTGACATTGCCACCTATCTCAGCTCTCGCTTTAACATCGAGATCATCCGCTATCTCACTAAATCTTCAGTTTTTTATCTGCTTGTCCACTCTTCCAAAGGACAGATTTCTATTTCATTTTGCTATACTTCTATCAAGCTGAGCGAACACAGAAATATTACTGTACACCACCACCACCAGAATCAGAATGCCTGGTTCTGATCAGAAACAGATAATATTCCGCAGAACTACAAGTAAAGCTAATAGCAAGTATGAAGAATAGTAACTTAGACACTATTTTCGCTAAAAAAATGCCACTTACAACCCCCCCAAAAACAATAAGAGAAGCGCCACTGAAAATGTATTCTTAATTGGAAAGTATTGTCACACCATATTCAAAACAGAAAACGCCCTTCTTAGAATGGGCTATAGCTGTTGAGCATAGAATATCCAAGTCCTAAGTAGCAACACTATGGGTCATATCAAAGCTGTTAGATGGGAAAGGTAGTCAGCCAACCCTTACAAATCAAGTAAATAGAATTCTGTGAATCTTTTTTAACTGATGAAATGGTTGTAGCAAAAAAGAAAAACAACGTTTGAAAAAGTAAGATAAAATAGACAAATGTAGTCACTAACAGTTCTAAGACTTTCAGCAAAGCTAGACATAACCATTGTAGGAAGAACAAAATAATTATACATTTTATTTTTTCCATCCATTTCAATGAGTAAGGTGTATGCCCTAGGAGCTTACACTGGAATGTCCTTCCAGATAGTTCTGCCACTACTTCTGACGACATTTATGGCGACTAGCCCTGCATCTTTATGTTGAGCAAACTTTCTGCTTTCCAGGCAGTTGGTGGCATGTTTGCATGCATCTCCACCAATGCCTACTCCATTCTGTAGGTCAGTATGCATCTCCCACTCTCCAGAACATGGTAGCTCTGGTTCTGGAAAGTCACTCATAACAAATCGCTCACTTAGCATTTCCCTTTTCGATTAGTGTCCAGCTATTTTAACTTCTAAATAACCCAGAAAACCTAAGTGATTAAAATGAAGATTTCTTTGCCTTGACATAGCAGGGCCAATGGAAATTACAGAAAAAAAATTATTAACCACAGACTAATAAAAGGAGTGTAAAGACTCAGGAAGATAGACAAAGAGAAAAAGGCACACAGTACAAGAACTGTTACCATAAAGAACAAAGAAAATAAAACAAGACACGTCAAGTAGAAGTGGGGAACAAAAGCAAAAGCAGATGCAGGCCCTTTAAAAAAAAAGATTAACTACTGCTCACTTAAAAAAGGGAAACATAAAAATGAACTAACTTTTAAAAAAAAAACGTCTGGAAAATGCATCCATAGATGCTTACCATAATACAGTAAGCTATATTAACAAAATCAAAGTTCTACAGTTGACTCGTCAAGACTGAATTCATCTGATCATAACAGGTCTGCATTTCACTAAAAATAGAAAGTATGACTAGATATTGCAGGCAAGTTTGTATATTTGTGGTAATAAACAATATGTGCAAACCACTGGAGGAAAAACAATAATAAAAGAAATATAATTTGGTATGGAAAAACCTGTGCCTTCTTAACAAAAAGCAAGGCAAGTAAGCATCATACATAAAAAACCTCATTCAGAATTCACTGGTTTATGTAAGGGGAACTGTGAGAGTGTATATGCAAAATAGTTTGTACTAAAAGCAACTCAGAGAAGAAACAAAATTTCCCCATAACAAATATCTATCTTTATTAATGTTGGTCATTCCTTTAAATAAAGGTAGGTGGAAATGTTAAGAAAATTTTGCAAGCAATAATTTCCTGTATTAGGATTTATGAGAAGAGGAAAATCTATAGGTTATATAAATTATATATTTATATATATTCATACATATTGGTGACAAGTTAATTGCACAGTTACTGTGAAATAATGCATGCTATTTTATGGTAATAATGCAGTAAATCTATTGGAAACAATGGAACTGTAATTATATGGTAAGCTGTGTTAACGATACCACTTTAATATCCTGATGACTGTGAATTTAACTTGTGTCAGCATCATACGTACCGTAAAGTGATATACTGCATTTCTTTCCACAGTATAATAATAAAGCAACTTAATTACCTATTTCTTAGGTTACAAATACTTCTAGCGTCCTGGATCAGAAATTAAATATTAACAGAATAAATATCATGAGGAAAATCTTGGCCTCGCTGAATTCAACAGGAATTTTCAGCGGGGCCAGGATGACTTTTGTCGTATCTCTCTCATTACATTTGCATTGACACACCTCCGGTCAGGTTGGTGTTGTATGTGTCCCAGATCCTCCTGACAGTCCTGTAACATGGGCTGGAGTTCTTCCTGGGGAGAGGGGGTGAGAGTGGCAGTTGACTGATGGCTATAGGAGACAGCGGCTGGAGAGGAAGCTGCTCCTCGGACAGGTGGAGTAGGACCTCGCTCATCTTCTTCCTCTTCCTCTAGCTCATCCTGCTGCAGATACATCCTTGCAGGTGGGACAGGACAAGGAATTTCTTGGTCATAGCTAAAATTAATTTTTTAAGAAAATAAGAAGTTCATTTTTTTACTATGTAATTAGCATATCTGATACATGTATAAATAGTCCAGAAGAAAATCACTGTTGTATATGCTCTTGAACACAGCTTCATAAGGATATACTGAGTGGATGTACACCGATGTCAGTAAGTGATCTCTCTGAATGGCCACACTACAGCTAGTTGAGGAGCACCGGAATGGTACTGAAGCAAGGTCTCACTGCCAGCTTGTAGGGCAAATTACAGTTCAATTAACTAGTGATTAAAGTGAGAAATGGGTGATGTATTCATCTTTCTTACCTTTCATCCACTGAAAGACTGTAATCTTCACTATTGCTATGGGGAGGTGGATGTGCTGGAGGGGGTGGAAGAAGATCTGCCCAGTTCATGCCAGCTTGCTTGGGAGCCTTTGGGGTCCGAGCACCCTTCTTGTGCCCTTGACTCCCTATGAATAAAAAGCAGTATCTATTCGTAATGCTTTTAAGTATCTCTTCACTGCTATGCTTTGAAAAACAAAATAACCGTAGTGCCTCCCATATCCTCTTGAATTCCCTCAATTTACTGTTATGCTGAGTTGGAATAAACTGGCATTCCTCCTTTTTACACCAATTTGTAATTCTAGCTTCTTTGTAGAAATATATTTTTAAGCGGTTCAATTTAACCAGAAACTTTACATAGCATGGAAAAAGCACATGGGATACAAAACTTGAATTGTTAATAAATAGCCAAAACGCGATAAAACCATAAATGAATTTTACAAGCAATGTCATTAAGAGTGAGCTTCCTACTTCTATTAATTACATTATAGATTATCATCTAAAACAAATGAGCTGTAGACATATTTTCTAAAGTGCCTTTATACTATTTAATTGCTGGAACCTAAAATACAATATGATACAGATATGATCTATTAAAGTTCCACTGTTGCATTAAGTCACTGAATATATGTAATTTGTACTTGTCCACTGAAACGTTTTAGGCACAATGAAATTACTAGTTTTAGTCTAAATGGCAGGTGCAGTTGAAAATAATTGCTAGAAGAACTAAAATAACAGAAAAAGAAGAAAGAAGATCGATGAGGTATGGCACAAATGTTTTCAACTACTATTACTGGGAAATTATAGCTCATAATAGAACAATGCAGCTTTAACAGTTCCAATAACTTTGAATAAGACCAATTATTCAGGTGGTCTTGAATTTTAACTTTGGACATGGCTATGATCAGAACTGACTATCATTGTTCCTCTGTACACAATTTTATCCTTCTTTGCTATTTTTACTTCTTTAATTGTATATAAAGTCACTCTATTTTTGAGTGTGTTTTAGAATACTTCACATTTCTCTCTTTGACTGAAGAATGGTTTTACATTACCACAGTTGAGCCTTACACGCTTGATTAAATATGTTGCAGTGAGATTTAGGAAGCCTGTTTTTCTCACTTCTACTGTCTCAGATTTTCCATTCTTATGGACAGTAGTTCTGCTTATTATTGTCCCACAGTAGCTGCCAGATAAAAGTATGTTTTAGCTTTGTACAACTATTTTTTCTGGTATCTCAATATGTCAAGCAAGACCCTAGCTATCCCAAGGCAACCATCATCTTCATTCTCTGCCCTGAGCACCATGATATATACTAGATTCAGCACAATTAATTTATTACACTGGTCACCTTGCTTCATTCCTGCTGGAGTTCTTGGTATAGGACTATAAATTTTTAGTGTTATGAATAACCATAATAGGTGCCAGCATGGAGAATACCACCTTCTCATTTTTAATTTGGATGGGTTCATACCCCTGAGATGTTTCATGCTGAATTTCAAGTCTTAACATCTTTAAGCACAGGTTCAGCACCCCATCCCCATGGTGAAGACCTGGGAACAGGCAAAAGGCTGGTTCCCAGACAAACGCTCCTGAGCAGTTGGTAGAATTAGGAGCCATGCTTATCTTACCCCAGCCACTGAGAATTCAGGTCACCCAAAGGCACAGCAGGCTCACCTACATGTTTATGCCTCAGTCACCTCAGATAAAATGGCGTGCAAGTTAGGATTTAGGCCACTAGCCTATCAAAGGCAACAGCAGAACAAAAGGTCAAAACAAAGGCCCTAGTCTTGATTAGTAGATGTAAAGTCCAGGAGATGATGATTGTGACCATAACTCATAATAATTGGCTCAATGTAAATAAACATAGGCTAAGTATCAGACTTAGAGTAAAGCCTATGTGTAGTTTCTGGTTTAGCTCTGAACATCAGTTTAGCACCACACACCTTTACAGAAATCAAAGCTGAAAGTGAACAGGTTATACCAATATGAGAAACAATAACTTTTGAATTAAGCCATATTCTGTGGTTCCAAAGCACAGAGTGCAATTTCAGTGCCCTGGTCAACACTCTCCAGCACTAAAAGCTGTCTTATTTCAAGATTTTACAAAGGATGTTGAGATATTTTGCACAGGACATGCCGATGAGAGAATTTAACTTCAGTTATCTACTGACTACATTTGAAAGACATACAGGAATAGTTTTGACATAGAGCCATTGAAATCTGTGAAAATTATATTTATCCATGCATGCTTTTTTACTCAGTAAAATGTATGGGTTTAGTTTAAAAATGAAAAATTTCTTACAGCAGTTCTCTTAGATATTAATCAAATGTTCTGGTACCCTGAGCCCATTCATGAATAAGGTTGTCTTGGGTGAGAAGACTCACAAGATGGAACAGAAGTCAGTAAAGTATCAAGAACGTAATTCATAAGTGGAAATGCCTTTTTTTTTTTTTTTTTTTCATACAGCTGAAAAGGCATTTCTGTGAGTGCCCATCTGGAGACCATAATATTAACCAGCAGGGCATTAATATTAGGAAGTTCAACTTCTACCTGATTTAGTGGCTTTCACAATTTTGAACAATCAATTAATTAATTGAAATCTAGATGGCACTAAGCAGCCATGAAGATGCAACAGAAATACAGGCACCTACTGGGCTGGTTTTTATGCTCTATCATTGTCAGTGGGTCCCTCCCCGTCATCCCTTCTGTAAGTTCAGTAAGTAGTGCTAACAATCACTGGAGTGTCCAAACACCAAAAAACCTAATGTCTGGTAAACACTGTAGATACTCACCGGAGGTACTACTGCCTCTGTCTGAGCTGTTGTAGGATCCACCTGTATTCTGGTCATAGGACTGGTTGTATGGAATAGTTGGAGCAATGTTGTCATTTACCCGGTAATCTGCAAGTTTAATAGTATAGTTAATGCTACCCTTCAGAAACACATTTACTTTTATATACCTGCTTTGTAACACAAAGTCAGATCTCCTGAAAATAGTGATGAATGAATTTATTTTTTTGAAAGGAAAACGATCCTATAATCATGTTTTCTTTTTACCTTGTCTCTAATTGTAAGTTTAACGAAAATCATGGGAACTTAGTAGCTCCACGGCAAAAATGAAGTAAAAATGAAATACTATGCACAGGGTTGTCGCAATGCCTCTGCATCAATTAAGTCTCAGTGGATACATACACGACCTGTGTGAGCATTTTGCATACGAATAGACTGTCACCTTGATTGATTTTCCATGGTCTCTGCTTAATTTACACATGCAGGGCAGCCAATGGACTGTGGTAGCTACTTTTTGTATTACAAAGGTGACAAACCCACGTAGGAGTCAGCCCAATATTACAAGGGCTGAATGAGCTGCTGGAGCAACAATGCAGCTCCACTGAATTTGGTTTACAACAGAAGAGGTCTTTGTTTAATGCCTGCTGGCTCCAAGGAGATTTCTATTTATATTGGGTCATGCAGGTTCTAGCTACAGGCAGGGCCTTGTATTTTTCCTAATGGCTATTACCGTAACTTCCTTCTCCAGTTCCAAAACACTTGATATACATATGTTACTTTTAAATATAGATTTGGCAACCAGATCTGTAAAACTTTATCAGAAGCAAAATACTCATCTGACAAAACAGTACTCTCATGCCAAAAAGGAATAATAATTTACAGAGAACAGAAAGCAGCTGAGTTACTCTTCATACAGCAAATAAAACTGCGTCATAAACAGAACCACTGGACATAAAGTAGTGACAATGAAGCACAGCATGTAACTCATCAAAATGGTTATTTCCCATCACAAAAGCTATAGGTATAATCATCAGCAAGATGGTTTTGACTTAGGAAATCAGAAAACCAAGATCAGAATATTGACTCATAAAATAGCAAATCAAAACAAAAATAAACAAAACTAAGAATCAGTCCCCATCTGCTGCAGAAATGTTTGTGATAATGTAAGCATGGGAAAAAGAGCAAAATGATAAATTCCACACCAGAGTGTATTCTGTAATAGTTTCTCAGCCTAGTTGCATTCCAGAGACCACGCTGAAGCCCTACATACCACATATGTTTACACAGAGGATAAACAGTAAATCAACACTCTGAAATATGTATATACGACTGTCAGCAGACAATGCTTTAAGGGGGCCTTTCCACACTACAATATGCTAAAGAATATGCAGCTGTAATATACACAGTTTGAAAGATGCAGTATCTTCCAGGGCATAAAAACCAAACATGTTTAATTCCAAACCAGATATGTAATACACAGTTCATAAAAGAAAACATAATTACAAAAAAATACAGCTTTCACCCTCTAGGAAGGAGCTACAAAAATTGAATTTTCTTTTGACATGTTTATGTCAAGGGAAGGTGTCATATTTTATATTGCCCTTTGAACTCCTCTGTGAGTAGATGGGTCCAGTAGAGAAATCAACATTCCTGTAATGAAACGTATCTTTTTACTGGATAACTTAGTACTATGTGATCACTTGAGTTACAACAATCCATGCAAAAAGTTCCAAGTTAGAATGGGTCCAGTTCCTAGGGATACTGTTTTGCAAATCAGGTTATTAAAAGAGGTTGCATGGTAGCCTGGAGGACTAGCAAGAAATCACATACCTATTTCTTCCAACTCCCACACATTATATTAAAGAAACATGCCCTCAAGGCCACAAAAGTACATTCTGATGTTTCCCGTTAACACTGAAATCAATTTATTTTTAGCTTCTGGATCCACAGACTTCAGTCGGGGTAACAAAGGAATTTAGTTTCCAAAACTGTGTGTGGTAGCATTGCCTCTCAATATGTGAATCGAAGGCTTGCTAGGAACAAGTCTAAAATGAATTGGATCGCTCCATTTGTGTCCCCAGTGTACAACACAATACAATTTTACAGAGTTTGATATGCAAAATTTCATTCGTTTACATGAACATGTAGATTTAATTAGTCTCCATTCACGACTGGGAAGAGTGGGTTGACCTATTTAAAATTTAAGGTAGAGTATAATGTGACTACCATGCATCTGGCTTATGAATAAAATATCTGGCCTCTGTCCTAACCAATCCCTCAACTACTATTAAATTTAAATTAATCTCAAATCCATAGGAAATGTATTTTATTTAACTCTTTTCTAAAGACACAGCTTGTTATTTTTTATAATAAATTCAATATCTGAAGGTTATTGTGGTGCTAATTAACTTTCCGACACCGCTAACTGTGGATTTCTAAACCTAAAGAGGGAGAAGTCTAGAAGCACCGCAGCAGTCTGTAATTGCTGAACCTGAAAGCTTTAGACTCCCAGCACCAGAAGGTCAAAACTCCTCTGATGCCTAAAGAGGAGAAACAAGCTAAAAGCTCTTCACCTTTGTTTAATTTGTTTTGCTCCATAATGTTGTACTGTATGGGTGCAACCTCTTGCTTTTGCTGAACAGAGGGTTTCCAGTGTTTCTCATTCGTATCCCCGCTGCCATTGTTAACATTATTGCTGATATTTGACTGGATGAGTTGAGTGGTGGCATAAGGAGTGGGCTGCCCAGGCTGGCTGACAAATCTTCCGTCCTTTAGATTTGGACTATTGAAGGTTTTCATCTCATTGATTTTGTTGCTGAGGTCCACATCACCATATACAGTTGACTCAGGCAACATCAGGTTTGTTTGCTTGTTGTCCAGCTGATTGTTGTAATTTGCTATACAATCGGCTAACCACAGAGGAAAGAAAAAAGAAAAGGTCATTCTGTTCGCTTACACTATACTTTCAATGAAATTCCCTTTAAAAATTTTTTAGTGCATAACTATATGACTTGCATCCATGAAGCAGAGATATTTTCATTAACTATATAATTTACAGAATATTATTTACCTTATAAGCTACTGCTTCAAAAGTAGCGTTCACTCTTTTGATTCACTGCAAACTCAGACCTTCCAAATCGTATCTACAATGACTTACCTTGCTGGGCTTTTTCTACGGTCGCCATATACACATTTATATTTTTAGACATTATTCTCAAAGCAGCATAAATACCTAGTCCATAACTGTGATTAAAATATTTTGCATTCAAAGAAAAATCAACCAAAGGCTAATAATGCCAATAATTAAACATGACAGTCATCTCATGTGAATATAGAACAAAGAGCGTTTAGACTCTTATAGTCATGGTAAGAAAAAGAGATACAAACAGATGTTCATAAAACAGGCTGAAAAACGATTACACGTAATAGAATTAAAGAGAAACAGTACAATGTGAAAGGTAACTCCGTACCCAGTAGCAAGACTTTATTGGATCATTGTTTCCGTGTACAATCTTATATTTTGGTTTGAAACAAAAAGACAGGAAAGCACTCCGGAATTTTTGCTGATTATTAGTTGCTTTGGATATTGCAAAGTAAGGAATACCATAGTAATACCATTGTCCTGTATGCTGAATATGTATCACATAGGCAGCATGCATTGATTCTTCTAATAGTTATCGTATCTTGAGATCACCACTTATTGCATAGAGTGAATCAGACATGTACTGATGTTCTGGCCACTACTGTGTGAACCAGTGAGTCTGCCTTTCTGTGTTCTCTTGCCTCTACGTGGCAGCAGCTCCACACACTTTTTTTCCTCTCTGTATCCAGTCCGCTGGAAAAATACTGAATGGAGTAACACAGTCGGTGGGTCGGCAGCTAGAAGGCTGAGTGAAACCAGCATTCAGTGATCATTAAGCAAAAATTCTCATTTGCCAGCTGATTAACGCATCAATAATTACATAACAATCACCAGGAATACAGTTTTCCTCCTTTAAAAAGATGTGGTATTTATGCTAATGAGTTTGATTCAAAACCTGAAGTCCATTACCTGTGGCCAAAATTAGTTTACTGGAGAGGGTGCCAAGAAAAGCTAAGTACAGATCTCAGGATTTGACCATTAAATAAAACAACTACCGAATATAGAGCATGTTCAATTTCAAAAATATTCCCTGATACATACATCTTTTTTGAGAAATATTTCCTGAAAAAGAGAAATAAAATACTACTTGAGGAAGAAAACCACTGATCCACATTTTCAGTGATTAAGGAACAGTATCACAACATGCCACATACAGCTTATCATTGCGCATTTCATGCCCCCCAGCTTGTGTTTTTTGAAGGTTTTACTGTTTGATATACTTTTCCTTCTTACGTGAGCTGTTATTTGTTGCTTCACAGTCTTCAACTTGAGTTCTACTTTTTAAATATTTTTCTCTCACCTACTGAAACCATGTTACTCTCTCCGCCCTTCCAAGTCTGTTGTATTATATTGGGCAATTGTATATCCAGCATATTCTCCATTCCTAATACCTCATGCTTTGCTATAATATCCTTGCAGAGCCACTTATAACATATATTTTAACCTCTTTCCATTTTCAGCTACATCTGATTTGTGTGTAGGGCAATACAATCAATACAGTATATGCAGTAGGTATAGTAGGTACATTTTTTTTTTCATAGACGCATTAGAATTCCTCATACAAAGCACTTAAACAAAAGTGGTTTACCACTTTTTTTTAGAACAGCAGAAGATTTATTCTGTTAGATTTTTTTATAGCATCTACTGTTAGAACAACTTGTTCCTGTTCCGTAGACTTGGAAGAGAGTACTATACTTAAAAGAAATCAGAAATGCACAGTTACTTAGTGTATTCACAGCTATAGAAGGGACATCCAACCCTGCTGCTTCAGAGCATAAGCCAAGCCCGAGCTGACATAATTAAGAATATTTGCTAGGTTTTCCAGGACAGAAGAGAACACTATCAACATCCTGTCTGACTCTCAAGCTCATAAGGAAGGAATCACTTTCCAACACAACCAAGCTTAATATAACAGCTAAATCGAGAAAGAATCCACTCCACCTCATGACAAGATGTTATAATAGCGTACAACCCTCAAAAATGTGCATTCTCTTCCTTTTCTGAATTTGTTAAGTTTCAATTACTAGACCTTGGTATGTCTATACTTGCCACAGTAATGTATCTCTGTATCATAAATATTTTTACATAGATATTTGTGGATATTATATCCTCAGGCAGGGTAAGACACAAGTCCCTAATGTTAAAATCTCTCACCTTCCTCTGAAGCACCTGGCACTGGTCACTGTCAGACAGCATATTGCAGGAGATAAATTACCACCATCACATTATGGCTAGTTTCACATTAATTACAGGACGTAATGCTGTTTTGCACTTACGGAACTTCACTATAGGTAATCATACTCCCTCTTTGAAATGCTGGGAAATGCTACTAGCAAAAATCAGCTAGAGATGCTGGTAGTGGAAAAGAGTCATTTTCATTCCTCACCAGAAACACAAACTGGGTTAAAACAAAAGGAACCTAAGGTCCGTGTATAACAAGCTGTGCAACAATTAGCACTTCCAGATATATTTTTCTAACCGTATTCTCATGGAACTCACCAGGTTTTCTTCAAGAGCACTCTGAGTCCTGCCTAAGTTCCCAGGAACTACCACTTAACCTAACATTTCATAATTGCTTTTAGAGTGTGAAGTTAACGTTTTTATCCACATAAACAGAAAAACAGCTATCCAATTTCATACAGAACGGCACCCAAAGGGAGGTTTTGAATGTGCCAAAGTATACTGACTGCCTTACAAATACTGTAGGAATGTTTTATATCTTGCTTCCCATCACTCTCAAACCAAAAGGAAAATCTCACTAGTGTCATTTTGCTACTTCTCCTTCTCCATCCAAGCAACAGGGATGTACAGAACAACCTAAAAAATGACCTTATCTGCTCTATTTCAGATGCTGAAACGTATCAGTTCAGTGTGACTCTTGATAACACTGACCTTTGCGGGGGCTTCTTTAGCCTACAGCTTGCTACAACTATCCAAAGGGGACTGAAAAAAGGGATCCAAAAAGGAGACCAAAAGCATAATCATGACATAAAGCAGAAACTATATTAAGTCTAAATGCATTGGAAATAAAAACCCAAACAAACCTGTACACTCTCTCAGGTATTAGGAATATATATACTGTAAAGAAGATTCCTTAGCAAGGTAGAAACATATCTAACCTGGTCGACTGTACGTCGTAAGGTTGCTATCACTGTTTCCGTTGCCAGAGGTGCAGCAGTTGATGGAGCAGTCATTGTGATTGTTCCCTGTGTTAGGCCAAGTATCTGCTAGCCATGGCTGAGTGGCCGGTTCACTGATGTTTAGGAGTCCTGGCCTTTAAAAACAAAGCTTGGTCATTTTAAAAATTAAACAAAAGCATTTTCACATTGCAATTATATTCTTCTCAAAAGGTTAGACATTACAAAATGACATCACATATTTAAAGGTTTGAGAACTGGAAAATACAGCTTGATTCAACCACTTAATGGTTTCTAGTCTCCTATGTAACCTGTTCCTTGCCAAGAGACTCTCAAGTGAACAGCCAAGGACAGCATCAGTTCAGTTTGCTGAACTACTCTGTTTTTGTGCAACCTTCACCTATCACTTTGGTTTTGGTTTTAGGGTTTTTTTGGGTTTTGTCTGGTTTTTTGGTGTGGTTTTTTTTTTTTTTTCTGGGAAGGTTGTATCTTTATTTTTTCTGCCCCTTCTCCCTTTCTTAAAGAAAGCAAGGTAAAAAAGTGGAAACTGGCGAGTCAAACAAACAAAAAATTTACACATGGAACTAAGATGGATATGTGGAAATAAGAGCTGAGTTTAAATGTCAATACTCCCACATTCTTGGTGATAGTAGTACTGCAGCAGATCAAAGAGACAGCAGATTACAGAAACCTCTGTCGCTTGGGAGTATTCGGATCTCACTAAGCGTATTGAGTGTGCGACACATCTCTGTTAATGAGTAAGCCACTCATTTAAACTTTATGTGGGTGGAACAGCAGCAGCTCCTAAGCAAGTTTAATGTAACTGGGAATACTCAACACCTTTAAAAATATCCAGATATCGATGCTGCATATTGGCTGCATTTGGAATAAAGTATATTCCCGCCATCAGCAGAAATAATAGCATTCCTTGGTTTCCAAGTTGCTGAATTTTTCTAGTGAGTGTGAAAGATGCCCTGATGAATGTTTGGTAGAATCTTTGGTGCCTCTTCAGTTTTCACACTACCAACGCAATGGCATGTTATAAAGTCCCCTAACAACTTAAGATTGTCTTTGATAACTAAGACGCTTTTAAAAATAGATAATTTTAGCCACTGTAATACATATATAAAAGAAGGAACACAGTCTCTTTCATCACAGGATTTAACAGGCAACTTTTCATTTGAAATAGTGCAGAAACTAGTCTCCATAGTATTAGATGTGATGCTCTTCAAGAATAAAATATGCTAATCCTCTTAAACTGCAAATTGAGAGTACAAACTGCATATAGTTAGTTGTGGGGGATATAGTCTGTCAGAGCCACAGGCTTAAGTCATAGTCTTAGAATGACATTTAAGAGATCTTTACATATATGTGTATGTATCTTTCTGTACTGCATATGTCATCTGAGAATTTAACACAGGAGGTGATGAGGCTTGACTTACTGTCAGGCTAACATACCAGGCAATACACACACACTAAACAATTATTTTTTGTAAATCTACAATAAATACACAGTTATGTAGTTCTGTGAGCAGGCCACTGGATTTGAAATACCCTGCTTTTTTCCCCCACCACATGGCTCTTACAATGAAAATATACCTCAAGGCATTTGGAGGAGACAAAGCCTTGCAGAATATTTCAGCACTTTCAAGACTTGTGTACTGGATTTTTGGAGTTATAGGTCTTTTGCTTCTAAAATTTACTTTGCATTCACACCTGCTGTCATGTAAGAAATGTGGTGTGAGGTATATAAGGAGAGGAAAACTCTACTGATTGGAGCCATTTAGGTGGAACTATATGGTCCGTAGCCTGGTGATGATCGGAGATTGTAATTTCTGAAGATCTTTACCCTTTGCAGCAAATTCCTTCAATCCTTGATTTACTGTACTGGGTCTGGGATAGGGGTGGACTGAGCAAGTGGTTGTGTGGGTGCCTACCTGCTGGCTGGAGTCAATCGACCACAATTACCATTACTTGAATCCTTTCTAGAAAAGGCATTGCCACAGAAATGGATATTTTTTCAGCCTTGTAGAAGTGGGGATTATGCTGAAATATATCACTGAGACATTTTGAATTCTGAATAATGCTTTAACATGCTCACATAACTGCACTCGGCAAAAATGCTATGCCTCTCCAAAACATTGCAAATATAATTTAAGGAAGTGAAAACCTTAAGTTTGGAAATCAGAGTAAAGGTTCCATATGTAAAAAAAATTTTTTTTTTATATTGCAGAAGTATGGTTCATATTCAACAAAATATAGTACCTTATACATTCTGCAAATGCTATATATACAAATGAACAAAAGCAGCATGGATGTTAGCACCTTGAATCAATTATACTGCTACACTGTGGCACTGATCCTTAAAACTAGGACAGGAAAAAATGATGTTGCTTCGCTTAACAGTACCAAAATGACTGCATACGGTGGAGACCCTTCTGGGTTCATTTCTGTCCTCTGAGTCTATGTGAGTGTGCTTTGTCTAGCTTGTGCTATGGGAAGAGCGAGAAAGCACAGTGGCACAAAGAACACAAAGGATGGTAACTGTGTATCTTTTTGAACAACCTTGTCAGGGAAAGAGAGCGTTCATCTCTGTTCGCTCTTATTTTCTCACTATCCTGGGGTGAAGGCAGCAACCCAGTGATTTACAGATTTGTCCATTCAAAAAATCACATGGTAACTGTTCTAGGTTTTCCTTCAAGGTTTTATGGCTACAACAACACAGCAGCATGCAGTGCTGGACAGAGATGTCTGAAATTGCTCTTAACAGTGGTTAGGTTCAGCAGCAGCAGCAGCAGAGTAGCACCGCCCCTGCACAGCACTCAAGTAGACTGGGAATGTTTAACTATATGCCTAATCTTTACCATTAGCAAATTTTTGTATGGTCTTGTAAACTAGGAATCACAAGATGCCACTTGTGAAACAGGAACTGATATAGGAATATATCACCCAGGTGCTCTCTGAGATTTCAGAGTTTATTTCAGCATCATGTCAATTCTTTAACTGAGATGCTTATATAAAAGAATGCTTGAATGTGACCTAGAAAAAAAAAGGTGTGCTTCTGAAGCGACATTGCTGTGACCTGCCTTCCTGCTAAAATGGTTTTTTTTGCCTCCTGAATAAAACTCCACCTCTGCACAGGAAATATAAATTACTGGTTTGTCCACTGCCATTCATTAAGCGTAAACACAGCAAACATGTTTTAGACAAATACTTAACCTGAAATGGGCTAGGTTCTCAAAGCAGGGGGCTTTACATTTAAAACCTACCTGTTTCCCTGTCCTTCAGTGCTCTGGCTCTTGCAAGCAATGCTTTAACTGTTTTGCATTCGTAACAAGATTTTTTCTTAAAAAGTCACCTTATAAGCCGTTTATGGCTGCAGCAATTTTTTCCAATAAACGTTTTCTTTCTTTGTAGTACTTGTGAACCAGCTATATTTCTTAATCTTCATAAATGCCAGGACTTAATTACTTTTACTCCCTTAATCAGTCGGTAAGCCAGCTCTTTATTTTGAAGTTAAAGTGCTCCCTCTGCTGCTCGTTTTTTGAAATGCAGTTTATGAAGATTAACAAAGCTGAAAATATTACGACTCGTTCTTTGGGAATCAACCTAAAAATTCAAACCATATATCCTCCTCCTAAATAGGAAAATATATGGCCAAAATGTATAAGTTAATGTAATAAATTAAAACATATCCTTGCAAGTGTTTATTCTCCTATCACTTACAAGGACAATTGTACTCCTAGCATCCTTAAGTTTAGTTGCACACAATTTATAGCTTTAAAAATAAAGCACATAATTACCTGCCTCCACTGCTTACGGCCTCTCCTCCTCTCTGATATGTTACTGAAATAGTTAAAGATAAAAAAAAGGAAAGAATTTAAAAATCATAAAAGACTCCTTAAATAGCAGTATTAAATTTGCCTTTGTTTCATTTTAGATAAGACAATAAACGTGCATTGTTTATACATTAATTCTGAGTCTCATTCTGCAAGCTATTCCTTTAAATGCAAGTTTACACATAACACTTGTGTTGCTGGATAACTGCTAGTCTTAGCTCCAACCAAGCTTTATATTTCAGTTCTGTTCTGAGAAACACACACAAACACGCGTATCGCTTAAGAAAGCAGGAAGCCATACATCAGGTTGAACTTATCCTTAACATAACTCTGCTGACTTCAGTGGAGTTACTCTGTGGAAGAATTTAGGTCATATATTTATTTCATGAATGGCTAGATGTTAAAGCTTTGCTCTACCTTATTATTTTGGCAAGATTAAAGAGGTATCATGATTCTATAACAGACCTTACTTCCAATGTAAACAATGGCTCATTACAGCTGAACCTACTGCAAAAACACATGCTCTTTCTGAATGTTAGCGCACTATACTCATGGAACAGGCACACTCTAGAAGTCCACAGAAGCTTCACATTTTATAACATTTTGCAATTGGATTTATTAATGATACTTTTTAAGCTAAAAATTTAAATGTATAAATCTTGGTAGAAAAATGTCTGGCAGAAAGAATACTTCCTAAATCAAAAGGAACAATTTTGCTGGCATTTCAGAAGCATTACACAATAACAAAGTGGATGTCCACATGCATTTAGTTGGCATGGATTGCATATCCTTCACAGGAAGCACCATGGTTTAGATGCAAACATCCAACAAGAAACAGTGCTACAAATTCTGCAGGTTTGAATTGGGTTTGGCAAAGGGTTGAGGAGATTGCCTCCCTGCAAATGCTGATGGATTCTGTATTTTCCAACCAGTAATGTGTTAAAAAAAAGCAGCCAAATTCTGCTCTTTAGAAAAACTCCAAACCGGGAGTCTGCAAGAGAGAGATAAATGCTGGCAGTGATTACAATAACAGGATTAAAATGTAGGATGCATTGCTACAGGTAAGTCTTTTACCATAGGTAATGTTAAAGAAGAGGGTCTGGTTCCATTTGAAGTCAACGGAACTGACGACTGGGATCCTAGACTGAAAAATGATTTTTTTTTTCTTTAAATCTTTTACACACTTTGTGTTTTTTCCAATTGTTTCTTTTAAAATCTCAGTGCTATTTATTTTGCAGCTGTGACATATCTCATGGAGCCCTGATATTTTCTTTTAATGTTAAGAATCCAACTGAGAAAATGTATGTTAGCTAACCTACCAACCTCTGCAGAGTTTCAGTAGTGTGCTACAATTGCGATTGCAACAGAAGCCCTCTGTTAAGCCAATTAAAGTAACAGCAAAATAATAATAGCTTGAATTAGTCTCCACCGCGGATCTCAAAGGACTTCAGAAACATTAAGGGCCACTCTGACTCACACCGAACAGTAAGCAACTCCACTGAACATAATAGGATGACTTTTGAAACAAGATACCATCCAATGTGATTAAAAGCACGTGGATAAGAATCTCACCCATTACGATTAGGTCTGTGTGGATAAATGCAGAGAGACATGAGATTGCTTCACCTGCAGTCCAGCTTGGAAGGATGTAACTCAGCTGCTGCCCAGAGGCCAAATTAGAACAGTGCTGATTTTGAGCTAACGTGCCCTGCTAACAGCAGTAAGGAGGGGGTAGGTGGTGGTTTTTACCCTGCCTGGATATACACGTCCTGCAAGTCCCGTAGACCTCTTGTGAAAATAAAGGATTTAGAACAAAGGAAGATGAGACAACCTGGGTGCTCACTCAGGCTGTAGTACTGGTGGGTGCTGCATGTATTCAATTGTATTTACTGCAGAGGAGGAGCCGCTGAGCTGCCAGACTGTGGGACCGACTGACGGACAGCTCTACAGAACAGAAAGGCTCTCATGGACTTTGGCGAGCTATGGCTCGGGTTACGTCATATTTTGTACATTTCCAAGCAAAAACAAATAGAAAATGATTTTAACCCCCCTGAATTTGAAAAGCACCTCTTTTTGTGCAGAACAGGATGATTATTTTAAAATTTCATAGCACAAATACAGTTAAAGGCAGCAAGCAAAGAAATCTAACTGCTATAACGCTTTGACTTTCTGTAACTTCCAAAGCAGACAACTTCTAGGTCACTGGATTAATGCAGATTCAGAGGATAGAAAAGAAGCAAATATTTCACCAACTACAATCCCACTGAATCCCTTTCAAGTCAGCACCTGGGCTCTGCTAAGTCATTCCTCCATCAGAAGCACCTTTTGCATCCCTAGATGCAGAAGGCCACGCTACTCCATTGTAATATGCAAGAGAAGAGCCCAGGTTGTACAAACTGGTGGAATCATGCTATGAAATGGCATGCTTGCATCAAATGGTAAGCTACAAAATGGTACACACAAATGTAAAAAAAGTGTCAGCTACAAAGCAAATACACACTACTTAGAGAACAAAATAATGGTACCTGCTATCAATGAAATTGTTTAAAAAAAAAAAACAACCCTTCAGAACAGCTGGGCTGGTTATGTCAGAAAAAGAGAAACAGTACCACAAACACATGCTAAAGTAACAAAGAAGGGGGGAAAAGTGCAAATATATACCTGTTGGTGTGAAGGTAAAAGACGGGACTGAAAAATCAAAACAAAATACAAACTGGTTATTAAGCTGAAGAGAGAAAGGGAAACATACCACATTAGTATAAATCTAGCAGACAGCTGAACATAAAACAAATGTATATAACTAACCCAGTAGTTCAGTCACATTGATATAGAAATAAAATTAAATTTGCGATTCAGAAAGAAGCTTGTCTCTGCACATGCTATTCTGAAAAAAACGCTTGATATTCTATTGTGCTCCTGAGGGGACCCGGCTGTGGTTTAGCCTTTCAAATACCCCTCAGTTTGGTATTTTAAGTTTTTCTGAAAATCCTAGCGCAAACAATCCCCCCATACTGTTAATCATTTTAGAATGCAGAATGACAAATTCCTTAACAAAGCCTTATCAAGGTCCTATTGAATCTTATCTGCAGTTCACTAAGTAAATGCTCATTACGCTGAACTAATAGGCACACTTACGTATTCAGTAAGGAAATAATAATCATATAAAGGAACAAAGAGAACTGCTGTTTTACTGTCTCTGAATCAAGAATGGGACCAACTCTTACTGTAATAAAGGCACTAAAATCTACTATAGCAATTAGTTTTTGTTTTCATGGATGAGACTGTTAAACAGAGTCATTATCCTTCTTTCTTAAGTAATCACAAAAAAAAAAGGTGAAAAATCTCCCTAGATGTAACATCTTTCTACCTTTCAACCCTTGGCTTTAAGAGGGAAAGGTTAACAACGGAACAATGACATTGCTTGACAATCTTCACTCTCACAGCTACTATAAATCCTCTTTGGATCAATAGGGTCTCTAATCCAAATACAGAGCGCTAGCATCTGCTCTTCCTATTAGCACATGCTCCCCCTCCTGTTGACAAGACAGCATAGTTTTTCTATCACTGATGGGCAGAAAAAGGCTAACATTGCCCTTTTTCATCTAATGACAGCAAAGAAAAATGTAAGAGAAACAATAAAATATTCACTAAAAGTAGCCTTGAGACAGTATTTGATCAGCAAACTTGGCACAGAAAGAAAAGGTTCTGGCTAAGAAATCAACTGCTTAATCTAATTTTTACAATAACTCTGATGTTTGGGGGGAGTCCAGAGTGTCTTGTTATAATTTAGGATATGCTGTAGTTTTTTCCCCCCACTTTTACCAAGCCAATTTATTTCCAGTGATATGACACTAAGCAAAAAAAGGAAAAAATCTGAGCATTTGCTCATTTCAGACTTCATTTGTAGCACAGCTCTTTATCTTGGGAATTCCATTGTATTTTCTTTGAGCTAGGCCTTTTCACACAGTCAAGTTTAATTTAGCTACATTCAAAAATATAGAACCATAGTAACAAGCTTTCATTAAAATAGAAGGTGCATTTAAGCCAGAGCTATTCAAAAGAGAATCAAGTGTCTCAAAATTAATTTGCAATCACAAGGACATAAAAAAAAAATCTTTAACTACTGTCTCATTACTCTTCTGTGAGCTAAGTACTAAACCTAGTTTAGTTTCTTAAGGAACTGAGGAACAGATGAACAGAGGTTCAACTAAATGAAATCTTTATTGCTACTACACGAAAGAACAACTTAATTCTCAGAACTTCTATTAATAAACTCTTCTGAGTGTGTAAGAGTGCTAGCTCAATATGCATGTGTGGGAGTAGTGAAGTATTTTAACAGATGTCAGGCCTGAAGCTAAGTATAAAAATAAATAAATAAAAGCAAGAGTGAAGAAAGTTTGGGCTTGCAGTGATGACTTGATGCACTGCAGAGTAGCAAACAACTTTGCAATGTGTATTTCACTAAAGATGGCTTTTTCTTGAAGAATACTTTGTAATGGAGATGCAGACCCTACTTTTCTGTATATTTTCGTTAAAATCCCCACTGAACTACACAAAAGATATTTTTACAGATATTGAAAAACACAGCTGTTTTGAACAATAGCTGATGTCATTAAAGCAACCATTCTTAAGGACAAATTGTATGCCTTTTGCTTAATCATAGGTACTGCTGAAAGCATAGCAATGTTAGTTTGATAGAACTGTAGAAAGGCAGTATGGCAGCATGCTATTAGTAAAACAAAACAGCGCAGGCCAATGCAGCAGTATGTCGGGGTCTGTCTTATCTAAGAAGCCCTAGGAGAACAAAACCAAAGGTGAAATTCATCCCCAATTTCTGTGGTTACATCTCTGCTACAACCACTGTGCCAAGTCTACCGCGAGTACTGATACTTCAGTAGCACAGAGCACACCTAAACTCTGCAACACTCCAGAACTATTTCCATGTTTCCACTCACTCAGTTGCTATTTTTAGCACTGCTTCTTTTTCATAGCAACACACTGCTACTGTTTAAAAACATTTGTGTTATATTTGCCTGTCTTGCCCATCACACGTTCATTCTTGAAGCGACTAGAGACCGTAATCTCATGACAACTTTCACACATTAAGATGTGTGCACGTTTTAAGTCTAGGTCTATATTCTGATTGCTAAATATAAAAAATTCTCCCTCTATTCCTTCAAAAGCAGGATCTCCCATTTTCTGATTCATTCCAGAATTTATGGTTCTGATTCTACAAGTCCCTGTGGGGTACTGCTTTGAGATGTAAGGAACTGTAGCTTATTGAATTCAGCTTTCACTTTGGGGCTTAATCAAAAATGATTGAATCAGCAGAAGTCAAGTTTTAATTCCAGAAGATCTTCCAGGTAGAGATTCTAGTTTTGTTTGTCACAGAGTATATTGTAAAGCACTGCGTGCCCACCGACAACCTGATATAAAAGGTATCTATAACATGAAAATGAAGAGCGCTCTAAGTTAGTCCCACTGCTGCCACTCTAACCAAATGCAGATGCAAGATGTGACAGCCCCAGAATCCAGTCCCAACGAAGGGTCAGCATTTATGAAAGACTCTTGAAAAGTACTATTGACTGTTGTGCTTT
Organism: Arenaria interpres; assembly: GCA_013399435.1. Lineage (NCBI taxonomy): Eukaryota > Metazoa > Chordata > Aves > Charadriiformes > Scolopacidae > Arenaria > Arenaria interpres. The sequence goes on along the minus strand of VXAK01008839.1, from coordinate 51,423 downwards.
CACAAACAGCCACTTCGCCACATTCCCCCAGAACACAAGGAAATTCAAGTACACGCACCAAAAGCATTACTGTAATGTACACCACTGTTAGTATTCTTAGCAGCAAGCAAAGGACTGAACAGGAGGGACAATGAACTACCATCCACTTGGTTCCTTTTCAGATGGTACACTGTCAGGTAGCAAGGCCATATTGGAAGCTCTCAGCCTTAAATCCATCTTATTTGTAGGAGTATCTTTATGAAAAGCTAGTCTGGGTATTTTGCTAAAGGCTTATACTTTAACGCCAGGTTTAACACCTTATGTAAATATTGCTGCTTTCTGCATTGACTCCTAATCCACACCTCCTGAAAGTATTGCAGTGATTTGACAATTCCTGCATCGAGTCTTAGGGGGACAAGAGACTGATGATAAAGTAAATAGCCAGCAAACAGGCACTGAGCAGCCAGCGGACTGAAATATATCATACGGCACCTTTTCTGATACCAGCGTAAGTACTAGTGAGTCCATTTCGCTTCTTCCTGTGGCGATATAACCAGATGCTGAAGACCATAAGGATAATCCAACAGGCTGCGCCAATTCCAGCAATAAAGGCAGGCTGCTTTACTACATCAGAAATCTGCTGGGCTAAACTGACTTGATCTTCTGAAGACACAGGGTTTCCATGAGAATCTGAAAAAAAAACCAAAAACATCCAAAATAGCCAATTAATTTGAATGAGCAGCTGTAAAAGACAGGATGAAAATAAATGACATAACCATAGTCCATTTTTTCAAGGTAAAATCTTTAAGAATGCTCTTCAAAATCTCTTTTTACAGATTTAAATAGAGATGGTTTTCCATACAAGACAGGTACCTCCAATTTCACTGACTTTTGTTTGTTTATGAAACCTGCTAAAATCAGGCCACTAGGCAAAGAAGTAGAAAGTTAGGCTCATAAGTGTAAAACCTAGAGACTGCTATTTTTTTTATTTTATTTTTATTTTAGCATAGCAACACCAGCTTCAGAAAATTATTCAGAATCTCACCAAAGAATACAGTAAGAAAAAGAAAGCTCAAGTATGAAACGTGTGTAGTCAGTTTGAGCTCTGCTAATAGGTAGAAGTCAGCTACCAAATCATCCACTCAGAACTGAAAATCACAGAAGAATTACAAATTCACAGTACATTCACATGAGGTTGGCATTGAAGGATACATTTTAATTTAGCAGTTCCTGACAGATTACTTAAATCTTGTATTACACAGTCTAAAGTACTCTTTGTAGTCTCTCACTTTGACCTCAATTAAAACATACTGAATATTTAAAAGGTCATAAAGAAATAAAAGTACAAAATAACCAATCCTGCCCCTTTAATGTGGATGAAAAAGCTAAAGGATAACTAAAAAATGAGTTATGAATTGGTAAAAATAGTAAAACAGTCTCATTATTACCAAAAAGTAGCCCTTTTCAAAAACAGTTTATCCATAAACATCCCATATCAAAATAAAGAACGTGTAATTTTCCCCACACTTTTTTTCTCACTAGAATCAGTAAGAATCAGTCTTTTCTGCTCTTTCTGTACTAAACTTTTGCAAGAACCTTCTAGGAGCAGCAGTAAGAATATTCAGTTAGTGACCAATACTTTCTAACTGAAATGAAGCAACTCAAAGACAAAATACTGCCTTCCTGATTTTTTCACCACTACAGTGAGCGCTTACTGGAAATTTCATTACTGCACAGGATGAGGGCAAGAATTCAAAACCTTTACTCAGAGCGGATATTGCTTTACACATTCCACAGCTTAGTCTTTGAAATACCCGTTTTTACTCTTGTGTAAATCCAACAGTTACTTGCTTTTTACTATGGGTAGTGACATCAGATTGAGAATGCGAGATTAGTGTTTTAAGGAGAAAGGTGCTGTTATTAATTCTATTAATATAAACTACATGAAAAGTAAAAGCCTATTTACTTAAAAACCAGTACCTTTTCCCTACGAACTAACCAGTGAATAAATTTTTATTTTTATGATGACATGTCTTGCATTATTCCAAAGTAAGCCTAAATAAAATGTACGAAACAGCAATACAAACACGAGATGGAATCACAGGAAGTAACAAACATCCTCTGGAAAGGGATATCTTTTTGATTGGGAAATGGTTAAATTAATAACAGCTTCTTTGAGTGAAGAATTCCAGACTTCAGTTTTTGCGACATTGATGTCAAATACCTATTTTGCCGAGGAATCACCACTGTCTTTGACTGCTACCTTATTGGAAATTTCATTTCATATTTCAGGTCCCTTTATCTTCTGTGATCCTAACTGCACTGCCTCATCTGAAAGTTCACCAGGGAGACTCATTCTTTTCTTACTAATACACCCTTTGTGTCTGCTGGGTTTATAGATTTCATGCCTATTTGTGCAAGGTTAAGATGGGTTGCTTCAGATTTTATGGAGACAGTCAAGTGAAGTTCCACACAAGTGGCCAGATGGGCTTAAACGTATAAAGTATACTGTGACCAATGAATTAAATCTGTCACTTTCTATCTCATCTTTTGTCTCTTTGCAGCTGAGGCCATATTAAGATATGAAAACTTGCAGCATCAGTCTCTTTTCAAAATGAGTAAGCCCACTATTTCTATATTTTTAAACAGATATACTGCCTTGCACATGTTAATGGAATAGAACAAAAGATTTCCGGAGAACTTGTTGTCCTGAATAAATTTAGAAGACTGATAAATATTTCTTCTCTAATCCTTTAAATATATATATATTTAAAACAATAAATCCGGAGGGGGGGGAATAATCACAAACTCAAAAGCCAAATAAGAATGTTTTTTAAACATGTCAACAATTCAGCAATAGAGAGACAGTATTTTTGTATACACAGACATTTTGTGTTGCTCAGTCAATGCATGGCTGAAAATTGCAATACACTGAAGAATCTCTTTGAACATTTATTCTAATTTTTAATTACGATTCATTTCAGGGTATTACTTTGCTAGCCATTGCAAGCATAAGAACACTGCAATAATATATTTGCTTTTAAGAAACTAGGTTTATGGCATGTTGTACATGGGTGGACTGTTACAGCCATTGCATTAAATTAGCTGGTATATATTTACACACATGGTGAAGAGAAAAATGCATATGTGTTCCTATATAGTCATATAAACAGCATCATGGAAAAGAAGATAGAAGGGCTTTCAAGAGGCCATATTTGACCCATGTCCTGCTCCTGTTGTAATTAAAAAATAGAAAGTAAGTGAAACATAAAGCAAAGGGAAAGAAATCTAGTGAACCTTCCCATTACAAAAATTTCCAGGAAAGTTATCTTGGAAGGCTTTCTTTGAGAAGGTCATCTTCTCTCTCCATCATAGTTCTATGAGATCCCGAATGATCAGTCAGGAAAAAACCTCTTTAACTTAAGAAAAGTACTTTTTCTTCATCCCAGGAAATTTCTGGAAGCTTTGACTGAGATATAAACAGTTCATAATCAACATTCCTGTTCCTGCTTGCACTCCTCGGGGGGACGTGCCAAAATAATAAGTGAACATAAACATTCTACGGCAAAGCGCATCTTACTGCCAGAGCAGCAGCCGCAGCATTTAATGTACTTGAAAATGCCTCAGAGTTGTTGGAGCAGGCTGATCCCCCAACTCCCTGAAACCAGCATATTATCACTGTGACTCATCCCTTCTTCTTCTACCCCAAGATAAGAGCCTTCTTTTTAATCACAGATAATGTTGCTATGGCTACTGCTCACAAACTACCCGATTTGACTGTCTTGAAGCTCCAAGTTTCAAATTCCTATGAAAACTAATTAGATTTTACATCAAGAAGAATTGGGACCTCTAATTCTCTAATGTTAAATATTCATATGATAATAATAAAAATAACATAAAAACTAACATTTAAATTTCTAAATGTTAAATAAAAGACATATACAATTAATACTGTAGATTCAAAATAGACAGGTGAAATTCCAGGTTCACAGGTGTGCAGGCAACCTTAACTTTGCCGTATCCATGCACAACGTACGGAATAGTACTTTTCCATATGCCTGTCTCATTTAGTATACAAAATGTACAAACAGTAAGTAGGAAGATCTAAGTTTTGTTGACATTGCTAAATCTGCCAATTCAAAACCTGCAAAACACCTGGAATCTGCAACATAACGTCTGAGTGTTTCCTCAAATATATGTGCATGATGCAATATGGAAATTACTCAGTAAAATATGACCAGGTCAAGAATATACTGGTTTGTCTCCTTTGTTGTTATATACGTTTCCAAAACTGGAAAAATACCAGTTTTGCACTTCAATCTTACAACATACAGTTTGAGGAGAGAGCACTAAACTGGCTTGGAAGGGTTTGCAGCAAAGGAAAACAATTATTACTTTCTTCAAGTTGTTTGCAGAACACTAGACAAAAATATCAACAAAATCCCCTTACAACTATCATACGAGAAGTAATTGAATGGCTGACAGAATATGTCTGAAGGCATGCTGGCTAGTTCACAAACTGCATCCCCTAAATGAAGCAATTAGAACAATAGAGAGAGATTCAACAAGACTTTCTTGTGTTTTGTACACTTGAGACATCCACTGGTTGAATAATGCACTCAACATTTATAATAATTGTGCAGACATCTCTAAATAAATAACTACATACTATATATCCATATAAATTACATGTTTCAGAGTAACATTAACTGCCGTTGTGGGCTTCTCAGAGCTGGTATCCTGAACAAAATACATTGCAATATGTTCCAATTTCACTACTTAATTTGCCAACAGGCATAGGTAACACTGCCAAGCTAAGACAGCCAGTGTCCCATCACTGTACAAAAGTTAGGCTAGAGTCAGCAAATAATAATTTATTGTGATAATTCTCACCTTTCTGTATGGGACCTTTTTGTAACCAATGTCCTGAAGCTACACGTCGTGACAAGAAAAAAAGTTCTATCAAAATTCTATGATTTTTTTTCTCCACGGTATTATGAGCATCAGGGGTCAGTACTGGGACCAGTGTCATTTAACATCTTCGTCGGAGACATGGACAGTGGGATAGAGTGCACCCTCAGCATGTTTGCCAACAACACCAAGCTGTATGGCACGGTCGACACGCTGGAGGGAAGGGATGCCATCCAGAGGGACCTGGACAGGCTTCAGAGGTGGGCCCATGCAAACTTCATGGAGCTCAACCATGCCAAGCGCAAGGTCCTGCACCTGGGACATGGCAATCTCAGGCACAAATACAGGCTGGGGGGAGAATGGCTGGAGAGCAGCCCTGAGAAGGACTTAGGAGTGTTGGTAGATGAGAAGCTCAATGTAAACCAGCAATCCAAGCTGGCTGCCCAGAAAGCCAACCATATCCTGGGCTGCATCAAAAGAAGTGTGGCCAGCAGGTCAAGGGAGGTGATTCTGCCCCTCTACTCCACTCTGGTGAGACCCCACCTGGAGTACTGTGTCCAGCTCTGGAGTCCTCAGCACAAGAAGGACACGGACCTGTTGGAACAGGTCCAGGGGAGGGCCATGAAAATGATCCGAGGGCTGGAGCACCTCTCCTGTGAATGAGAGAGCTGGGATTGTTCAGTCTTGAGAAGAGAAGGCTCTGGGAAGACCTTATAACAGCCTCCCAGTACCTGAAGGGGGCCTACAGGAAAGATGGGGAGGGACTCTTTATCAGGGAGTGTGGTGATGAGGGGTAATGGTTTTAAACTGAAAGAGAGGAGATTTAGATTAGATACTAGAAAGAATTTTTTTTCTGTGAGGGTGCTGAGGCACTGGAACAGGTTGCCCTGTTGTGGGAAGTTGTGGGAGCCCCATCCCTGGAGGTGTTCAAGGCCAGGCTGGATGGGGCTTTGAGCAACCTGGTCTACTAGGGGGTATCCCTGCGCAGGGCAGTGGGGATTGGAACTAGATGATCTTTAAGGTCCCTTCCAACTCTAACCATTCTATGATTCTATAAGCACAACATAGTGAGCTGTGACAAGCTCTTATGAAATACGAATATTTTTCCTTAACACCAAAGCTCTTGCTTTATGCAAAATATCAATTTTTAAATAAAAAAAAAACCAAAAAACAAAAAAATGGTTTTCCAGCCCTTGGAATTCCACAGAAAGCTTTGAAAGGTCATTCAAAAACCAAGAGGAAAATTCAGAAGGCCCAAGGGGAGTGTTTGAAGATGACATATGATTTTTCAGTTGATCTCATAATTTTAAACACTGAAAGGTGATTTTTGAATAACAAGCAAGTATATTGTTGGCTTGTCCCCAGTGACACGGGAAGTCTGGGGTACCGCAGCTCAGCGAGCTGCTTCATGTCAGCTGAGACACGGAAAATGAAAGAGCTTTGAGCTTACAATTTGTACCTGTCTTTGTAACAGGTTAAGTGCGTGCACAAGGTCAGTTATCACAGCTCAGCTGATGCACGGGACGGCGATTGCACGCCTCAGCTCTCAGAGAATCCAACGTCTCCTGTCCTCCCCTCTTGTTCTGGAAGGCGGCCTCTGAAAGATGAAGCTTCCTCCTGTCACACACACGGCTGAAACTCTGCCCAGACATTTCTCACAGTCACAAACCCAGGAGCACCCTGCACAGCACACAGACTCTAATATGAGGTTGCTGTACAAGACAGTATGCTACACTGGGGAAAAAACCCTCTTCTTTGGATGCTCTGGAGCCAGCTACAATGTAGTCTCACATTTTGCAAGAAAAACACATTGTAAGGAGATAGATGTTTGATTTTAATGAAAAGTTCTTTAAAAAAGAGTAAGTGAATATCTAAATCACACAGTACATCCTGTTTCCATACATGGAATTCTGAATTAATTTAAAAAAAAAGGATTGTACTAATTCAGATATCAGAAAAAGGTTTCCTGAAGGAATAGTTGGGATCAGTGACAGAACTGTAGAAACTTGAAGTTCTCAGTGGCAAGCACACAGCTCCTAGAGCAGATACATACAAGGAGTCAGGACTCTTTCAAACCTTCTAAAAGTAGCATCGTTACTCCTCTTTCCTCCCCCTCTCTGGCCTCTCTTCCCTCTCTCTGTAACCATGTAATTTATTGCTGGTGAAAAGTGCCAATTGATGACATCAACAAATTAATTTTCTTTCTTCAGAAGAGCTACCAGAAAACTCCAGTGTCTGCTCCACCCCCATGCTGGGAGCACATCCAAGAACTAAGAATGTGATTCCTTGCGGGGGCTGTAGGAGAACTTGTATCTCAGGGTAGAGTCAGTTAAACTGCGGCCATCCTTCTGCCTTGATGACTGTAGGTTGATCTGTGCTACTAAAGGGTACTCCTCTTCAATTTAAGTACTAATTTTCAGCAGCCTCCTGCAGTGGCCAAAAGGACTGCAACACTGTCTAGGTATTTCTTTGTGCTGCTTCTAGTGGCATGGATCTCCAAAAGACTCCTGTCTCCAGGTCTTTGCCACGTAACAACCAAATTATGGGATTTTTGCTACACCGTATGTATATTTCTCATGCCACTTAATTAGAAGCAAGCAGCACAGACTACAAAAGGACCCCAAGGAAATATACGGATTCTACTAGACTTGAACATCTGAACACCCTCCAAGGTGTGTGATTGCTTCATGCTTTCTAATTTAGTGTCAGTAAAGGCCAGGAACCCAGAAGCAGGCAAAAATCTTACCCTGATGGAGTCTCATTTGTTTCTTTTTCCACTTGCCCAAAACCCTAACATGATTAAGTTCAATTATAAAATTCACCTTCTTTTAGCATTTGGTTATCATCAGAGAAAAGGAAAAAAAAGAAGTGATTATGAAGTCTTTAGCTTTGAACATCAAAGATACCCCCTTATTTTACACTCATAAGCCTCACTAATTGCAAATTTTCAAAATCTAAGCCATAAAGAACAAACTTGACTTTGACTGGAAAGCTGGTTGTAGAAAGCTGTGAATGGAAGCTGGCTATAGGGAAAAACAATCCAACAAATAACCATGGGTTTTGCACATGTTAATGGAGTATCATATAAGCTGTGTGTAATTTTGTCATAAAATCTCTATTAATGTAACTGGGAATCATATGCTTGTGTAAGTTAAATAAGTTAAAGATGACCTTCATCTTAATATTCAAGGAAATGTACATGTAATTTTCCAGAGAATATAATACTTGTTTGGTCTTGTTTTCACATGCAGTAATTATAGATTTTTAAATACGAAAAGTTAAATAACAAGGAATATCATAGAATCATTTAGGTTGGAAAAGACCCTTGGGATCATCGAGTCCAACCATCAACCCTACTCTACAAAGTTCTCCCCTACACCATATCCCCCAACACCACATCTAAACGGCTCTTAAACACGTCCAGGGATGGCGACTCAACCACCTCCCTGGGCGGCCTATTCCAGTGTCTGACCACTCTTTCTGTGAAAAATTCTTTCCTAATGTTCAGTCTAAACCTACCCTGTTGGAGCTCAAAGCCATTCCCTCTCATTCTGTCACTAATTACCTGCGAGAAGAGACCAGCACCAACCTCTCTACAGTGTCCTTTCAAGTAGTTGTAGAGAGTGATGAGGTCTCCCCTCAGCCTCCTCTTCCTCAAACTAAATAGTCCCAGCTCCTTCAACCGCTCTTCATAAGATTGATGCTCCAGGCCCTTCACCCGCTTCGTTGCCCTCCTCTGCACTCGCTCCAGCACCTCGATATCTCTCTTGTATNTGGCCCAAGTGCAGAACCTGGCACTTGGCCTTGTTGAAGCTCATACCACTGATATTGGCCCAATGATCCAATCTATCTAAGTCTCTCTGTAGAGCTTCCCTATCCTCCTGGGAATCAACACTCCTGCTTAACTCGGTGTCATCTGCGAACTTGCTGATGATACACCCTATGTCCTTATCGAGATTGTCAATAAAGATGTTAAACAGAAATGGTCCCAACACTGAGCCCTGAGGCACACCACTTGTGACCGGCCACCAGCTGGATTTAAATCCATTGATCACCACTCTTTGGGACCTTCCAGTCAGCCAGTGCTTGATCCAGTGGATCGTATGCTCGTCCAGGCCATGTACAGCCAGTTTTTCCACAAGAATTCTATGGGGGACAGTATCGAATGCTTTTCGAAAGTCCAGGTATACAATATCCACAGCCTTTCCCTCATCCAATAATATCTACTAATGATACAGATATAGACAGGATATAAAGTCCAAAGCAGCATGCTGAGCTTGCTTTCACAATTACATACTGTAATGATAAAGTATTTTGATACAGGCATACTGGTAAAGCAGCATATGAATATACCTAAGGCTACTTTAAATAACCTTCAGCTATCCACCAGCAAAGATTCTTTTCTCCCAGATAAATTCAGGAGTGATGCCCCTGATCTGCATTTATGACACAGAGATTTTAGGTGTAAATGAAGTTAGGAGGTCAAGATTATTGTAAACCACCTGTGTACCACTTTTTCCTGTACTTGGGTTATTTACTAGCTTTCACACATAGTTGATATATATATTGCGCCTCATTTTAGCATACTTTTGGTTTTTTTGCTTCAATGAAGAAAGATAAAGTCTGATTAAGACAAATTATACCCCTAAACTAAAAGTGAGCCAACATTGAGTGATTCATACTCCCCTACACATTTTACTACACCAGTCTTAAGTGTAAAAATTTACTTTGAAAAAAATTAATAACCAAAAAGCACTGCTGAATTCGGAGACTAAAAAAACCTGTGTTGTTATAATCACATCTTTAGAATGCAGTTCTAAGGCAATTTTAAAACCAGAAATGCCAAATCCTGCTATTCCAGAGATCAAGTAACGCTATATATTTCACTTGTCTTGAAAGTATTTCTGGTGCCATAAAGGACAAAAGAAAACAAACAAAAATAATCAAAACCAATAGGTAGGATTACCAGCAGGCTTACCTAATTGGATAAACTGGGGATCACTTTTCACTCCAGGTCCTGCCCCGGTACTTGCTGCCACTTCCACGCTATATCGAATACCAGGAACCAGGGAGGGGATGACTACAGAAAAGGTGGAACCATCTACCGTCTTGTTTATATGATATCGACTTTCATTGCCAAGACACCAAACCTGCAGGGAAGTAAGTGTATGGTACATATAAATGTTCAAAATTCAAGACCAAAGGATAAGTAGAAAGAAGGATCACACATTGCTTTCTGTTGGATAAAGAAATTTAGAATGTGTCACTACTTTAACATCTGCAGTCACGAATTGCTGTCCCAGGCACTGTATGAATATTGAAAAGATACTTCTTGTTCCAAAGAGCAGCTCCAACTGTTGAAATTACTTGACGGGTTTACTGTAATTCACTTACAGTTCAACCAGTGACATCAGTGCTAATAAAACTAAAAGCATTAGTTACACAGAACAAGTAAGGGAAGCCCCGTAAGCCAAGAATCGTTCACATAAACAACAAAGAGCATTCAGTTAAAAGAATTTGCAATTCTCTTCTTCAGGAATCATTTGTCAAGCAAGGCTTTCTTCACTCAAGTGCAAGGACAAGTCTTTCATCACGTGACGTCACGAGAGAATCGATACCATGCTGGAATGGAAACGTTTTTTTAAAAAAAAAAAAAAAGGGCAGCAAGAGGTAAGGATTGGGTAACATGTCATCTATTGTGAGGCAATAGCACGATATCAGATCTCATTTTTTGGTTGAGATCAGAACATGGGTCTAATGACTTCAATTCATCGCTTTATAAACTACATCAGTGATATTAAATGATTGGGAGAAATAACATAATAAGATATTTTTATCTCTTTAGGCCTGTACCATTGATACAGTGAATGCTTGTAAGAGTATGGTTGAATATTCCAAGAGTATCCCAACTGCTATTAAAGGTGAAGCAGCAGCTAATCTAGATGTGCTAAAAACTGGTGAAGCTGCGTTGATTTCCTTCTTATTCCCTTTCCACAAATGTATTGTTCTACAATGAATATTTATCAGGAAATTTAAATTAGTTACATTCAATATGTTTTCTGTAAAGGAGCAAACTTGCCTGAAACAAGCACCACTTCTGAACCTGTGTTTATTATACCAAGGAGGGAATATTTTACTTTTGACATAGGGAGCTCCTAAATGATTTAGTGTGAATCTCTCGTGCAATTCAGGCTGGACACTGGAAAATTTATTTCACCTTCAGGACAATGTAAGACCCATTTTCCTTCACTGGATGTCAAGGTCTGAAACAAGGCTAGTGGGACACTGTGAGGCTCTGAAATTCATTTTAAGCTCCTTTGAAACAGAATCCCAACACAGTATATACATAGTTGCTGCTGCAGAGCAGGTCAGAGCACATGAAGAGAATCTCCTTTTTATATTCTGATACTGAGCAGGGACTGTTTCAGTCAGTAGTAGTAGTATAATTATTTGTAATATTAGTAATATTGCTCTTAAATCCTGAAGGATGGTCCATGAAAATGCTCTTATGTAAATAAGAACTTGATAAAGTGAGGAACAGAAGATTTAAATCTATGTTTTGACATATCATTTTTACAGAAATTGTTACTGCCATCTTGTACAGTGGTGTAAGTGCAAACAAAAACAATTTATTATGTACTTGTAACTATCCACTACTAATTAACAAAAATGTTTTGGTTTTAGGCACTCAAATACATGGCGAAATTCACAAACCAAGAGTGTTAGGTTAAACATCAGGTTATTCAGTACTTGCCATGCTGTATTTGATTGTATACTTAAATAGACAACTGAAAACAAACTTTTAGAATGTTATGAAAGAAGGAGGAATTCACACTATATAGACACATAATTGAAGAAAGAATGTTTAACAAGGTAATTTCTAACTTCATGCCAGGGAAGGAGGAATGATTCCTGCTGTGATTTGAATTTCTGCCTTTTTGCGTGTGCTACTGACACTTCTTCAGTTAAGATGGTATCCTCCTTGCTATTCATTTTATCTTTTAATTAAAGCAGGTACACTCTTGCCTTAGATCTGAGCTGCTAAGAAAACAAAGAATTCCCCCATATATGTGTACCTTTTTTCTTGGAGAAAACATAGGACACAATAAAACAAAGAGGAAAGAAAAACATTTTACTAGATTTGTGTTTGTTTTTTTTCTTCTTATTAAACCTTAAATCACTGGCTCTGTACTTATTTAGTTTTTAGACACAAATATTAATTTCATATAGAAACTTAAATAGGAATTACATATATATTCATTGTGTCTGTTTTCTGTTCATTGTGTAAACACAAAGGAAAAGAATGGCATCCACACAATAAAAGTAGGTGTGAAATGTGCCAGTGTGCCATCTAGTGCTACACAAGCACTACAAGATGCTTGCTTCTACACCTGATAGCCTATTACCTCTGAATGCTAAGAGGTATGTTAGGTATTATATCCACCTGGAAACGTGAATTTCCTGACTTTTATTGGTTTGTCCTTACAACCTTAACATTCCTCCGATGCAGTTTCTTGGTGGAAATAATTCCATCTCTTCAGCTCAAAGTCTGTCTTTATTTAAAGTAACTTTGCAAGTATTTTGTTCCCAATTACATTATATGTCTGAAACTAAGCTGTAAACTGATTTTTTTACCAGTTGAGCAGGTTCTGAAAGGCATGTTATTATTCTAAATTGACCATGAAGCTTAGTGATCTCTTCCCTTTCCCTTTTCTACTGATGAAAAAAAAAAAAATAATAGCAGAATGAGTTTTGATGGCTAGGAATATATATCTATAGCACAGTATTTTAACCTGAAAAACAGCCAAGATGTTCTCATTTGAAAAATTTTCTCAATAATGTGCATTTGCAGGAGACTGAAACCAAAGACCCTGCCTCTCTGAGGCTATAAAGCTTATTTGATATCCGCAACTGGAAAAATAAGCTTCATTTACTTTGCTGTGTAAATTATCACAAAACAATTTGAACTAAAAATAAATACAGCGTATGCTCCTAAATGAACATCAAATAATAAATATTTTATAATGTACTTCAATTTGTTAAAAACTAAATAGCATAAAGAGAACTGTGTTTGTGTGAAAGAAAAGAAAAAATTCTATACACTAAATACATTTATTACACAACCACATTCTTTACTTGAATGTTTTCCATTTAACTACCCAGTTATGCATAATTTCCTCAGATCTTAACACTGTTAATTATTATTCCTGAGCTTTTCAAGTCATTAAGCCTGTTTATATTTACTACCTTGACCAATGTCTTTGAGTCACAAAACAGTTCACAAACAGGTATGGTTCTCTCTCTACTTGTGTGTGCATTTCTCAAGTTATAATGAAGGCAAGAAGGTAGTTGTTTTAATTAAGAGTGTTGACCCTCTGCTTTGATTTATGGAGGCCGTTTTAATTGCCTTCTACCGTCTAGACGCAACTACTACATATGGAGTTCGAGTCAAAGTGATCTTGTCTCATTTGCTCTGACTAACCAGAAGATGGAGCCAAGCACCCACGAACAACCTAACCTCTCACTACCTGCCCAATACTCCCGCTCTGCCCGGGATCAAGGCATGCCAGCAGTACCTTATATTCTTGAACCATCCCGTTCTGGTTGTCCTCGGGGGGCGGCTGCCAAGTGACCACAATTGCCGTCCCGTTCCCATCGTTCTTGGTTACTGAAACACTCTGAGGTGGAGCACTAGGAGCTGTTTGTTTGGAAAGAAGGATTGAACAGTTAAGTTCGTCACACACAGAAGTGAGGTTTTTTTAAGAGGAAGATGGTTTCTGGGCTACGCAAATGCATTCCTTTATGCCCCATCCTTCATTGAGGCAGTTCTTGCCCACAAGACAAAATGATACAGAAGGAAAGGGATGTGAACCTGCAACCAGGCTTCTGAGTTCTGCTGCAGTCTTGCTGTGCAGGACAGGAAGAGTCACACTCATCACCAGACTCTCCAAAGTCAGACACCCATTACCTGAATGTCACAGTCCTGACCACTGATTTCCTCATTGGTTTCAAACCATCTCCCCGAGGATCAACAGTTTTGAAAAATAAAGTCTATAAATTCACCCCAACAGAATGCTAGATCTCAGTTCCTCTAGTGTGTAAATAAAAGTGAGTTATACAAGTATTATTGAAATCAAGACAGAATGTGTTAATATTAACACATTTATAATAACAATTTATGTTTTGCATTTTAAATAGTCTTTCTTAAAACTGGATGCTTAGCATGAATGCAGTTAAGCACACCTCTTGAACCACTCGCAGCAATAAACCAGAGCTACATGGCATTTATACTGGCGAGGCAAGAGAGAAGGGGAAAGGTTGTACATCCCAACAGAGGCTCTGAAATCCCTATTCAGAGGCACTGGCCATCTTGCATACTCATTATGCCTGAGCAGCAACAAAAGGAAGACTTCATGCACCTTCTCTTTTTAGCACACGTCTGAGATGGAAATACATAATTTAGTTCACTATATCTGTTGCCCTCATTCATCTTTTCATTTTGCCTTACTGATTGATCCAGATATAAAAGCCTTCTAAAAACGTGGTTTCCATTCCCTCAGCCACATAGCTCTTTGATGATTTCTGTGGTGTCTGCTATCTACTCAAGATAGTGATTAGCAAGTGCTTGAATCTGACAGAAGTCACTTGTGACCAGACCATGAACTCAGCAGGGAGGAGTGCACACTGCAGTGAAGATAAAAAGCGCATTTCCCATTGTGTGTTGGAGGGGATCTATGCACATCCCTCTCTCTCTGTCTCTTGCGCGTGGTTCTGAATATTTACTTCTGTGTCACCAAACAATTCACGTAATGATCAGTCCAACAGAGCCTCCTCTGCCGCAGACTGCTGTTCTCAAACAGCACGCACTTCAAACAAAATCAAATAATGAACATATCAGAGGAAAGCAGGCCAGACTACTACTTCAAAAAGGAAAGATGAAGACAGTCTGGCTCCTACTTGCCTTCTTCCAGGGTCTTTGCAAATTTCACTTCACTATCTGCTCCCTGAAACTCATTAAAAAAAGGGCGGGCCTTGATTTCGTAGTTTACACCCTTCTTCAGCTCCGGAATGATAACGCTGTTTTTGGTTGGAGTCCTCACTTCAAAGATTAACCACTCTGACTCTCCATAGGATGCTGGTGTAGGCCGGTACAGAATTTTATATCCTTGAATATACTGGGATTGCTGGTCCACCTGGCAAGACAGCAGAACACACGACACATCCTTGAACAAGTATAACCCAGGAATGATGTATGTGACACTATGCATGGTCCTTGGCCTATCTGTTCATTTTATTCAAAGTAAACAACACTGCCAAAGTAGATAAAGGCTCCTTGCGTTATAGCAAATTACCGGCCTGATTCACAAGTGCATTAATCTGTTTGATGCTGGTAGAACCGTGCTGGTTTCTGTGGATTTATGAAGGCATTAAAGGGGGATAACAGAGTTGTATAATATGCTCCAGCTCCACGAAATTAACAGCCTTTGAATGCGCTGAACGATGGAGCTCAGCACAGGCCAGATTTCTGCCCACCTGGACCTGCCCCACAGGGCAGGGGGCACATGGGGAAAGGGGGGAGGGTGGGGAGAGGGGATCTATAGCTCAACAACTCAGGGTGATGGACACCGAGATCAAAGAGACAGCCTGCCAGCTCTCCTGAGGTGTGGAAACCTCCCCAAATCCATGAAATGAGCACTGCTTCCTGCTTGCTTCCTCCTGAAGAAAATGAATGGGAAGGGCAAATGGCTGGCACTATCTCCATCACTGTGACTAGGCTGGGCTCTGTCAGAAGGCAGGTTTGTCCACGCACCTCCTCCATGTCCACCCGCTCAGCAGGAGGCTCCTCTGCTGGAGGGAAAGGGCTGTTCTTAGAGGGCTCGGAAGAGGCTCATAAAACTCTCTATGGTAACACAGATGAGATTTGGAAAAGTGGATCAAAATGATACTCAGTGGTCCTGAATACTTTTTAGACCAAGGTCATTCTATATCACGTGCATGAAGAAAGACATCTTAATATAAATGAGGGTGGGACACAATGTGTTTGGCTATAGCTGAAGCAGAAATCTGTCTTATAGAAGTGATCTCTTGTGGAGCATTCACTATCTTTTAATTACTGGTTTCAATTTCTGATGAATAAGGAAGTCCAATAACAACAACAACAACAAAATTTTAGAAGTGCATCAAATTTTCCCTGCCTTCAAAAGTCTCATACAGTGACATAATAAAACTGTTTGCTTGCAATTTTACTCCAAAAGCAACACTTTTCATTTTTAATAATCACATAAAGAATGCGTGTGCTAGCTCAAACTGAGGTAATGCTTATTTTTGAAATTGCAGAAAAGCCACAGGCCACCCAAGAGACTGATAAAAACGCCTCTCTGGAAAAGGTTGTTCTGTAAGTAAAGGTCAAACAAAATCGTGCCAGGAACCTTAAAGATGTTTTAACGTTCTTAGTTAAAACAGGAGATTGCCTGCCGCAGGTGGCCATACTGCAGGTGACACTGTAATTACCATGCAACACAGCAGGTATTATTTGTTCTCTTGCAGCCATCCAGAGCCCTGATCATGGACCAGGACTCCATTGGGCTAGGGCTCTTCTACAAAGTCAAACTGCTTTTTGTTCCTGTTCAAAATGTTCTGCCATGACATGGCAGGGGCTACACCCCGTGCTCTCCTACACTGTCCCTGCCAATATATTGGCACGTTCAGATGGAAGTCCGAAAAAGACCTCAAAGCTCACTCTCTGGATTTATTCCTGCACCCAGTACAATTATCCACCATTTTTTTTCTTCATTCTGCATTCTGTTTTAAAACTGCTCTTCTTTGAATTACATTTTCTTATGTCATTGCTCGGTACTTGCAGTTTCCTGTATTGTTCTTTCTCTTAATTTCTACCTCTGGATTGCCAAATGTCTCCCACAGCAAGCCATTTCTAATCCTTTCTTTCACTGAGGCCTCAGTCTTGTAAGCCTACTTGCATCTTTTTCACGTAAGTTCCCACTGCCTTTGCTTCAGGACTCCTATCGTATTGTTTCCTCACTCTCTCATTTCCCCTGCTATATCCTCCATGCGGCCAACTTCCTGCTTCCTCCTGCCAGAGCAACGCCAACACAACATCTGAAAACCATTTGCCCTTCTCATCTCTTCTCCCTGTACTGTGCGTACTCATAGCACCATGGGAAAGAATAGGTTCAGATGAGGCTATACAGGTTTGGGTGTGCTTCTCAGTAGGTATGTAGGACAGAGGGAACTCTTTCAAACAGAATTATGCAGTATTTCTCTCCACCGGTAAGTGACAGACAGGGAAGTGCCCATGTTATCTCATTAGGGGACTGACACACTTCCTACTGAAAGCAGTGCAAAAGCTTCAAATGATAAGACTCAAGAAAGCTTTGATCAGTCCTTTAGCTTCCAGAGCAGGACTCCGAAACTCTCACCATATTACAAACAGCACTCTCTACGGAGACAAAATTTAATGAAGTAGGAAAGCAAAGCCCAAGTAACATTCACTCCAGAGAAAAACATTTGCAGGCATACAAACTACACAGCTTCTTAAAGTGTGACTCCACTGCAGTCAAACAGTACAATTCAGCAGTATCTATAACCACCTCCATGATACAGGTAAATACTTACAGTCCAGTGAACTTCAATTGAGGAGGAAGAAAGGATAGTAGGGTTGTGCAGATGTAGTACCACATCACCTAGTTCTCTCTGGACCTGCTTGTGATCCACACCTTGACTTGTTGGTGGAACATCTGTAATAATTTAAGATTCTATTCTCACAAGTATACATGATTGTTAAAATAAGAACATGTAAATACAAATGAACACATCATAAAGTATACGGTGCTATCACCAATAAAGTTTACCCTAAGTACTTCCAAATTATGTAAGAAAAAACTACATGAAGTATTTTTCTGATCAAATCACCAATGCTTAGGTAGTACCAAATCAATGCACTGCATTTTCTTCGACAAACAGGAGGGAGGGAAATGCTGCATAAAGAGAAAAACCACACTCAGGGATGTCTTTGGTAAATGATTATAGCAGCATCCCTTTATTCTTTCCTGCTGGGAGGAGAAAACATTCTATTATCCTTTGCAAATTTCAAAAGACCAGGAAAGCTGTAAAGAATAGCAAAATCAGAAACTGTATCTTCAAATAAATTCATGTGCAAAGTTACTGTTTTTAATTACAAAATAAATGTAACAGCTGAAGAAAAGGAAAATGAATCACGTGGCTGTAGCTTCTCTGATGGCAAGTGACTTCTGTAAACAGGAGGCAGAGCACAGCTGAGTGCTGTCTGGCTCTTCTCTGACATTTGGTCTATCTTATAGCTAAAAATTGTTCATACGCATGAAGGGACAAATTCCTCTCAAAATACGCAATGGTACAACAGAAATACATATTTTCTGCATGCAGAGCCCTTGAAAAGCATATTTAACTGAAATGGAATGACTGTCAGACATGCATAAAACTTATAGAGCAATCACACTAATAGGGTGTCTAAAATACACACGCACTATGGACAGCAGAGTAACGTAGTTTCTGTATTGATTTCATAGATCTGTCTTTGATCGCTTTATTTTAAACAAATATCATGCTGACTATGGCAAAAAATCACAGACTGGGAAATCCATGAAAAGTTTTTAAATTAATCTAATTCCAGATACAGAATAATGCACTACATAAACTTTGCTCCTGCCTACTACTTCTCTGCCTGATCTCCTCTAATGGCAAAGCAAGATCAGGAAATCTTCAAGGGTTCTATTCTCTGAAGACCTTGGAAATTTCCATACTTGTCTGCTTAAAAGAAGTGCCAAAGAGAAAGTACACAGAAATTGAATTTATATTTATGTACCACTACAACTCCTGTAATAAGTCACTGTTGGTGTGTAGACTATCTTGAAAGCTGAGGTTTGGATGGTGCAGTTGGTCCTGATATAGAAGACACTTACAAAATGCAAACGCAACAGCTGTAAAGCATGCTTTTTGCATGGTGATCATATTCCCAGTTTACCACCTTTTGGTCTTGTCTAAATAAAAAAACCAACCCCCAACATTGTAACACTGCACTAGGACAAGACAACTTTATTTCCAGAAATATAGTTCCATTTGGGAATACAAAGCCTATGGCACTTTGAACTTTTATCATACAGTTTCCTCAACGCATTTACAAGAAGATGGCATTTCTTCAAAGTTAAAGAAGCAAACTGGGGTTAGTGTGCAGTCAGTGAGAGAGAAATCTGGATTCTTAGCAAGGAACACTGATAAAAACAAAACCAAAAAACCTCCACTGAGTCACTGCTGTATCCACATGTAGTATGTTCTGACGAACGGTCCATTTATCAGAGTATTTCCCTCCCCTCGAAGTGTGAAAGCATTAAAGATAGAAGCTTCTGTTTGGAGAGTTGCCTAAATATCACTCTGCACAGAATGTAACAGGAAAGTCAGTGGAATAATTAGTTCTATCTCTTGTTAGTCATAAAAGATGAGTCATCAACAATATGAATCAAACTATTAATAGGCTCAGCCATTTGCACATCTGGGCTGTACAATACATGTGTTTTCTTGTTTCAGCTCCAAGTTTCCAAGACAGGGACTGCCAGTGAGAACACCTAAGCACGTTGTTGTTAAAGTTGGTAAAATGTAAAGACGAAGGTAGGTTAGGTTCCTGGTCTGGACATGCATTTAGGACAAGACTATATTACTTTTTCCCAGAAAAAAGTGAACTGGGAAATTTTTGAACTTACTTATCTAGACCACAACTTACACAAAACTGAAACAATATTGGAAGAAGAGTGGAACTGCTGTAAAGAACTTGACACTTGATTACATTTCTTACTATTAATGACAATTTTATCTATCTATTGATTGTTATTTTCACTCAGTCTTTCTGTGGTTCTCAGCTCTTCAGCTCTACTAGATGCCCAGAGGACAGCAAAGTTTTCCATGCCATTATAAGCGATTCAGTTCTGTTGAGCGAACAGAACACTGCCTCATTCGCTGTTTATCAGAGTCAGGTCAGTGATCAGTTCACTTGGGACATTCAGACCCGATACCTCATCTCATCTCCAGGACTGAAACTACACTGCATGAAAAATGGACTCGTGCAGAACATTGCAGCCTGTCTCTACACATATTGCCTTATTCCCAGGAATACAGAAATCTCTCCCTGGTAATAGATTTAGGAACCCATGAAATCCCTATTTTCCATATGGCTGCGACTCTGCTGTCTAAATACGCATCTATTGAAATTGTCACCCATCAGGAGAAATGCATAGTAACAAAGGACAGCAATGTGAAATTGTTCCCTCCTCAAGGCAGATGAGAAAGACTTGCTTTTAGAGCAACTTCAGAAAAAATGAAAAGTCATCAAAGGAAAATGCTTTGTTTCTTTTAAGGAACTTCCTTTCAAAAACAAACATGTACTTACTTATGCAAACAAAGAAACAAACATACGACACTTAATAAGACAATGGGTCAATTTCTCCATTGAGTAGGAAAAGCAGGAAAAGAAAGATGATCTCTCATTTTTACTTTGAAAAATAGTATGTCCAATTTTTCTCCAGAATCTAAGTATTTCCACTAGAAAAATGCAGGCTGCAAAGTTGCTATGTCCTGTAGACATTTAATAAGTGTCATTTAATTTCTACAGGGGACACAGAGTTATTTTAAATCTTACATAGGTGGTTTTAGTCCATAGTTGGACTCCAGCCATAGCTGGAGTCAGTGAATGACTCCATCATCCACTACTACTCAGCCTTTTCTTCCACTTGGCTATCTGTAACCACTGTCTCTCCTCTGTACTATTTTACTTTCAATAGTTTTACTATTGAAATGCTTTTAATAGCTTGCCAAAACCTCCTCTTAACTGGCCCATGATGCCTGATTCCTTCATATTCTAAACTTTTCTCTTTCCTAATGCAGCAGAAACCTATCTAGATTATGTGCTGTTTCTCTGTCTCAGTCTTAAGCCTCATTTGATTCACCGGACATAATAACAACATTTCCATGGAATTTGAGGATTTGCGTGATAACGTAAAAAATCAGAGATTACTTCTGTTGCTAACAAGAGCTATTCTGCCATATGTAACTATCTTTGAATAAGAGATACTAGGGTTCCCTTAGGCAATGCAATATGCTGTCTAAGCAGCTTTCAGAGTCTATGTTATAGAGAAATGCAAGTTTATAAAGATTGTATTTTGCTATCTAGTATATATCATAGTCAGGATAGGCAGACAGTCAAAAGCTACCAGAATCCCTGCATCTGGTATTGCTCAGTCAACTTGTGACAGACACGGGGGACACTTAAAACATTCAGTATCAAATGCTTACCTTGAGTTTTCACTGGATCAGATATTTGGCTTGGGTCACTCAGTCCATATGCATTAGCTGCCCTCACAAGGAACAGATAAATTGCATTAGGTTTTAGCCCTTTAACTGCAAAACTCTCTGTTTTCACATTTTCAGCTACAGTTTGCCAGCTGCTACCAGATGCATGGCTAAGGATAAAACACACACAACAGCAGGTTAGCACGTGCTTCTTTAACAACGTATTATATATAAGCGCAAGTACAGTCAGATCACATGAGACTTACATACCTGAAGGCCTCAATTATGTAAGAGGTTGGTGTTGCACCTGAATTCAAATTAGGTTGCCACGACAATGTGACTGTATTTCTGCTGACATCTGTAACCTCGGGTTTTGATGGGGCACTAGGAATCAAGTTTGGGTCGGTGGGTCTTGGTGGCTGCACTGGGACGCCAAACTCTAACAAAGGAGAGAGAAATGCTGAGTATAGGCAGGAAGCAGCTGTAAGCTAAATTCTGTTCACATCTGCACTGACAATTTATGACAGACTCAGATAACTTCTGCATTTCAATTTCTGATTTTCCTTTATGTATTTTCTCCACACAGAGAAACCCTAATTGATTTACCTTGGACCTCTATGTATGCGCTCCATGTAGCTTCGCCACTTGGGGTTGAAGCGATGCAGGTGTACCGACCAGTGTCGCCCAGCTGAGTGGGAAGAGAGAAGAATAAATATTTGAAACAATCAGGCACTCAGCGGGCTAGAAAAGTAATTACAGCTCTCTATGTTCCCCCATGAATATGGATAGACGTTATTAAGCTGCAAAAACTTCGAACCAGAAACTTCTTCCATTAGAAGTTATGATTTTACGTGCTGCAAAATGAAAATGGATACTTACACCTGAGCATTCGTTAAAGAATTGTGAAAGCTGCCCATTCTAATTTAATGTTACCTATTCTGTAATGAACAAACAGAAGGTCAATCCTTGTCGCATTTATTCCTTACTCTGCAGAGGTCCTAACAGATAAATTGAGAAGGAACTGAGATGACAAGACCCCGTGCAACTGTCAGCCTTCTGCCTAAATAACTCCCAGGGATTTGTCTGGAGTGCAGCACTGGAGAACATGTCATCCTCACAACAAAGCCAAAATATTGCACAGGGCTTTGTGCATATGGGGTTCCCTGTGTTAGTATAAATTTCACTCTACAGCAGACCCAAAAAGGAATCTCCATATGCTATTCTCATCCAGTTCTGAATGTTGGATTATTTGTCCATATGCGACTTAATCGCATTTCAAAAGACTTTCTTTTTTTTCCCAAAAAAGAAATGCTATCCTCCTAAGGTCTCAGACTCAACAGATGAGCTGAACGAAAGCGCTCAAAAATCAGAGGTTCAAATTTTAAGCCAGTGTAACTTGAAATTGGTAACAGCGCAACTCTAGGGAACATAGTAAAGTCATGTATTCAGCCCAATTTGAAAAAATTACTACATTTCAAACCACAGAAAAGATAGCAGAGAATAGCCAGTATGCTAAAAATTAACAACATTTTAAAACATTTTACAGTGTGTGAGGTGTGACCAGCAATACTGACCAGGTACTTGCTATAATTCCCTAAGGAAGCCAGGTATTTGACAGGTGGTTAACCATTTTAAGCTATGTTTACACTGTCAAGTGAATATGTTTAAAATTTAAAAACTGTTTTGAAAAAGCTGTGTAAATGGCTCTATTATTGCAGTATGCTAAATAAAGGTTTTCTTTATAAACATCTGAAATAATTAGATCATTTTAATCTATTAGTGCTAAAGCCCAAATAATTTAAGGATTCGTCTTACTGAAATACAAGTTTTGCTTTCCCCTTCATGTTTTAAGTACCAAATAAGTCCCTTAATTAATTCCTCTTAAAAGTGTTTTTGCTTATGAAATCTGAAATAATGTGCCCTAGGCAGAATAAGCCAAGGTGTTAAGCATAAAGAATGAACTATCTGAAAGCATGAAGTATCAAATATTTTAATACAGTTATTTAACATTTCATTAATTCTAAATGTAGGATTTAGAATCAAAAGTGCCCGGAGGTGAAAAAACTAAGTGAAGCAAACAACAAGAAAACCTGTTTGCCAGTTCAAGCTACCTTGGCGTATCGGATCTGTAATGCTCCTGTCTCCAACTGCTTGATGCGAGAGTCCTGGGTAGAAATGAGGATCCCATCCTTTTTCCAGAGAATAGTGGGCATTAAAGTGCCTGTGGCCACACAGTTCAGTACTAAAGTACCATCTACGGCTACAGTCTGATTCACAGGACCCTGCCGAATGACAGGGGGAGGTCGGTCTGCAATCACTGCCAGAAGAAACAACAGGAAAGAGATTTCTGCAACTGGAAGCAATTTTCTAATCATCTAAGCAACAGCAGTTGCTTGAGGCTTTGAAACAAACTAAAGGTAATTAAACAAGTAATTAAAGTTGGAGGCACGCATTATTCAGGGCAGGGTGCATTATAATGGTGCAGAATTTTACAGAATTTTAAAATAATATACAGCACAGTATTTTCAGGAAGTAAAGAAGCATTACATATTACATAGCAGTATTTGCTAGGCATTCTCTGATTCAAATGTCTTTATGAAGTGATAATGTAATGAGAAAGGACTTCCCAAATTCTTTGCAAGGCACAGATTTCATCTTGTTCATCTTCTACCATGTAGCAGGCCTGTACCACAGACTTCCAGCATTCCAAGACAGAGAAAATGGAAGTAGGCAGGCAGGGAATAACCTGGCAAATATGCATTTCTTAAAAAAATTTTGTCTACCATCTTGGTGCTGTCTCCTAATTGGGAGATCCCAGGCAGTAGGGTAAAGTAAACACAAAGCTAATGAATAGGACCATCTCAAAAATTTTCAAGTAATATTTTCCCAGTAGTGTCTGAGTTTTACTTCTATGATGACTTAATCTGTCAATATGACTTCAAAGTCATGAAAAGAATCCCACAACATGTTTGCATCAATTCTAATGCACCTTTCACACAATGAAAATTAAATGTTATTGATGGGTTATTTAATAACTGGGCACACAAAGGTATAAACAAGTCTCATTCTTCACACAAAAAAGAATGATTGTCTACATGAGGTTTTTTTTTTTCCATTATCCAACAGATAGTCAAAAAAAGAGGTAAAAGCTATCTGATTGTGTTTCAGTGACCTCCTCTACCTGCATCATCCACCATGACATGGACTGATGATCTGAAAATAGCCACAACTTTAAATAACATAAATTTGTACTATCATAGGGACTCATGTAATTTAAAAACTGGTTTGGTAGCTGAAATATACACCTGAAGTTCTGATAATTTGTGAACATCAGATATTTCTAAATCACTTCTCATAACAACAGACAGGGTGTTAGTACTGCTTTTTTTGGCTAAATTCCAACTCCCGTAATTTCATTTGCATGTTCAAATGACACTCTGTGTTTTCAACTGCATAATTTATCCTTTACTTCTTGTCCCAACCTGTTGTAATGAACTGCAATGCACTGTGAGGCCATTAGTACCTTTCTCTGCAGAGACAGTCAAAATAAGCTCACAGTTTGTATTTGACTTTGACTAGTTTTGTAAAGAGCTTTGCAGTTGTCAGTGGTAAGAGGCTGACTGATCTGTGCTCTACAGGAGAAATCTAACGTCACTGAAATCCATGCCTACTTTAAGCACCACTGAAGTTGATGGCAACTTCTATTACCTTCAGGAATACTAGGGTTTCATTCTGCATATCCTGCCTTCACTTTTATAAAAATACCAAAAAATACTGTCCTGAGACATTATACAAAACAACTACCCACCAGATCAATGCAGAGCATATAACCATAGTAAAGGAAATATATTTAAATTAATTTTATTTTTTTCCAAGTTCAGATGGCATGCTTTACTAACAAAAAACTGCCAGATTTTCTTCATTTTATTTTTAAATTTATTTCTCATCCTCACATAGCCTTCTCTCCAGTGCAAAATGTATAAAAGTGGATTAAGAAACGTGGCTTACCACTTGTGAGAAAACAGAAAGGATACAGTCTTACTCCTCTGAACAATCTCAATACAGTGGGGGTAAATAAACAATTTTATTTTCCAGGTTTAATGCATGTTTCTAGTACTGCATTATTTCTATATTTTCTATAGGGCAAAGACCTAGTTTATGGAAACTCTTCTCAGACAACAGCTTCCCTCCCCTCGAAGTCCTCCACAGACTGCACTTATCCATTTTTCCATAAGTGCTAAGACTATTATTTTCCCAGTGTATCCTTGCTATTAAAACTATGAAGTATTTCTCAAAATTGGCAAATTGGCCTCACATCAGCATATATTCCTGTTTGCAGTCGTGTTCCCTGTAGCTTTTTCATCTTAATCTTTTCCTAACTGCTCCTAAAAAGGAATGTATAATAATATTCATTTGTATGTTATTTTACTGACTTCGATACGGGTCGAGGTTTTTTTCTTGCTATACTGCAATATTAAAAAACAGGACAAACAAGTAGATGGAGATGCTAAGCAAACAGACACACAATAGTAGGAACACACACAATAAAAGACAGGGCAGCAAACAATCTGAAAGTAAACTAAATCTAGTGGGGGAAGCTAAAAAATAACCAGACAAATTAAGAGATGAGACATAAATCCATAAACCAAAGTATACTTACTAAATACAAAATGGAAATACAGTGTTACTCGATATCCAACATTTTAAAACCCTGACAGAGATGGCCCAAACAGGATTTTAATTTTCAAAGACACATGCAATCTGCATTAATACAAAGCAGATTCAAAGTAGAGTCATATCAACCCACTGCTGTCTTCAAATAAAAAAAAAAAATTGGAAAATTAAAAATAAAGGGATCATTACCATCAGTAACTTCCAAGTAGGCTTTTGTTATGATACTTCCTGCAACGTTTAAAGTCTGGCAGATATAGTATCCAACATCAGATCTCTGGACATTGGTGATAGTGAGGTCTCCTGTCTGGGAAACTGAAAATCTGCTGGATGATTGAGGGGGCTGGTATGAGAAAAGCAGATTCTACAAGATATATAGGAAAGAAAGTGGGGGAAAAAAAAGGTGTTAAATAAATTCAAATATCAATTATCTTAACTTCAATACATCTAAACAAATTAATCTTTTTACATTATACTTAAAATGTTCTGCTCTTCATATCGTAAGCGTGTCCATACCACAATGGGAATAGCTTTTATTGGATATTTTGTGATTAAATAGATGCAGATATGTACATATGATTGTGTAAGTCTTTTGGGATTGCTCTAACACCCTCTATGGTTAATGCTGGGCTTTACACAAAGTTTAATAGGCACTAGTGAAGATGTGATATATACAGATACCATAATGGTACAAGCGACTGTGGTGAACCTAAGTAATTTGCTTTAACAGCCTTTTTTAGAACTTACTCCAGGGTATACTATTTATTTCATTTCAATGCAGATGTTGGTTCACTTATTTGTATTTTAACTTTTACCTTCCTAAGAATAGAGCAGTTTTCGAAAAGAGATGCTGCTTACGTCTCTCTAATCATAGTGTTTGTGTTCTATAACGAGTCTTACAACAGAAAATGAAATCCTATGCCAGTTTCTACTTAGACAGTTTTAGTATGAAGTACATAGTATTTACCAACAGTGGTCAAAAACCAGAACTGCAATCAAAATAATACAAGTCCTTTGCACTAAAAGAAATTTTGAACTTCTACCTCTGGCTGAACAATTTGTCAATGAGAATACTTTAAGGTCACAGAGGCTATTTTTTATCTCTCTTTCTTGCCTAGCTACATTTTGCATTTCTAAAAATCATCCAAAGGAATGGGACACAACATCCTCTACTTCAGTATTAGCAAACCCTATTCATTGACCTCCTCCTCCAGTTCCCTCAATCATCACAAGTGGTTACCACTCAGCAGAGTCAAAAAGGAGCCAGCAAAATTATGTACTAGACAATATTTGGCAAAAAAGAAAAAAAATGCAGATCACAAAAAATTACAAACATAATTTACTGTATACTTACACCATTGAAGATTATAATCTACATCTGGTTAGCAGTCTAGTTGTAGGTAGGTATTTAGACATAAATTTTGCAAGTGGAGTAAAGAAGTCAATCTCTAAGCATTCTCAATTTCTCTGGCCTATTGTTTTGTAACACAAAGAACCCTGTCATATGCTATTGCACCATTCATTCCTTCATTCACAGGAAAACCAGAATCCCATATTCCTTCTTTCCTTCCAATAAAGAATACTTTGTGTCACATCCTTCCTTCAAAAGATGTCTCTGAAAGAAAACTGCGATTCTTTTGCTGTGCTATATTGTGTTTCACCCACCGGCTTTCAAGATCCTTTACAAAGAAGCTGAACATATTTTTCCCTCCCATTCAAATAAGGAAGCTGGGAGAAAAAAAATGACCTATTCAGGTATGACCTGTCAGCCAACTGACTGAGAGGGAAAGTGGATCTCCTTCGCCCCAAACTAGAGTCCCACCCATGCAGTGATGCAGATCAACAGAGCAAATGGCTTCCTTTGCCAGACGCACACAAACGCATGGCAAACTGATAGCTGCACCATAAACCCAGAGCCAAACTTTATGAAAATTCGGGAGTGTTTGGGAGTTCTAACATACTTCAGCATTAGTCTTCATCTCTTAAAAGTTCTCCCTGTTAGGTGAAAAAGATTTTCATAGTAGTGAAACACGGAATGTTTCTAGTTGTTTCATAGATTTATTTTTACATTCATGGACAAAATGGGAGATTGAGCAAAACATAGATATCCTTTCTAAGTAAGACTGACATCTCCTAGCATGCATGTGACTTAGAAGTAGAGAAGAGCTGTAGAGCTATTTTCCACATCTTTAAAACAATAATTAAAATATTTTTCTGTCATCTGACATCATCTCTTCAAGAAACTGCCAAGAGGAAGGGATAGAAAGGCTGTTTTACCTGACTTCCCTCTCTCCGCCAAAAGATGGCTGGCTGAGGGTTTCCAGTTGCTTCACACTGGAAAGTCACCGTTCTCCCCAGTGCAGCCACCTGATCTCGAGGCTTTACAACAAACTGTGGAGGCTCTGAAAGGAAAATACCGAAAAAAAAAATTAAATCACACTACTATCATAAGAAGTTAGCCTATCTGAAAGCATAATTTGCTTAGTGGCGTTAAATGGTGTAAAACAGAATAGTTAAGTTTTTTAATAAGGAGCTAACAAAAAGTCTCTAACACCCACAGCTTCAGCATCGCTCAGATCATCTTTTCTGTTGCTGGACATCAATTAAAACTCTGTGCATTATGTGCTTTTATTACCGACCACTTCTGCACAGTACGTCCCGCTGACTTAATGAGACAACTTGCAGAGCAATGGTCACCAATACGAACAAACTTGTTACAATTTGGTTTTTAGAGGAGGAGTTAAACTGTAAGTCAGAATGGAGAAATCTCTGAAGGACAACTGGCCCACAGGCCACACTTTGTCAAGGGCTGTAACAAACACTGTTAACTATGATTTCAGGCTTACACGGACGAAAGTCATCACATTTGCTTTAGGAAAGCTGAGGAGAGAAAAAGGCTTTAATTGCTTATATGAGAGACTTTTGATGCAGTCAAGGTCTCAAAAAAATTTCAAGTCAAAAGCCCCAGAAATTACGATTGAAGAAATTATAACCATTTAAAATCTTCAGTCCAATTACTGAAGAAGAATGAATTTAAAGGAACAGCAGAGCTAAATGTCTTCCTCATTTACATAGGCAAGGGGGCATGTTCAAACAAAATATATATGCAAATGAAGGCAAATTTGAAACATCTGCTCAGCCTAACATTATAAATACTGCCAGCATTGTCCAAACTGTTTGATTTATACAGACTTCAACAGCCCTTTCATCCAGGAGTAAATAGAATGTCAAAAATTATGTCAGTCACATTAAAAAAAAAAAAATCATCTCAGACGACAGCATTACATATCTTGATGGGGCTAGCACAGAAAAAAACCCTTGCCTGTTTTATAGGCTGTTAACTTTCACTTCTTGAAAAATGTGCATTAAATGAAAGTCCAATTCCTTCTGATCATCTCTCCAAAACTAATTATGCTCTCCCTCTTCTTTGGGTTGAGAATAAAGGGGATGTTTTGAATCTGACCTTAATAACTCAAATGTTTTTGGTATGGGTGTTTGTTTTTTTTAAACTTCTAAACATTCTGTATTTAAAAGAATTTCCTTCAAAAAGAGTGGGAATCATATAATTTAAAGATATCACTCAATGTGTTTTATAAACATCAAGTAATTGTGGCTTTATCTGGAATGAATTAAATAACACTCGAAGTCCTTTCTAAAAAAATTGCTTTCAGTGTTCCTGTGGGCCAATACTTTCAGTTATCTGCTCCCTGTGCCTTGTGTCTCTGCTCCCTATTGAGTTCATATTAGAATATACTCTTCCTACAACCCTCTTGCTTTGGGAGGAATTTTTAAAGCCCAACATATTATTATTTACGTTTGGATGCAAATGCCATCTTTCCTAGAATTTCTTTAGATAAGAATCTATCCAAAGTGGTCAGATTGACCTACAGTAATTAGCAGACTTCAAATCATTTAGCTTTGAAATGTTCAATCAATACCTTGGAAGAAGACGCGGGAAGACTTTGACATGACAGCATGTTTAATTTAGAACAGAAGGTGAAACTGTTGTGGGTTTGCCACAGGGTTGTAAGGTATGACGGGGAAAATGGAGATGAGGGTGAAGCACCTTTGTTATGCTGTTGGGTTGTAATAACGAGAATAAATTTAGCATATAGTGAAATTCAGGGCTTGGCTGGTTCTGTACTAGGCTGTGACACAATGCCACACAAAAAAGAATGGAAGGTTTCTAAATCCTGCGCCAGTGCATACGATTTATCAGGTTTCAGACTTTGTTGAACTTGAGAGTGGGTACAGCTATAAAGACATGAAAATGGTTCAGACCACTGGAGAAATAGCTGAATGCTTGTGATTCTAGTACCTGAAGATGACCATTCAGGGACTACTGAAAACAAAAAATGAGGAAAATTCAGTTTTTCAGGTAACCATTGTAGAATTTATAAAATGTAGGCATAGGTATACATTTCTCTAGATATTATTCTAAATATGTATTTTGTATGTATATTATTCTCTCTACATACACATATTATGCATACATGTATTATTCTAAATCTATTGCCATTAAGGTAAACAATAAAAAAACCTATTAGCTTCAATGTCAGAAGAATTAAAACAGGGTTAAGTGAAACTTTGTTATTAATCCATTCAATGTTCACCATACTGGAAACACTTTCAGTTTGGTTTTTTTTTTTAACTTAAGGTTGCTTCACACCTTAGGTGACATATGTGTGGTATGTGATGTATATATTCTAAAAGATGCTGAAATAATAATCCACTTAAGGAAAGAACAATTTCTGTCTTTGAGACCTTTAAAACAAAAAGATTTTTTTATAGAACACTTTGAAGTTCAACTAATGCAGTCACTGAAGAAAGAATACATTGGGATTTAACTCGTTACATCATGTAAAAACAGACACAAAGTTAGCAACCCATTACCTTTCTCTTGCCATTAAGTTACCCATACTTCATGCAGAATTTATTCTGTGCGATGTGTCTTGTCAATAACAAGTAAAAGATGGGAGCTGACTGGTTGAAGGACATGGAAGGGGATGGATGGGAAGGGGAGGAGAAGTTCCCGTCACAGTGATACGATGACTAGAAGATGGCGAATAAAATTTCAACTTACCAGACACAACTAAAAACAAAAACAAAACAAAAAGAAAACATGGAATAAATAAAATTGGATAGACATGAATCAAAGCAAAGAATAAAGCAAAACTAAAAAAAATAAATAAAAAGGACCTTTGGTAAGGACCTTAGAAAGCACACATATATTCTAATATATGAAAAATAGGTTTAGAATGTTGAACCACATATTTTTCATTTGATTTTTAAGCATAAGTCTCTATCAAAGGCTGAAAGCAGGCTGTAGAGGAAAATGGGTAACAGACTGAAATAATGGTCAGACAACCTGGGTTCTACTCCAAGCCATTCCAACGAACTGTTGTGTAACCTTGAGTAAAATTTTTTTTCACAGTATCATTATTTCTCTGCATCAAGAGCTTTCCATGGTAAAATTAACTTGAAATCTCCAGCAAATATCAATCTACAACATTGCTGAAATGGAACAGTGATATTTACACCCTTTCTAAAGCATCCAAACATCTACGAATGGAAAATACTTTTTTGAAGTTAACAGCTATTACAAAGGAAGTTTATTAAAAAATTAATAATATGCTGAGGCATTTAGCCCACACACCAATCTTTCTAGTATAAGATCGCTGTATCAAGGTCATAATGCTCACTATTAAACTGCAAATGCAAACTAAACCACAATTAAAATGAATTTGAAAAGATTCTTAACCTTTTTGTCTCCCCCGACTCAACTTCACTAAAATATTCAAAACCAGAGATCTATTTCAAAATATTAGATTTTTCAACAGAAATTCTCAGTGGTAAATTATCTAATATTAACTTATCTTTCAACCATAGTGGAATATTTTCACTAACTTTGAAATGGCACAGACTTTGCAGGCTCATTTTGCTTATAAAAGAAAGGCACATTAGAAAGCATTCCAACCACGTATCACTAACTGAAAGAACAGACCGAAAATAAAAATGTAAAAATCATGCATTTTGAAAATATACCGTGATACTGACAAAAAAGTCAAACAAAAAGGGCAGTTGGTATAAGATAATTACAGTAGGAGTCTAAAAATACGTATTTTTTAAATGCACGTTACACATACCAAGCCCTTCAACACTTTGGTCTTATCGCTTTATGTTGAGAGTAAAACAAATATTGTTCAGCAGGGTATTTTGTATCGAGTAGGGTAAGCACCTGCAATACACCGTTCTCTGATAAAACACATGGAAGAAACTAATTTAAATACCCAGTCTGCCAACATTCATTAGGCATGAGGAATACTGGCTTACTGTTCAAATAAATACAGAGGACACCAGGTGTATTATGAAAATGAACCAGAAAGAGAATCAGATATAATATTGGAATTTGGAACATGCTGAAGCCAAGAAGCTGCAACTGAATGCGCCAAAATCAGATCGTATAAAGAATCTGCGGTTTATGTTATTAGATACAATTTTTTAGGAAATTATCCCAAACAGAGGAAGTTGAAATTGCCATTTTTCAAAGATTTGTCTCAATTTTAAGGAAGTATTCTGGATGAACATTAGCCTTCTTTAAATGGGTTCAGGATTTCTCAGAGAAAATCAGCGTGCTTTATCCAGCTCAGATTATCTGCAAGTCTATGATTTGTAGGAGGAGTGGACAAGAAATGATGCATAAGAATTCCTGAGAGAAATATGCTCGTCCCCAAGACTCAGTTCCTAGCTACTCTTGATCATGCGTAAGTACATTTATTACCCAGTAACCACTCCTTTTTAACTGAACAGCTCTCTGCTAAACTTGCAATTACAGTCTAACCTGCTCTGGAATTAGAAATGCTTTCCATAAAACGCAACTCACATTCTACATGAAAAAACCTGATAAGAGACTTAATGGGATGCAATTCTTTCACAGAGGAAATAACTCTAAATTACCAATTTTCCATTACTCGAGCAGTGCCAAAAAGAGAAAAGTTCAGCCTTCTGGGTACCAATGCAAAGGTGCCTAAGACCTCTACTGAGAGCTCACTAGAAAATTTCTAACAGATAGAAATCTGTCTTTGTTGCTCAATTACACTCCTACAAATTAAATTAACTTGTAAGTGCTGAATTTCCATTTTTCTTTCTACCAGACGGTTTTGTTATTGTAGGTCAAAAATAACCCTGTCAAGCAAATGTATTCTTTTGCCCACCTGTAAAAACAGAGGGGATACTGATATACGAAAATAAACCCCTGTAGAAACACGGTATCCCATTGGTTGCAAATCTGTGGCAAGGGCAAAGGCTGAAATTTCATAGAAAAATTTAAACAGTTCTGCCAGAGGGACATCATGTGGTTTAAAAGAACAACAATAATTGCAACAACTACAACAAAGATCACTTTCTTAGTTTGATTTACATCCTATTGATATCTAAGGTTACTAAAATTGAGAAGTAAAGAGATTTTCCTCTATTACGGCACATTTTATTTGACAACACTTTCAATTATAAAGTAAATTAATTTTCCCTGTGTTAATCATGGCTTTTCACATGGCAATTAGGGGGAACAACCTGTTTGTAAAGACAGGAAGTTAGCATGTAAAACCACAAATACCAGAGGAATAATATTTTTGCCTTTCAAATAATTTCCTTGACATGTGAGGTTTTTCAGGGAAGACATGTCCAGTTACTGAACAAAAAACAAAAGAAAAGTGGTTTCCAGACTAGTGACATGATCTTTTAATGCCTTATTCTTGCCAGCAATCCTATCAACCTCACTGGGACTATTGGTATCATTAAATCCACTCACAGGAGTAGGATTTTGCAGTTTTAGGACTTAAACAGGCTAGTATAGTTGCCAGATGTTAATGGAGCAACTATTGTATTTGACAGATGTAATATTGTAGGGTTATAGGATAATCAGGTTGGAAGCAACCTCAGAAGTCTCTGCTATCAAGCAGGGTCAGCTGTGGGGTCAGACCAGGTTGCATAGGGCTTGGTCCAGTTGGGTTTTGAAAACTTGCAAGGACTAAGGATGCACAGCCTCTTTGGGCAACTTGCTCCACTGCATGACTGTCCCCCCAGTGAAGAAATTTCTCCTCATATCCAGCCTCAGTCTCCCTTGTTTCAATTTAAATGCATTGTCTCTTGTCCTCCCACCATGTACCACTGGCACGAGCCTGGCTCTGTCCCACCCACAACTTCCCCGTAGGTATTGGGGGCTGCTGTTATGTTGCCCTCCAAAGCCACCTCTCTTCCAAAGTGTGCAGGCACCATTCTCTCAGCCCTTCCTCACAAGTACATACGAGACCTCAACAGACCGTGTGTAACACCGACATCTCCAAATAATAATAATAATTTTGTAATTCTTCTCACAAACGTAAATGCAAATGCTGATCTATTGTTTATCTATAACTCATTGGTTTCCTCACATTTAGATTTAAGTGTTCCAGGGTTTTGTCTATTTCTTACTCTGATATTGGACAAGCTATATACTTTAAGTACCCCCTTTTAAAAAGCTGTGGTAATACTTACCTATCTCAAAGAGAGTAGGATTATAGACATTTTCATTCACTTATAAGGTGCTTTTGAGATCCTGAGATCCAGGGTGGCACTTAACTACTAAATAGTATTTTGTTCTGCATATTAAATACTCAATTATTGTTCTGACTACTACTATTTAAGAACACTTTCCAGGTGCTCAGAAGATATTTTGTTATTCAGCTGACACAAACTGAATATTTTCGATTTAAGCTCAATGTGTTTCATTTTTGATTATTTAAATAAAAATCTTCACATCTTCAAGGACTGCTTGACGCCTGGTACAAGCTATTATAAAGGAAGCAAGAAAGTATAATTCTACACCAGAGAAATGAAACAATCCCAGTCTTCAGGCCAGTAATTACATACAACAATCAAGCTCAGATGCTTCTGTATCAGCCCTTGGCCATATGACTAATCTAGGACATGGCAGTCACAATGAAGTTTAGACTGCTTTCAATTAATTTTGTGATACATTAATCCCAGTTCAAGTGAAAAATATCAGAGGTTGAATGTGCCTGTAGAAACAAACTGACAGGAGATGGGATGCGAGCATAAGCCTATGTGCTGGAAGAGACAGCAGAGCTCGACAGCAGGCATTTCTGATGTGGTTGGCCAGGTAGAGACTAGATAGCGTGAGAGGACAAACTCCAGAGCTAGCAACAGAGATAGTATAGAGATAGCTACACTATCTGTCATGGAGCATTGCAGCTCAACAGAATGGCTGAAACTCAGCTGTTTACAATCTCAATATGAAACGAGTGGGTGAGAAACCCACCGTTTATAACCTCTGTCTGAAACGAGTGGGTACAGAAAATTTGGGTACTAGAGTTACATGCAGAGGAAATGTGAGTCTGAGTACGTTTAGGAAACTGGTTAAACTCTGACTGCTCACTACATAGAATAAAATAAAGAAATTCCCAACAATTTTGTTTTCCAATTCCTTCCCTAATTCCAAACAAAAACTCAGCTAAAAAGCTGCCGATCTCTTCTGTTCATAAATATTTTTCATTGTTAAGCCTGCTAAACTCTGAAATAATTTTTACCTTCAATTATCTGAACAAGGACCATGGAATGCCTTTCTACAACATGACTACTGTATGTTTTTGTTGGTGTTTTGCAAAAGCTATTATTAAGGGAGATAGTTCAAGACAATGTGCCACGTTTCATTTCTTATCTAGTGATTTGTAGGCTATTTGTTCTTATCAAAACAATCTGAAACATCCAATATCCTTGATTGGCTCATCTCTGCAGCCATTTGTGAAAAGTATCACTTTCTACAGAGAAATAAACAAAGGCCAAAATCTCTTGTTCTGAAAAAAATATAAAGACTGCCATTCAGCTGTCTCCTGCCTTCAACCTGGGAAAAATATGGAAAAATAACACCAGGTACATTACAAAAGAATTGGGGTATATTGCTTTTCATCCTCATTGGTTTCTGTTTTCAGCTGTCACTTCTTGAGGTTTAGATACATATATAAATAATTCATATTTTCCCAGGTTTTCTGCTAAAACTCACATTCATGTAAGACCAGACTGGGACACCCTTACTCACCATGAAAGCTTTCACAGCATGTAGTCCCAGAGCACGAAGTGTGATACAGTGCAGCACAGACTTCTGAGGAAAGGTCTAACAGTCTGGCGCCAAGAATGCCGCAGCCATAGAGTTGAGGCAAAATGTTTACGTGAGATTTTTGATGTTTCAAATCAAAAGTGATGACTTGTAATTCCAAACCCCCAGCAAGCGAGTGATCGTGGTTTATTACTTCTATGACGACTGGAAAAATTCTGTTTTGGATTGCTGCTGATGTGTCACATAAGCACTTCTTAAGTTTAAAGGAACAAGTTACTACGGTAAATTCAAAGTTACCAAAGGCAAGAACATAGAAATCTAACTGATTGAAAAATAATTGGATTAATTGTTTTCTATAATGGTACTGCAAGTAAAAGAATGAAATTAGGAAAGAAAGAAGTTGACCCTGCATTAGGAAAAATACTTCTGATAGTAAGATCACCCTTAGAAGTAACCTAGAAATCTGTAACAACTTTTCAGGTTCATGTACAGAAGGGTTAAAAAAGGGAAATTCTCAGTATCAACTAGCTGCTGTGTTCCTCAACACACTTCCCAACAAGTTTTCATTTTTTATTTGTATATAATTATTTCTTTTTGTTTACAATTGACCCACATTCCCTCTTCTGTCTGAATGGCGAAGACTTGTCACGTGCCGGGCAGTAAATTAGAAACAGGCTGGGCAGAGCCTGTGCCCTACACGAAAGCCTCACACCTAGGGTAGCGGTGGGCTGCCAGCTGCGCCGCTCCCGGTGCACTCACCCGGCTGCGCTCCCAGCCAGCGGCCACGGTTTGGAAACCTGGTAGCCACATCACCACGACACTCACTCTGACCATGCAGGGCAGAATATATTCCCCCGATTTCAGCACAGGGCACATACCTGGCGGGCTGGATTTAGCTAACTCCTCCTGATTTGGTACCCAGAGAAAAAGGGCAGGTGCCTGTGTGTACTCAGGAGAGCTAACGTGCTCGAGGAGAAAGAGATCTGATGACGAAAAAAGGCAAGGACCGCTCCTTGGTGCTGCCAGTACAAATAAAGCCTTGAAAATGTAATCACGTTTAGAGCTGGTACACACACCAGGGAGAGACACAGGCGAAGATATGGCTTCATAACACGTACCTAAACATACACGTCACAACACACGTGGTATGGCAGTTCAACATCATCAACGCCACAATCAATTTTAGTGTGCCAACTTAAAGTGCCATGGATTCAAATTCAACAATTCTCCCTCCTGCAGGAAGTAGGAAGGTATCTGTTCTAAGCTCAGTGGTGGAAGCGACAAGCGATTTGTTTCAACAGTTTGTTGTTTTCATTATCAGTATTAAAATGTCATTAAGCTTCTCTACTTTCTTTGATGGCTTAAACTCCACCCTTTGCTGATAAACGGCACGAGATCTGTGCATTAACCAAATCTCCTGCTTGGACGCTAATCTGCTTTCAAGAGCTATCAAATGGCATTGACTCCTCATCGACTTCTGGCCATTTTGAGATTTAATTTAGGTCAAGAGGTGTTTCCCTCCTCAACTTTAATTGATGGGGCTGGGCAGTAAAATCTGGCTCTATCTCAGCTGTGTCTCAGCCGTGGAGCTATATTATCTTAATGTCTGCTTCACAGCAGGGTACTGAATCTTCCCTTTAAAACATTTAAAAAGTCAAGATGAAAAGGGCTACACAAGTGTGTGTCTGTGTTTGTATATGTGTGTGTGGGAGGAACCTACTGCAAAATTCTGTGGGAAGAGAACAGTATGTAAAGTGTACTGACATGAGGTTTTTTGATTTGCGACTGATTTTGCTGATACTCAGCTACAAAATAAGAAAGTTCATAATCTCTCCTTCTGCGGGAGTCAACGAAGATTTCTATGATAAAAATAAAAAATGTGGAAATAGACTTTGCAGTGTGGTTTTAAAAGGTAGCACTTCTCAGGTTAATACATGTAGTAAGCAGCCTATAAATCCTGTAGTCATTGCCTTGAGGTGACAAGAGAAACCTGAATCATGGAGGTTAGAAGACAAAGACAGGGATTTCAGGTCTTCCAGAAGTTGCTCTGGGTTGTCCTAAACCATCCTGTAAACTAAATACGATTTAGAGAGCACACTTAGAACAAGTCTAATTCCATCGATTTAAAAGTTAGAATAATGCAGTAAACTGTTGAGTCTTGTTTTCCAAGCTTCTCTTTTCAGAGCAGAGCTGTCTTCCCCTCTATTTAAAAAGAACTGAGGTAATTTTAGGCACTGCTACAATCTAACCAGTCGTGGCTACAAATATTTATACTAAAGCCTTTTAAAAGAGTGAAAAAGATAGATGAATTCTAAATAAGCTGTGCAGAAGTACAAGAAGATTATGATAGTTGCTTACTATTTGAAGAATTCTTGAGATCTTTCTACCGCATTTTTTGATTTACAGTAAAAGATAGTAGAGCTGAAAAGGAAATGGAGTGGAATTTGTTTCCCAGCTGTTTATGATAATACAGTTTTCTTGGAAAGAACTACTTGAAATCCATAGCAACCTTCTTATATTAAGTTAAAGCTATTTGTGAAAAGTGGCCAAAGCTCAATGATCAACGGATGCCAAACACACACTATAAATGGAGGGACAATAAATCTCTACAGTGCAGTAACTTTTGATCATTAAGAATTGTTATTTTGGGCATGCAATACTCAGTAACTAAGACTGTCAACTGAAACAGATACAATTTCAAAAGAAACCTGGACTTCTTTTTATGGGGTCACACCCCTACATAGAGACAACCCAAGTCTACATATGGGACACCTGAACTTACTTTTAATAATATTAACAGGGAGGTAACGATGACCTATTAAATTTTAATTATAGGTAGCAAAAAATACAACATATAAGAATTCTGTGCAAGATGGAATTATCCATCAGATACTAAGAATTTTTACTGTGATGGAGGCAGAAAAGGGAACAAGCTGCTTAAGAAAATAAACACAATGCGCAAAAATAAAATAAAAAAAAAAAATCAGAGACACTAGTCTGATTTGCATATAGTGAAGCAGTGGTTCACCTCTGCCAAAAGGCAATAATGCTATAAAAAATTGCTGGTAGTCTGAAACAAAAGTGTTACTGCAGCTATGACGGTCTAGGGATATTAGCAAACAAGTTTTGAGGTTTAGCCTTTAGTCAGGTTAGTTATACTCTTCAAGGAAAAAAATCTGACAAGACCTGAGCATCCAAGAACTCTGAAGGAAGAGATACAAGAAAGGACCACCAGATCTTGCTAGTGGAAGACTGGACCACAGCAGAACTCTCTGGTGACTTCTTCCACTGTACTGAGATCCAAGTATCAATATGCTACCTTAACCATGTCAAAAGCAAGAGCAAATGTTTAATTTGAGGAGATGCAAGTCCTAAGTGGACTCTCGTTATGCCACTGAAAGATGCAGAGAACAGAATCCCCTTCAATATTGTGTTTAGAGAGCATAGGGCATTTATGAGAACAAGACAAGCAACCTGACGTCCATCCAGACAGCTTCGTTTTTTTGCTTCTCCATCATCTCATCCTATACCATAGAAATGGTATAAAAGTGGTGAAAAAACCCAAATCACCTCAGACCTCAGGAATTAATGTGCGGTCACAGGGACAAGAGGAGCATGCAGATACCTCCTGCAGAAAATAATGTGAGCGTACTTGATATTTAGCAGTTTAATCTGAAGAAGCTCTATTTTTTTGTACTGGAAGATCCTGCTACTGAGCCTACTAGGTGATCTAGTTCATGAACAAAGACTGCAAGATACCTTATTACCAGTTCTTCAGTGTTTTTCAGCATCTAACAACAAAACACTTTAGTGTTCAAACAAAACATAATTCATAGTAACAAATGGTACTCAAAATGGTATCAAAATAATGTTTGAATGCACTGCTATTTTAAGTCAGCATTTTTTTGCTAAAGAACCAGTTCAGAGATGACCGATTTTAATGATGCATGTAAACTAACAAAAGTAACAGAGTGCACTGTAATCACCGTATAGTCCTTATGAAAATTACACTCAGGCTATATACAAGGCAAAAATGAGGTGTGTATTACCTTTTTATGGATGTTTAGCATAATTTAATAAAGCCTAAGCTTATTTCAGAATGAACATATAGCAGAAGTACTATTTAATGAACAGCCAATGAAAATTATTATTCCTTGTACTCTATTTAATTTTATACATAAAACAAAAAATCTGCAAACTCAACAACTTGTAGTAAAATTTTACTTTCTCTATTCCAAAGACAGAATTATTGAAATGTTATCTTTAGAACAGCAGTCACAAAATAAAGTCTGCAACAGTGAAACCTGATACAAAACCAATTGATTTTTCCCTAGCCATGGGACTTAGGAAATTGCAGGCACTAGAAAACAGTCTTCAGATTTTCTTTGCTACTTTTTAATTGAGTGCTGAATTATGCTACACAAATCTACTTTCTTCAATTCTCTGCAGTGAGTGATTAAGACCTTAGAATTTTAAGAACTTTACAGTAAATAAAACCCTTTCAGCAGGAGAAAGCCTCTAGCTTCAACTTATTTTTGTAGCAATGTCTCTCCAAATTATTTGGACTCGTGTTCTACTTGCTGAGAGACATCTGTCTCAAGTCCTTGCTCCAAAGTACTAAATTGCAGGAAGGAATCTCAAAAGTTTTTAAGTGTTATTTCCCTGTAAGCAATTGCTATCACTGTTGTGAGACTCTATGTATAAAAATAAAGCTCCACTGAAAAACTTAAAAAATATTTATTTATTAAAATAAGTTAAACAGATTTGAAGCAACTATAAATCACGTTACTTTTTTTTAAATTTCACTGAAATATTTCCTGATTCCTTCTTTTACCCGTATTTTGGAAATGCTTCAGGAATCCTAGTGTTCATCGCTTGCATCAGTAGAACAAGCACCCTCAGGGCACTAATCTCTTCAGATAGTTTCCTCAGTTCCTTCTGATTAACTTTTAAGATTTATATTCTTTCACCAGAAATAGGTGGTAGTCAAACTCCTCAGATCCTTGATAGAAATCTGAAGTGCTGTCATAGTTTACAGCAGTCATTAAGGGGGAAAGGGCTGTATCTTTAAGCTATACAAATCACAAGAGATGGTTTCTCTCATTCATCCTGCCAAAACTTCACTAACAAATTCTGAAGTTCATAGGACAACCAG
The DNA here is from genome assembly GCA_013399435.1 of Arenaria interpres. Classification (NCBI taxonomy): domain Eukaryota; kingdom Metazoa; phylum Chordata; class Aves; order Charadriiformes; family Scolopacidae; genus Arenaria; species Arenaria interpres. The sequence continues at coordinate 10,258 of VXAK01008839.1, read as the reverse complement.
TATTCTTCCTTCCTCTTTCATGGGGACTGGAGACAGAATACGGCCTAAAGTAAGTGTTTTCAAAAGGAGCAATACTGACTTAAGGAGACACCATGTGGACAAGATCAGATTTAAATCCAAGTCTTAGTTTTAAAATTCAAGTGGTTAAATTCACCCATGATACTATGAGGCATTCACTGTGATACATAATAACCACCATATATCTCAGCAGTATTTTCGTAATCCCATAAAAATCTGAATTTTATTTTTTTGTTGCTTTTGTTGTTTTGGTTTTGTTGTTGCTGTTGTTATTTTATTTTATTTTAATATAGGTAGCTCAGACACCTATAAAGCAATTACATTTACAGCCAATTTATAATGTGTACCAATTTATGGGGTATCTGACAGATAAAAGAGCAAATCCTATTCCTTTTCATTCCGGGTGGTATTCTCAGCCCTACCCAGAAGCCTTATCAAATGGATGTCTTTTACGGCATGCCTTGAAGCTACTTTGTACAAAAAGGGGGTGAAAGGAAGAGGAAATTCCAGACCTGAAGCATGTGCCACCTTTTCAGATTAAAATTCCTTGTCAGTTGACTAGTGCAGCAAAATCACAGCCAGAAGTCACGTCTCCAAAGTTCTGCTCACTATCTACCTTGCAGAAAGCTCTGTTAACCCTAAAATTAATGACATCATAAGCTAAAAAACCTCAATATCAAAGATCACCCCTATAAAATATAAATTGGCCAGAGCAACTTCCACAGGAATTCTTTTCTTTTCTGTGCCAAACTGATAACACTGAATATGTTTAATGCCTTTGAATGGCAAAATTTACATTTCATAGTTCAGTCACTGCTGGTGCATGTTTAGGTGCATATTAGGCAGGGCACTGTAACAAGTATTGTGAGCTCCTCCAGAGGCACTGCTTGAGAAAGAAGAGTTAAGAAGAACCCCAGTTTGAGGACTGTTGTTCACTACGAACCTGCTGGTGAACGACTGACAGTCACCAACAGCCACAATGTTGGTATTTTTCTTGTGAAGTCCTGAAGTCAACTGACCTACTTGACCTGTTTCTCTTTTAACTCCTGGTGAGTAGCAACTACATCATCATTGCTACAATGGTTCTCAGCCAACTGCACAGTAGGATTTCCACTGGAGCCATAATTTTTGCTTTTATCAGAGAATAAAGCTCGTTTCAGCATAAACTATACACTTATTATAAAATTAGGCGTTAAAAAAGCCTAATTAAGTACTGCAAATGGGAGCAAAGCAAACAGAAGTAGGGGAAAATAGGTAAACCCTTTGGTTGTTAGATTTACTTAAAAGCATTTTTATGATTAAATGTGAAATTTGCAGATTCTTGAAGAAGCCCTACTTCTACTTGCATTAATGGTAAAACTCATTCTCTTTTAGAAGTGAAGTAGTGAGGCATGCATTTTTGGTAAATTTGTGTGTTTTAGGAACATGGGCTTCAATTATATATATAATAATGAAATATATAATATTGTAATTTCTACAGTCCTGCTTCAAGGCATAAAACTAAGCAAATCACATAAAAGAAACCTCCATGAAAAGATGAAAAGCCTCTTGCATCTATATATTGAACACATACACAATAAATATATCCACTTAGCTCAGTGCTAGAGCAAGAGAGAAATCTACTCGTTCCAGAGATGCACTTTTGGCCACTGCTTCCCTTTTTTGGAGCACATCAACTGCTTGGTAAAATATAATGTCTTGGTTAAATATAATGTATTCTACTCTGGGCTGCTTCCTGACAGTTTGTATTGACTGAGGTGTTCATTTAAAAATTAATCATTTCCTGAATGAAATGCTTCCACATGTATTTAGCAACTTCTCTGGATGCCTTACATATGCACTACACATTGCTGCAAAATGAAAACAGTGGACTGAGACACTCTAATTTTAGGAAAATGCAAACAACAGCAGGATTACATTTTCTTAACTATTTAATTTTCCAAGGAGAAAATAAGATAACTTGAAAAACAATTTCAGGGATGGAAATGCTTTTAAGCTGCAATAGTAAAAGACTAAGTAAAGTGTTCAAACTTCAGAGTCAATACAGAACTCCAAATTTGGTTTAAGAATATGACTGAAATCACAATAAAAATACAGCATCTGTACCTCATGTAGGAAACACTTACGACCCCCAAAGTTAGGAGTCTGTATAAAGGAAAGTAGTGATTCCAATAACCGGGATATGTGATGCTGGTGTCATAAGGAAGAACATTAAGATGGAAATGATATTCCCTCTCTTCTTTTGTATTTTCTACAGTCAGCATCCTATTATATATAGATGAACTATCTGAGTTGACAGTTCCTAGTCCATGGACACAGATCGGGCCCTTTTGCCTAGCTCAGAGGCTGCACTTGTGCAGTCTTCCCGAGACAGGGAGCACTGCAGGGCATGCACTGTGCACTCCAACGTCTGCTAGATCAAGCAGGGTCAGGGCTGACCTGGAGGTAATAACACCACCGGGTCCAGGGCAGCTCTCTGCTGAGACACCAGGTTAGCTATTCGCCGCCTTTCATCAACACATCCCTGACACCTAGGTATCTCAATTAGCTCCGCTGTTGCACGCTCCCCCTTTCAATACCCTAGATAACCCTGAAGAGTGTAGAACATACACAGGTCAATCACAGTGCCTGAGGCCTGAAAAATGACGAGTATACGAAAGGATATGTCCACTTCTTTGCAGTGCCACCAACCCGAAGACCTGAGCAGTGTCCCAAAGAGCCCTGCTTACAGCCCTTTCTGCTGTCTGCCACGTTTCATCCAGTGCCGCAGACCCACTCGACAGACACTTGACGGATGACGACCGCCCCTTTCCTAACACAGACACGCATCTTCTGGGGTTACCATTAACAACTCTCATATTCTTTCTTTGGCATATCGTCTGGCACTGCCTGTTGTTGAGATATTGAGGGACAAACAACCCAAAACATGCCCCCCCCCAAAAAAAAAGCAAAACGCAGACAAACCCAAAACCAAGCAAAACCCCCTATTTGTCCTTGGCTGAACTTAAGAAGACCGCACAGTGGCAGTTGGAACTTCTGAGGCCATGGTTTATAACATAGACCTCTGTCTACAAATACATAACCAAAATAACTCGGCATAGAAGAACACATTTATTAAACTCTACAGCCAACTGATCATGTGATAATTACCAAAAGTGCAGAAAAGACTTGTCATTTCTGTTCCTTAAATCACCTGGAAAAAATACTACTCATATGAAAAAAAAAAAATTCTCCTCAAAGAGTTGTTTCCACAAACAGTCAGATAAATGTCATCTTAGCACTGCAACAAGAAGAACAAATCTACCTCTCTGGATGTAGCATATAGTCAAAAAGCTGACCCGTTAGGAAAAAAAAAAAAAAAAGTATTTTAAACAAGGGAAGAGGAGAGGAAAAGAGAGGAGAGGAGAAGAAAAGAAGGAAAAAGAAGGAAAAAGAAGAAAATTCTGAAAATGCATAGTTTCTAGAGGAGTGTGGTTTTTTTTTCCTTCCCATAAAACCAGGTCTCCTGGATACTCTAATAAATGGATTTCCATCATGATTTACTACATTACCAACTACAAATTGGCCTTACATTTCACTGAATTTCATGTTACAGTAACATTACATGTTACAGTTTCTCACATCAATCCCTTCTACAAAGACATTAGCCCAGACAAATGGCTCAGGAGGTAATCCATTCACACTGGGAAACAAATTATCCCATAACAATATCTGCAGAGAAAAGCTGTTACAATGTACACACCTACTGTGTAACAAAAGTACTTAAAAAAACCCAAGAATCTTGTTGAATCAAGACTTAGGCTATGATCATATTCTTTAAAAGTAGTATTTTATTAACAAAATTCAAAAGATCCCACTCTAGCTCTAACATCTACACACATGCCATTTTGTAACTAAGTAGCACCGTTAACCTAAACGGGATTACAAGAATGTGTTTGCCTATTATTTTTAATAGGACTACAAAGGATTAGGGCTACCAATAGCTTATTTCCAGAAACGTAACTGCTCAACCAGTCATAAAGCAAATTTTCTTAACACTATCATTTTACAAGATGAACAGTTGATATAAGACGTGATCTTCAGAACAAAGAGCCATTTAAAAATATAATTAAATATTTTCCTTTGAATAAACTGTGCTTACTGCTCACACGTTAATCTTTTATTCTAAAACACTGACCATAAGAGCTGGTTATTTTGCAAATGTAAGGTAACAGCTTTGATGTATTAACATCATGGTCACTAACAAAACAGAATATCTTAAAATTCTTGGTTTTATGAGAGCTTCAACAAAAGAATTCCTATTTTCCTAACCACTACAGATGTCAGGCACACCAAATGTTTCTGGTGGAAAAACGACAGCAGGTTAAGGACAAGACCTTTCCTGTTACTGTAAATGTGTAAAAATAGAGGCCTGTTACCAAATAAAATACTTTTAAGCCTGTATTTCCCCAGACCTCCATAACGACTAATTCCCACTAAACGAAGAAAAGGACAGAAGGACCATCAGTGCTTAGAAAAAAGCATCGGGATGACATCATTGCCTGTCTGCTAGCCAGGAAAGGAAGAGAGGGATTATCTGAGTAGTGAACATCTGGATTGTGTATATAAAGGCAATGAAAGATTTTTATACATATTAGTTCACTGCGTTCCACTGAATTTTTATCTTACAAAGAAACAGTAGTGCTACGATACGCTTTTATAATGAAAAAGCAACAGGAATTCCAGTGGTCTGGGTTAGTATTTTAGGAGATACACCAACAGATTTATCATTCACTGCTTCTTTAATATATTTAATTGAAAAAATTTGGCAGATACTTGAACTTATAACTCTTTGTTTTCAAGGTAAAAGAACGTAGTTCGGTAACACTAGTTTTCTTTCTGTTAGGATTTCAGATACAAAGATTGTAAGTGATTCTGATCACACTGAAGTTCAAAATATATTCAGTTCCCCATCCCAGTACCATAAAGGCTGCTGACATAAAATGTTACACATGAAGTGTTTCAATTTCTTAAGAATACAATTACATTCAAATTTTTATTTTCACCATTTTTTTTACGATACAGCATAGCGTTCCTGCATAAATCACAACTCTAATAGTTGTGTAGAGACTCAAGTCGTCTGCATTTAGCAGCTCTATAAAGTTATCCTGCAAAAAAATCAACTTTATTCTGGATCACAGTACTACGCAAAGAAACATTCCTACCTTGAACTGTGAGAGTTGCTGACGCTTCCGCTTTTCCAACCATATTTTCTGCAACACAGGTGTACGAGCCCATATCTCCTGCCATAACTTTCCGGATTTTCAAGGTATGATCATCACGGATTTCATATCTTTAAATATATAAAGTAATAAACAATGAATAGGAATAACAGAACTTGGACAATTTCTGTAAAGGTTAAAAATGTGGTCAGTTTTCTTTCAATTATTTTTATTCCTACATTACTCTGAGAAATAAAAAATATGTATAAATACTTAAAAATTGATACTGTAGAAATAGTTTTAAAAGCTAAGTATATCTAAATATTTGAAAACCTTATTCTGATTTCACTTGCAACATGAGTCAGTTTTGCTGATGTCAATAGAATTTCACTGGCATAATACAATCGTAAAGCTTTAACACAAAACATTTTAATTGTTAGAACTCTTAACAAGAACATGTAATAATAGTTATTATTCTTCCTATAATCTTTCCATCTGAATGAAAGATTTTTTTAATATGGTTGAAAAGAAAATACTGTTCTCAAGATCAGAATTGCTTGAAAGTCAACATAAATCACAATTCATTCAATATTTTTTTTAAAGAACAATGTGGCCTTTTACCATCCTTTCATCACCTTTTTTCTCTTCTTCGTGTAACACAGTCAATGTGTTTCTCTTTCTGAGAAGTAGATTTTTCTCTTTAAAATGCTATAATTTTTATTCAACCTATAGACTAGATTAACAGCAAGCTGGATTTGGATGGCCAACTGTTACAGGGTTTCTTCTTTTAATCCCCTCTCCTAACAGGTTTTTAACTGATAATTGGGAATTCAGAGTAAATAAATAATTTATCTATCTATCTGCCTATCAACCACAGAATGCTTCAAATACAGCTCAATGGTAATTAAAAATGTCTTGTTAGATGATCAAGCCAGACCTTCTCCATTCAAGAAAAAGAAATGTTATCTGTTGGATGTTGAATGTCTGCATCATATACCAAGCTAGATGTCATAAAAAAGGTAATTCCATGTACTGCACCTTGCTTTTGGTAATTCCCCATCATCTTTCCTCCATCTTACTGTAGGGACTGGGTCACCTCTTGCCTCACACTTAAACTCCGCACTATCATCCACAGTTACAGCCAAATTACTTGGTCTCTTCACAAAAGATGGTCTCTCTAAATGGAAAGGAAATAAAAAACCAAAGGGTTAGTCCAGCAGCTCTATGCCTGTATTGCTATTTTTCCAGAATTGTGGCTGTTAGAGCAAGGGGAGCTGGGTTACAAATGTAATAGAGGTGTCTCTGCCGCCGCTCCTCTCGCTCTCAGCCCCAGGCAGAAGACCCATAGCCCTACAGGTGGCCAGCGCTGTGAATCTCAGCACAGGAGGCAGACACTCATGACAATGGCTCAGGATCCAAGCACAGACTTCCTTACCTCTTATGAATCATCGCCACAGCTAATAGACCCAAAGGAAAACACAACTTACATGGGAAATCTAAATACACATTGGTCCTCAGATAGAAGCAGGCCTGCTGCAAGGACCTAGACAACCAACTGCTCATCTGCTGCACTGCTTCAGAAAGACAGAAGGCACAAACCATACGTTGTCTCACTGGAGGTTTTAACTCAATGATGCCTCTAAAACTGAAGGCTAAGTAAGGCCCAGCACAGTAGCTCTATAAGGTTGCTTGCAGGCATCAGCAGCTGCTGGTGTTTGATGCAATTGTTTCCAATGCTTCGTTATAAAGATAAGCTTTTCTTTCACTAGCACACATAAAATAAAACAAGTCAACAAAAACTTCCCTCTATAATTTTGTTCATAAAAATTGCTGTTATCCCTGACTTGGATGGATATGTATATCCCTGACTTGGTAGGACATGGATGACCCAAGTCCTGGCTCATCAGAGCCAGAACAATTGCTGTGTACCTTTTCTTAGGCTTTCAGAAACAAAACAGGATCTCAGTACAGGCTGTGCTATTCTGGCAACCCAACTACTAGCTGGAAATTTCAAGAAAGGGATTGACATACTTTTCTTCCTGTACCAGGGTTCAAAGCTTTATGGTGCTGGGCTATTCATAGTTTCGTAGTTCCACTCCAGGCTGGAATGCAGTGAGGTTTGCACAAGGAAGAAAGGTGTTTTTAAGAGTTCCTGGGATGCTCCAGGAAAGATTACCCACCTAGAAAGGCAGCACCAGATGACAACAGGATGTTCATAAAAGAACAGGGAAGGTTCAAGAGGAGAATGTGTGGCAGGTTCCTTTTCCTAAGGCAGATGACCTCTTTACCTATAAACCTGTGAATGCTCTGAGGGTGTTGAGAAGGCAGTTGCACGTTGTGACTTGTATATATTAAAGATACAAATATCATTTCCCCAGACCTGGAAGAGTCTGAAGCCATTGGCACAAGCAGGAAGTATGAATAACCCAAAATATGACACAAATTTCTCTTAGCAACACAAAAGCACCAGACAGAAAGGACAATCCCCTATTCTTACCATCTCACATTGTGTGTGAAAAAGGTACTTCCAAATATTACTTTCACTTTGCAGATAAAGATATACAAATTCAGTATTATAAAACCTTAGTGAATGGTTCGAAAAGGACTGAAGTGGAAATGTGAACTGAACAAAACCTTATGAAAAGAGCTTGCTTTATTTTTGAGCATGTCTGAACCAACTGGACACTTGTGTTACAGAAAATCTGCCTTTGCTTGCAATTCTAGACAAATAATGTTAAACGAAATCGCCAGTTGATCTTTAAACTGTCAGTTCTAGCCTGGTTTCATATACAAGAAGTGAGAAATAAAACAGAGACCTCCAGACATGAATCTAGCTGTGAATTAAAAAGAATACAAATATAGACATTCTCCCCTGACCCGGCTCCTTTCTTGTGGATGCAGTAAAAACACAATCGGAATGCAAGACAACATGCTGGATTCAACTTCAGAGTAAGAATAATTTGGAGAAGAATATTTAACTTCATTATGCAAGAAAAAAAGGACTGATCTGTTAAGGCCAGGACTGCTGCACAACAGCAAAAACAACAAGAGGCACATTGTTCTCTAGATCAGTCTCCTAAAGGAAGAGTAATAGTCCAAGAGCTTTTGTGTGCCCATTCGTAACACTCTTACTCGAATGCATGAACGGATAAGGGAAATCAGCACTGATTTAAGTGTCTATCTTTGCCACACAATTATTTGGTAAATGCAAGGAAATCTTAGCTAGGATCACTTTGAAACTTTCTAGTATTACAGTTTCTGGCATGCAATCCTCCATCCGATCGACAGCAAAGACCTAAAAGAAAAAGCTCAACTTCTAAATAACCAAAAGCCATAAACAGAAGATTTATGGTTAAAGATTTTAATATATGAAGTCAGCATGTGTCTCGTGCTTTTTCACACATATCTAAGGCCTGAGTTGACAGAATAAGGTGTATTAAAGTTTTCTAGACACAGACTCGTAAGACATTCAAAGCTTTACTGTCCTGTTTGAAAAGCAAACCCCACCGGCTTTCACAGGCTGAAAATCAGAAATATCTTTGAAGGGAAAATGAGATGAAGAAAAAGAGAAAGAGAGACCTCATTCTGGAATGTATACCTCTTGCAAGTGTTCAGCAAGAGTATTATTTTCCTGCCTGGATTACGTAACAGTCCATACCGTGATTCCCCGTTTAGTAGTAGACTAGTGATTAGTAATTAACTGACACAGTTAACTAGGGGCTCTGGGCCTGGGCCTTTAGCATGTAACTATAACTTTCTTTCAATTGTAGATTTTGCTTGGAAGCTCTGAAAGTCTATTTGGCAACAAACTTCTTCCCAAAGTGCTTCAAAGGTGCCTGTAATTTTTAAAAAAAAAACCAAAATAGTATAGTGGATTATTGGAAGTCTTCCTTAGTTTCTAAAAAGTTACACACTATCTTGCTGGATATTCAGTTTCAACAAGTTTAATATGGCATACAATCTTCCTTTATTACGGAAAGCCCTCCTTCAAATAAAGCTCTGAACAGGACTGAAGTTGCCTAAGTCCTAACTCTAAAAAGTAGTGAATACAGATAACACTGCCATAAACTGACAAGACAGATCTCAAACCTGAATTAAACAACAACAACCTCCCTCCCAAAAAAAATCCCAAACAAACAAACCAAGAGCCAGGACTACTGTAGCAGCACAGTGATGGAAGACTGTGCTATGAACCATGGCTTGGATATTCTCACCTTGTGATGATAAAATATCTATTTCTTCCGCAGAAATAATTAAGCTATCTCAAGCCTTTCCTACTTTAAACACATTTTGATTGAAAACTACCAAAGCTACATCTACAATGATCACAAGGCAATTCTCCCATGCTGAAGGAATTCTAAGATTGCTCTTGGAGTTACAGCTTCTTTTCTGCAATAGCAACAAAAAATGCAATTTTCAGATAAGCTCAGTTATCTTAAATGAAAACGTCTTTTTTGTTGCTCAGAGGAACTATCATTAGGACCACTTGAACAAGTGTACCTGTTGTATCTTTACAGAACTCAGTAGATACAACTATAAATGAAAGGATAATTATTTAGAATAATTCTGATTTTCTTCAACGAGAGAGAAAAATTAAGCCTCTGCTTCTTAGTGAAGTTATTTTTTGTTTTGCTGTTATTTTACAATACTAATTCAGTGAACACTGGGATTATTTTCCGTTCAAGAACTAAGCAAAAACAGTCCAAGGTGGACTGCAAAGCCATTAACTGTCACCCATTTGCTACAACACAACTATGACAAAAACATTTTCAACATGGACACTGAAAAGGAAATAGATGAGAATGACCCTAAATAAAAGACTTACTAGGAAAAACAAAACTGGACATTTTTATTAACATAGTCTTAAAGGAGGAGTTCTTACCTAAAACAGTGAGCTCCGCAACTTCACTTTCACGTTCTCCAACCATATTTGTTCCAACACAAACATATTTGCCAGCATCATTCTTTCTCGTGTATGTGATCATAAGCTTTCCTCCTCTGATCTAGGACAAATCAAGGATAAAAAAACCCACTTTAAT